>JBBDGP010002981.1:847500-1242500 GCA_037952835.1 Lithobates septentrionalis
TTCAGTTTGTTCCTCGTCTCCATCATTTGTTCTTTGTACGGCAAATGTAAATTATGATTAATAAAAAGAATATTGGGTGGGTGAACCTGTTTTTACCATTCTGGCACAATCCCCTATAATAATGCAAAGGAAAGAGAAAGATTTCCCATGAATCTCCTATACAGGGGGTTCATGGGAGATGGGAATTTTAGGGTGACCAGATACTAATATTTACTCAAAATTGATCCATATAAAATCAATACTTTATTTTTATACATAACATTTTAAAACGGTAGAGGAAACAAATCCTCTCAAAAGGGGTATATTTTGTTTCACATTTTTGACATACAGTACACAAGTACATCGGGATGAATCCCAGAAGATGTATGGGTCTGGATCAAAGCGTTTCACCTAAAAAAAGGGCCTCTTCAGGATCCACTTCTCAAATATTTTTTTTAAAAAAAATAAAAAAAACAGTAGCTGGTAAGCAACAAAAAATAAAATATCAGTACAAAAAAATCAATATACTGTACCTTGCTTTGATTCTGGTAGAGACATCCCCAAAAAGACTTGCAGCTGTAATTGCAGAGAAAGGTGATTCTACAAAGTATTGAATACAAATGCACACCACACTTTTCACAGATTTATTTGTAAAAAAAATGTGAAAACAATTGATCAGTTTCCTTCCATTTCACAATTATGTGCCACTTTGTGTTGGCCTATCACCTAAAAACCTAATAAAATACATTTTTGGTTGTAACATGACAAAATGTGGAAAATTTCAAGGGGTATAAATACTTTTTCAAGGCACTGTATTGCAGTAAGGTCGACCAGTTTCCACCCATTGCAGTAAGGTCATCCAGTTTCCAACCACTGCATTAAGGTCAAACAGTTTCCACCAATTGTAGTAAGGTCAACCAGTTTCCACCCATTGCCATAAAATTGACTAGTTTCTACCAATTGCAGTACGGTTGACCAGTTTTTACCCATTGCAATAAGATCCACCAGTTTCCACCCATTGCAGTAAGGTCGACCAGTTTCCACTCATTGCAGTAAGGTCAACCAGTTTCCACTCATTGCAGTAAGGTCAACCAGTTTCCACCCATTGCAGTAAGGTCAACCAGTTTCCACCCATTGCAGTAAGGTCAACCAGTTTCCACCCATTGCAGTAAGGTCAACCAGTTTCCACCCATTGCAGTAAGGTTGATCAGTTTCCACCCATTGCAGTAAGGTCCACCAGTTTTCACCCATTGCGGTAAGGTCAAACAGTTTCCACTCATTGCAGTAAAGTTGACCAGTTTCCACCCATTGCAGTAAAGTTGACCAGTTTCCACCCATTGCAGTAAGGTCAACCAGTTTCCACCCATTGCAGTAAGGTTGATCAGTTTCCACCCATTGCAGTAAGGTCCACCAGTTTTCACCCATTGCGGTAAGGTCAAACAGTTTCCACTCATTGCAGTAAAGTTGACCAGTTTCCACCCATTGCAGTAAAGTTGACCAGTTTCCACCCATTGCAGAAAAGTTGACCAGTTTCCACCCATTGCAATAAGATTAACCAGTTTCCACCCCATTGCAATAAGGTCAACAAGTTTCCCCTATTGCAGTACGGTCAATCAGTTTCCACCCATTGCAGTAAAGTTGTCAAGTTTCCACCTATTGCAGCAAGGAGATCGTTCCACCATAGATTCCACTGTGAATGTGCCAGATTGGGCAGTAGGGAGGGGCAAACGGTTCAGCCCGAGCATTAGTTTGGGCCGAACATTTGCTTGTTTGGCCGTTCGTCTAATACCCAAATTTATCGAGTGTTCGCCCAAAGATTTGACAAATCAGGGAGCAGTGTAGACTGGTTGTTAAGGAGCGGGGCCAGGAAGCCAGCCGCGGCGTCCTGAACAACCGATGAGTCATCAGCTGTCAATGAGTTTCCCCGCTGACAGCTGAACAATAAAAAAAAAGTGCTGGTTAAAATAAAAAGAAAGAAAAAAACAGTGTGTGCCCCCCCCCCCCCCCCAGTCCATACCAGGCCCTTCAAGTCTGGTATGGATTTGGAGGGAGCCCCATGCGAATATGTAAAACAAACAAAACAGTGTGGGCTCCCCCAAAATCCATACTGGACCCTCATCCGGGCATGTAGCCTGGCAGGTCAGCAAGGAGGGGGGAGACGAGCGATCGCTCCCTCTCCTGAACCATACCTGGCCCCATGCCCTCAACATGGGGTGGGGAGGGGGGTTCTGTGGAATAATCTTGAGAAAGTTTAATTTGTTTAAAAACGTTTTAATTGTCTTGAACAGATGGGGGAGGAGTAATAGGTTATGTATTGAACCTCCCCTCCAGCCTTCCCTTTAGTCAGCACAGTTGTAGCGGCTCCTCCCCTGGACTGAAACGGCTTCCTCTGATTTCACTGCACACTGTGAGCTTCTCACCATGTGCATTAGAAGCCACAGCAAGTCAGATAGTGCCCACCTCATTTCCTGACGGGAGTACATCAGATTTTCTATTACTTTCAGTCTTGGAGACAATGGTCAAATAGATAAGGCAAATGTCCCCATCACGGGCACAGGAATAAAAACATTAAAGGTATTTTTACCCACTTACCCACTCCATCCAAAACAAGAAAAAAGTTTTGGCTATACATATACTCTGAGTGTGTTAAAACAACTCCTACCCTCCCCCTAGAATGATGCTGGATGTGAAGGTTCCCCTGGAGGCTTCACAAAAAAAGCTTAGATAAAAAAAATGGGTGGCGGCAAAAGTAAACTTCAGGCACTGAACTTCAGGCACAAAAAAAATGAATTGCAAAATATTCCTCTACTACCACAAGGGATATGTATCCTATTTTCTGTGCAGAAAAATGTCTTTACAAACCCAGATATCACCTTGTAAAAGTAGCAGTGACATCATCACTGAGCTCTATACAGTATAGCCTGTGCAGACAGCAAAGCTGTAGGACTCGGAGAGGCTCAGAGATTCCACCCTCTACAGGTAGAAAACGACAGGAGGGGGCGAAGACAAGACCAGTCACCCTGCACAAGGAGAGATAGCAGAGCAGTGGGAGGAGCCCAACAGGCTCCACCCACTACAGGCTGCCTGCAGAAAACTACTGGAGGGGCAGGAGACAAGACCAGTCACCCTGCACAAGGAGAGAGAGCAGAGCTGTGGGAGGGGCTCGTCAGGCTCCACCCACTACAGGCTGCCTGCAAAAAACTGCTGGAGGGGGCGGAGATAAGACCAGTCACCCTGCACAAGGAGAGAGAGCAGAGCTGTGGGAGGGGCCCAGCAGGCTCCACCCACTACAGGCTGCCTGCAGAAAACTGCTGGAGGGGGCGGAGACAAGACCAGTCACCCTGCACAAGGAGAGAGAGCAGAGCTGTGGGAGGGGCCCAGCAGGCTCCTCCCATTACAGGCTGCCTGCAGAAAACTGCTGGAGGGGGTGGAGACAAGACCAGTCACTCTGCACAAGGAGAGAGGACAGCAGTGATCGGTCTTTATTACAGGAAGTCTCACACTGGATTACTGCACAGATCTGGAAGAAATACACATAACCAATGGATGTAGACAATATTTAGTTATCCCCGAGTTCAGTTAATGCTTTAAAGGGTAACTCCACTTTTGTATGAAAAAAATAGCAAATAAAAAAAAATATAGTGTATATAATTTCTTCACAAGTCATATTGTAATTGAATGTTATAAAAAATTCCCTTTCCTTTTCAATCTGCAGCCGCTGTAATTTTATGTAAAATGCAATATGGCCACCTGGAGGCGCTCTATACACAGATGATGTACAGAGCCCCCCACAGAAATGTAATTTCCTGCTTGTGTGATTGGCTCACTGATTTTCCCAGAAGTCTGCACCAAGATACAAGTCAGATTTTGGGCATCCCCTGCAACACAAATGTCATTTTTGGTGAGACACTCCCAAAGGGAAATCATGTCTAAAGTGACGCAGACCCTTCCACTTTGTCATTAGAGGAATTGATTACTGATTGATAATTATAAAGTCACTCCCATTTACATTCACTGTGCACATGGATACAGAGAAACAAACAGCTATTTCTTCAGAATAACAAAAGATAGGAATCTGCTACAAAGTTGGTTACAATCCGCACAATGTACAGAGATCACCCAGAGGGGGAGGGGTTTTTTTTCTCAGCAAAAGTGGATTTAGACTGGCCATACATTATAAAATTTTCCTTCAGATGTACCAAAACCATATAATATGAGGTCAGACCTAAACACTTTCATGCCTAAGTCTATTTCTGACATTTGGTGTTTACAAGTTCAAATCCGTATTTTTTGCTAGAAAATTACTTAGAACCCCCAAACATTATATATATATATATATATATATATATATATATATATATATATATATATATATATATATGTATATATATATATATATATATTTTTTTTAGCAGAGAACCGAGAGAATAAAATGGCGATTGTTGCAATATTTTATGTCACACAGTATTTGTGTTTTTAACGCAACTTTTTGGGAAAAGGGAAACTTTCATGAATTTTAAAAAAACAAAACAGTAAAGTTAACCCAATTTTTTTGTATTATGTGAAAGATGATGTTACGCCGAGTAAATAGATACCAAACATGTCACGCTTTATAATTGCACGCACTCGTGGAATGGCGACAAACTACAGTACCTAAAAATCTCCATAGGCGACGTATTCAATTTTTTTTTACGGTTACCAGGTTAGAGTTACAGAGGAGGCCTAGTGCTAGAATGATTGCTCTCACTCTGAAGATCGCGGCGATACCTCACATGTCTGATTTGAACACCGTCTACATACGCGGGCGTGACTTCCGTATGCGTTTTCTTTGCTGCGCGAGCTCGCGGGGACAGGGGCGCTTTAAACGTTTTTTTTTTTTTCTTATTTTTTTTTTTATTTTTATATTATTATATTGTGTTTTAAAACAAAATTGTTGACTTTTATTGCTGTCACAAGGAATGTAAACATCCCTTGTGACAGTAATAGGTGGTGACAGGTCCTCTTTATGGAGGGATTGGGGGTCTAAAAGAACTCCAATCCCTCCTTTGCACGCCAAAGTATTCAGATCGCTGAAAACGGCGATTCTGAATATTGTATTTTTTTTTAAATCCGGCGCCATTGGCAGCCGAGTAAACGGGAAGTGACGCTGTGACGTCGCTTCCGTGTTTACATTCAGGAGACTGGAACAAAGCCGTTTAAAGTTTCATTCCAGTCTGTGGCTAAGACACCGGAAGTGCCGGATGGCGGATCGGGTCTCCCAGTGGACGGGAGACCCGGTCACATCGGCGAATGGCGACGGGATGTCCCCCTCCCGCTCCTCTGGGGTAACAATCGAGCGGCTTTTAGCCTCATCGGTTGTTATCCCTGGAAAGCCGATCGCCCGCTCTAAAAAAAAACGGTACCGGGAAGTGATTTTTACTTAACAGCTACATTGGTAAAATCAGTTCTGGTCAGTGAGAGCGTGGAAGAAAACATTCAATTGTTTTACAGCTCTGTTACTCTGCCTAGAAACCAAAATACCCGTCTGTAGTACAACTTCCTCTGCCGTTCTGCTGACGCGACAGACCTTAGATGTATTTCACTACAAGAAAACACAACCTATAAGAAAGACTCCTCTCCGACCTGCTCAGGTAAGACCATGTTTGATTATTCCTCTTCTCCATCCCCGGAATTTATACATTGTTTCTTTGCTGTAGAAGAAGAATCACAATGTTCAAATCGGGGTCTATTTATCACTCATGATTTAGAGATCCATCAACCAAGATTCACCCAATATTTTATTAGAACACGTGTGAATCTTTGGGTAAACACAATAATAAAACAGACCCCTAATAAAAAAAAAAAATTTAAGAAAAGAGGGTGAAAATAGGCGCAGCACCGGAGTCTTTAAATGCAACGGGCTTAGCAGAAAAGATAGGGATAGTTTTTGCAGCCAATATATCACCTATAAAGGTCTGATTCACACCTATGGCATTTTTAGTGCTTTTTGCATTTTGCAGATTTTGCTCTGCACAACGTGTTCCACAGGAAACCATGCTAAATGGACTGTAGTGCAAATCTGCAAAATGCAAAAAGCACTAAAAATGCCACAGGTGTGAATCAGGGCTAATGAAGGAGTGAAATGACTTAAACACTATAATTTGTCATATTTTATATATATACTTTTCAATTTACATAATATTATATTATATATACTGTTGCAGTAGAATCAATATATATATATATATATATATATATATATATATATATATATATATATATATATATATATATATATATATATTTACATATTTTACATATATATATATATATATTTACATATATTTTACATATATATATATATATATTTATTTACATATATATATATAATATTATATATATATATATAATATTATATATATATATATAAAAATATTTGTGGTAAATTATATTGTGTTTATGTGATTTCATTTTTTTGATTATAGGGTGAAAAAATATTTTTTTTAAATAAAAAAAAAATCTATCTATCTATCTATCTATCTATCTATCTATCTATCTATCTATCTATCTATCTACCATCGCCCCATCGCTACTCGAACCGTGGATGGGTCCAAAAGCTGTGCCACCAATTCCTGACCAAAACGGCTCATTACGCCTACTGACCAGACCAACATCTGAAGTCTTTGGAGGAAAAGGCCCTGGCTGGCTGTTAGCCACAAGTGTGTAAACTCGTGCAGCTGGTAGGCGTGTACAGTACTTTGCGTGGTGGTGGATTCACTGTGTTCACATTTTAAAGTCACAAGATTTTTACTGAACCTTTGGCTGCCCATCCGTCCTTTATCGAAGGAACTGCTAGAATCTTCAATAGTCATTGGAGGACTTTACATAAATCACATATTTCACAGTTTGGGACTTCCTTAAACATTTTTTCACTTCTCGTTTATTTATTTATTATTTTTTGTTTTTTGTTCACATATTTGGGTAACATGTCACTTTAAAGAGGAAGTAAACCCTTGATGGGTGTTACTTCCTCTTTGTTTCCCTGCAAAGTTAAAGCATAATGGGCTACCATACATCGCATAGTAGCCCATTATGTGTCACTTACCTGATACAGGAGCCTGCGATGTCACCGCTGTCCCCTCTGCTACGGAGCGTCCATCTTCTTTCCGGGTATCGTGGCTCCGGCCCTATGATTGGCCGGAGCCGCGATGACGTCACTCCCGCGCATGCGCATGGGAGCCGCCACTAACGGCATATCACCGTTAGCAGCGGCATGCTCAGTGCGCCTGCGCGCCATCAATGAAGTGATGGGCGGACTTGGCTATAGGAGCCTCTGATATAAAGGGGGACACTAATGTGATGGGTGTGGACTCTGAAGTGATGGGCGGACTTATGTATAGAAGCCTCTGATGTAAAGGGGGACACTAATGTGATGGGCGGGACTCTGAAGTGATGAGCGGACTCGTGTATAGGAGCCTCTGATGTAAAGGGGGACACTAATGTGATGGGCGGGACTCTGAAGTGATGAGCGGACTCGTGTATAGGAGCCTCTGATGTAAAGGGGACACTAATGTGATGGGCGGGACTCTGAAGTGATGAGCGGACTCGTGTATAGTAGCCTCTGATGTAAAGGGGGACACTAATGTGATGGGCGGGACTTTGATGTGATGGGCGGATTTATGTATAGAAGCCTCTGATGTAAAGGGGGACACTAATGTGATGGGCGGGACTTTGAAGTGATGGGCGGACTTATGTATAGAAGCCTCTGATGTAAAGGGGAACACTAATGTGATGGGTGTGGACTCTGAAGTGATGGGCGGACTTGGGTATAGGAGCCTCTTCTGTAAAGGGGGACACTAATGTGATGGGCAGGACTCTGAAGTGATGGGCGGACTTGTGTATAGGAGCCTCTTCTGTAAAGGGGGACACTAATGTGATGGGCGGGACTCTAAAGTGATGGGTGGACTTGGCTATAGGAGCCTCTTCTGTAAAGGGGGACACTAATGTGATGGGCAGGACTCTGAAGTGATGGGCGGACTTATGTATAGAAGCCTCTGATGTAAAGGGGGGACACTAATGTGATGGGCAGGACTCTGAAGTGATGGGCGGACTTGGGTATAGGAACCTCTTCTGTAAAGGAGGACACTAATGTGATGGGCGGGACTCTGAAGTGATGGGCGGACTTGGGTATAGGAGCCTCTTCTGTAAAGGGGGACACTAATGTGATGGGTGTGGACTCTGAAGGTATGGACGGACTTGGGTATAGGAGCCTCTTCTGTAAAGGGGGACACTAATGTGATAGGCGGGACTCTGAAGTGATGGGTGTACTTGGCTATAGGAGCCTTTTCTGTAAAGGGGGACACTAATGTGATGGGCAGGACTCTGAAGTGATGGGCGGACTTGGGTATAGGAACCTCTTCTGTAAAGGAGGACACTAATGTGATGGGCGGGACTCTGAAGTGATGGGCGGACTTGGGTATAGGAGCCTCTTCTGTAAAGGGGGACACTAATGTGATGGGTGTGGACTCTGAAGGTATGGACGGACTTGGGTATAGGAGCCTCTTCTGTAAAGGGGGACACTAATGTGATAGGCGGGACTCTGAAGTGATGGGTGTACTTGGCTATAGGAGCCTTTTCTGTAAAGGGGGACACTAATGTGATGGGCAGGACTCTGAAGTGATGGGTGGACTTGTGTATAGGAGCCTCTTCTGTAAAGGGGGACACTAATGTGATAGGCGGGACTCTGAAGTGATGGGCGGACTTGGGTATAGGAGCCTCTTCTGTAAAGGGGGACACTAATGTGATGGGTGTGGACTCTGAAGGTATGGACGGACTTGGGTATAGGAGCCTCTTCTGTAAAGGGGGACACTAATGTGATAGGCGGGACTCTGAAGTGATGGGTGTACTTGGCTATAGGAGCCTTTTCTGTAAAGGGGGACACTAATGTGATGGGCAGGACTCTGAAGTGATGGGTGGACTTGTGTATAGGAGCCTCTTCTGTAAAGGGGGACACTAATGTGATAGGCGGGACTCTGAAGTGATGGGCGGACTTAGGTATAGGAGCCTCTTCTGTAAAGGGGAACACTGATGTGATGGGCGGGACTCTGAAGTGATGGGTGGACTTGGGTATAGGAGCCTCTTCTGTAAAGGAAGACACTATGATGAGGGACTCTGTGAAGTTAATGTCATCAAGGTGGTTGTGTCCATCATTCCAGGCTCAGGTTTCCTGTTGATGAGGGACACTTACAGACATTTCAGACTGGGGGGGAAGAGGGGGGCTCCAGATTTGAGATATTTTTAAGTGCGGTGAGATCCGGTCACATGACTCCGCTCACAAAATCCAAAAAGATTTCATGATATAAAGAATACAGACTTGCAGTAATTGTGTCTTTTTATCTGCCTGAGGATCACCCCAACCTTGTATGGTGCAGAGATGTGTCCTCCTCCTCCTCCTCTGTGGTCACCACAATACGAGACTTTGTATCATTTCTCTCTCTTCCTCCACAGATCTCGTGATTCTAGTAAAGGAGAGACCACAGGAAGAGGGTTCTGATCATGGCCGCTCTGCTTCTAATTCTAGCGTTCTGTAAGTATCACCTGCGCCGTGGTTTGCACGCAGTGATTTCTCAGCCGAAACCTTTATTTTAAAGCCCAAACTTCAGTAAAAATATTTTTTGTTATTTTTGTAAAGGGGGGGGCAGAGCCCCCGTTGTTGTACTCTCTGGGGAGAGTTGGGCTCACTTCCCTTTTTTTGCAGGCAGCCTGTAATGGGCGGAGCCTGCTGAACCCCTCCCACTTCTCTGCTTTCTGCACAGGCTATGATGATGTCACTCCTACATTTACAAGGTAATGGGTTTGCAAAGGCTTATGTTGCACACAATTTATTTAAATTTGGATTTATATCTTTGGGGGCTATTAAGGAGTACACTGTATTGCCAAAAGTATTGGGACACCTGCCTTTACACGCACATGAACTTTAATGGCGTTCCAGTCTTAGTCCGTAGGGTTCAGTATTGAGTTGGCCCTAAAGCAAGCAAGGTCCATAAAGACATGGGTGAGCGAGTTTGGGGTGGAGGAACTTGACTGGCCTGCACAGAGTCCTGACCTCAACCCAATAGAACAGCTTTGGGATGAATTAGAGTGGAGACGGCGAGCCAGGCCTTCTCGTCCAACATCAGTGGCTGACCTCACAAATGCGCTTCTGGAAGAATGGTCAAACATCCCCATAGACACCCTCCTAAACTTTGTGGACGGCCTTCCCAGAAGAGTTGAAGCTGTTATAGCTGCAAAGGGTGGGCCAACCCAATATTGAACCCTACGGACTAAGACTGGGATGCCATTAAAGTTTCCTGTGCGTGTAAAGGCAAGCGTCCCAATACTTTTGACAATATAATGTATGTTTCAATAAAAGTTTTTTTTTAATGCCAGGAGTTTTAATACTCCTTCTGCTGCCTTTTTCCATTAACTTTTACACTTTTGCTGCCCAAGCAACAAAAACCGGCACCTGCCATCCCCGGTTTCTGAAACCTTGACCCACCATAACCATTCACGGGAATTGTTCCCTTCAAATAGTACTCAGCAACAGCCCTGAAGGGAATCCATTCCGCCAAAACTCGTTTGCTGGACTTTTGGTGGTTATGCCAGGATGATATACAGCTGCAGGCATCACCCCGGTATCGTCACCCCGGCGGTCTGCTCTCTTGTTAAAGCAATCGGAGCGACTAACTAGCCACTCAATTGCTATTACAAGCAGCGGCAGGGGATGTCCGCCCCCCGCCCCCCCGCCACTTGCTTGGGCTCCCCCGTCCCACCGGGAGACCTGAGCAACCAGCTAGCGGACCGGACAGCTGAGCAAAGCCTGGATCGGCTTTGACCGGCTATTCCTCATAGTAAACCGGAAGCGATGACATGACATCACTTTTTCGGTTTACTCTTAACTAATCGGCGCCATTTATTAAAAAAACGAAAACATTCAAAAACGCTGATCTCGATGTTTTGAATGCTTTTAAGCAGGGAGGAGGGATTTGTGGTCTTATAGATCCCAGATCTCTCCAAAAAAGAGTACCTGTCACATGTTTTTTTTTTTGCTGTCACAAAGGATGTTTACATTCCTGTGACAGCAATGAAGGGGTTAAAAAAGCAACATTATAAAAATGTAAAAAAAATTAAAAAAAAAATAATTTGGGGGGACTTTAATTTTTTTTTTAATTATTCTTTTTTTTTTTTTTACACTCTTTTTTTTTTTTTTTTACACTATTGCTTTTATTTATTTATTTTTATCACTTTTATTGCTGTCACAAGGAATTTAAACATCCCTTGTGACAGCAATAGGCATGCTCCCATGCTTGTGTGCTTAATCAAACGTGCGGGACGGTCCCGCACGCACACAAACAGAGATCCTCCCACACATGTGAGGAACGTCAGATTATCGGTAGTAATTTTAGCGCCAGACCTCCTCTGTAAATCTAAAGTGGTAACCTGTAAAGGCTGTTCGAGCGTCGCCAATGCATAGTGTAAAGGAAAGTTCTGTATATATTTGTATTCTATTTTGTATGTATTGCACACGGCCCTCACTGTGCACACGGCACTAATAATGTTTTCATTACATGTTTGCATTCTTCATTACATGTTCTTTTGAGTCCTGATTAGAATTAGCCTGTCTATGTTACGCCCCTTGGTACCATAAATGTACAATTGTAATATTGATACCTACGTAATAAAAACCTTCCATTGCATCATAATAAAGCAGAAAAGTTATTTTGAAAGATGCCGAGTTTATCTTTTTGTGTCTGTTCCCTACTGCAGTAGTTATTATTAATTTGGAACCACTAATCAATATGAGGATAGGAGTTGCCTATCTATAAATTCCCAGGTCAATAGTAAAATTGACATTGTTTTTTGCTGTTGCACATGTTTGGTGTCTATTTATTTGGCGTAACAACATCTTTTATATTTTACAAAAACAATTGGGTTATGTATTGTGTTTTTTTTTGTTTGCATTAAAATTCAAAAAAGTATTTTTTCCCACAAAATTGCATTTGCGCAAATACAGCATGACATAAAAAATGGCAAAACCCACAAAACCCACCAATTAATTCTCCAGGGAGGGCCTCTGCTTTAAAAAAAAATAAAAAAAAACAAAATATATATATATATATATATTATATATATAATTTATGTATATATATATATATAATAATAATAATAATAATATAATAATAAAATAATATATAATAATATAATACTATTAATTATAATAACATAATAACAATAATAATAACAATAATAATAATAATAATATATAATATATAATAATATAATCATAATATTATATATATATTGTTTGGGGGGGTTCTAAGTATTTTTCAAGCAAAGAAAAGGCCTGGACTGGAGACGGTTAATACCTCTGCCAGGTTTTTATTGCTACCTGTGTCCCCATTGGGGGGATTTCCCACTCTCTTCCTGTGTAGTCACCAAGACAGGAAGCGAGGAGAACCTGTTAAAAGCTTTTAAAGTGTCCCCCGTGGATAGTCAAATTTTACGTAGTTTATTGCCGTTGTACGAGAATTCGCAATTTTAAAGCCTGACATGTTTGGTATCTATTTACTCAGCGAAACATCATATTTTATATTTTATAAAAAAAAACAATTGGTTTATGTATTGTGTTTTTTGGGTTTTTTTTTCAAAAAAGTGTATTTTTTTCCCCAAAAAATTGCATTTGAAAAACTGCTGCGCAAATACCGTGTGAAATAAAAAAAATTGCAAAACCCACCAATTTATTTTCTAGGGCCTCTGCGTGTTTGGGGGCTCTAAGAAATTTTCTAGCAAAAAAAAAAATACTGATTGTTACTGTTGAACAAAAAGTGCCAGGAAATGCCTGAACTGGAGATGGTTATTGGTTAATAATAATAATAATTATTATTATACAGGATTTTTTTGGCGCCGACAGTTTACGCAGCGCTTTACAACATGAGGGTAGACAGTACAAATACAGCAGTAGGTAATCAGAGGGCCCTGCTCGTTAGAGCTTACAATCTAATTTACAACCTCTGCCAGGTTTTTATTGCTGCCTGTGTCCCCATTTGGGGAGATTTGCCCCTCACTTCCTGTGTAGTCACCAGGACAGGAAGTGAGGAGAATCTCCCCAATAAGGACACGCAACAATAATAACCTCACAGACGATCTAATGCGCATTGAAGCTTAGACCTGGTGGACGATTTGTAGCTACAAAAGAGCAGGGGCTCATAAAATGGTCCCTCATATAATATATGAAACTTTCCAAAATCGTGATGGGCAGCTCTCGGCTGTAGCCACATAATGTGTTTATAACACCGTCCATCAACTAAAATGAAACTGACTGCCTGCCTGTGGGGAGGGGGAGGGGGTTGTCACCTTGAATTATTCTGTTATTTTCATTCTGTGTGACCACATCCTAGCTACTGAACGTGACACAAGCTTTGATCGGATGTGTTGTTTTCTCCACTGCTCACGCTATCATTTACAGCTAGCAGCAGAAGATTTTTCTTTTTTTTCAAAAACATTTTCAAAAAATTTGTCTTTGCAAAGCCAGAGTTTACCTTGCTCTGCAGACCCCACCCCCCCACCACCGCCGGGCCAGGGTTGTGGGGAAGAGGCCTTTACCCTTATAAATCATGTGGCAAGGTGCTTTGCCACCGCCGGGCCAGGGTTGTGGGGAAAAGGCCTTTGCCCTTATAAATCATGGGGCAAGGTGCTTTGCCAGGAGAGGGAAACCCATGTCAATGGCATGTATCCTGGTATTCCTGGTATAGTTCAGGTGTGGGGGGAACACACTCGCTGTCCTTCCTTTTCTATGCCAGCCAGGCTGCATTCTTAGATAAGGGTCTGGTGTGGATTTGGGGGGGAACCCTATCCTTTTGTGCGTGGTGTTCTCTGCCTAAAGGGTCTGGTATATGGAGGGACCCTATTCTTGTTTTTTTGGGTGAGGTCCAGCGGTGGCCAGTGGTATTTTTTGGGGGGGGAGGCGGGAAACAGTGCCCCCCCGTTCGGGTCATCCGCACCTCCCCCCTACCCCCAGACGGTCAGTCACCCAGCCGCAACACTCGCCCTAGGTTAGCATCTGGGCAACCGGCTTCCCCTGTGTCTCCTCTCCTCGCATCTCCTCCCTCCTCCTCCCAGCGGCCAGCGTAGCTTCCTAAGCCCACCCGATTTTGAAGCCTATTGGAGCCTCAAACTCCAATCACATGCTTAAACCCCCCCCCACCATTGGAATCCACCCTGCATGTAGATTAGGGGGCCGGATGCATGGATAAGGGGGGGGCGGCACCAGTGCACCCCTAATGGCCGGGCTGCCTTTGGTGAGGTCTCTGTTAAAATACATACCTCAACCTAATGAGGATAATGGTCTGGCATGGACTCACACCTAAAGGTCCCCCCTTACAATCCATAGCAGACCCTCATCTAGGATAAAGGTCTGAAATGGATGTGGAGGGGAATCTCCCATCTTGTTTGCTTACCAAGCTGAACAAAGCGACCAGAAAATGTCATTTAGCAGCCAGAAATTAAAATTGTACTTTTTCTTTGTACATTTCTTTTTTTTTGCATACATCATACAGATGTGCCATTTTATAGGCAGGTTTAAGGTATCCCTTATGCATGTTGAAAAAATTGTGTATTAGAACTGTTCCCTGCCGAACGATATTTCTAAATGTTTTTTGTTTTACTTGGTACTTGGTGTTCACCCTGCAGTGTCCAGATGGACTTTTGTCTGATTTGGGGGGGGATCCCTGTGCCATTAAAAAAAAAAAAAAAAAAAGCCGGTTGGGAAATTCAAGTTTTTTTTTTTTTTTTTTTTTATAAATGTTATTACATCATACAGGTGCTCCACTTCATAATCAGGTTTGGGTCATCCTCTAAACATGTTATTTATTTGGGCATTTTTAATATTGCCCTTTAAGCCCTGATAAAAGAACTGCTACTCCTTCCAGGACAGTGCAAGACTCCCCATGCCGTTTTTTTTTTGATGTGGGATCACATTAAAAAAAAAAACAAGCTGGCAAGGAAATTTCATTTAGTGGCAATTTTATTTATTTACTTTTTTAAGCTTTTTTTTTTTTTTTTTTTTTTTATAATTGCCCATTTTTTTCTGTACTCCATAATACAGTTGCACCACTTCACATACAGGTTTGGGGCATCCCCTCAGCATAATAATTCAAGGAATTGGGCCAATTTAACATTCTAATAAAATAACTGCTCCCAGAATTGGTACATGTCCCACCCCCCCTCTTTGTTTGATTTGTGGGGTCACTGTGCATTTTTTCTACATAAAAAAAAAAACAAGCCAGCAGGGAAATGTCATTTAGTGGCCATTTTTTTTTCTTTATTAATGTCATTTTTGCTGTATTACATCATACAGGTACACCTCTTCAAAGGCAGGTTTAGGTCATCTTCTAAGCATGTTATTTATTTGGGCATTTTTAACATTGCCCTTTAAGCCCTGATTAAAAAGAACTGTTACCGCTACCTGGTGGTGCCCAGCTTCCCATGTCGTTTGATTTATGGGGTCCCTGTGTAATTTTTTATGTAAAAAAAAAAACAAGCTGACAGGGAAATGTCATTTAGTGTCTTTTTTTAAATTTTTTTTAATTTATTTTTTTACCGTTGTCATTTTTTTTCTGTATTTCATCATACAGGTGCACCACTTCACATACAGGTTTAGGGCATCTCCTAAGCATGATATTTAAAGGAATTGGACGTTTCATTGTTGTCCTTTAAATCCTAATAAAAGAGCAGCTCCCAGCATTGGTACATGCTCCCCCACGGCAGTGCCCGGTTCCCCTTTGCTTGAATTGTGGGGTCCCTGTGCCATTTTCTACATTAAAAAAAAACAAGCTGGCATAGAAATGTCATTTAGTGTCAAATGGTATTTGTTTCTTTGTAACTATTACTAGACATGTGCACAGCCAAAAAATTCATTCATTTTAGTTTTCGTTTCATTCGTTTTTTGTTTTTTTTTTTCGTTTTTCAGGTCATTCGTTATGATCGCAATTCGTAAATTCATACATTCGTAAATTTGTACATTCGTACATTCGTAAATTCGTACATTCGTAAATTCGTACATTCGTAAATTTGTACATTCGTACATTCGTAAATTCGTAAATTCGTACATTCGTAAATTCGCACATTCGTAAATTTGTACATTCGTACATTCGTAAATTCGTAAATTCGTACATTTGTAAATTCGAAATTTGAAAATCCAAAAACCCGAAAATTCGAAAATCTGAAAAAGTAACTAACTATTAAATTATAGGTATTGTAATTTCAAATTTGGCTTTCAGTGAACGTAACAAATACGAATTTATCCCAAGTTACAAATTATCCGAAATAACGAATGCCGCATCTAAACAAATGGAACGGAACAAATTAATAATAAATAATAATAATAAAATGTTTTTATTATTATTATCGTTATTTATTATTATTAATTCATGACGTTCCATTCGTTTGGATACGGCATTCGTTATTTCGGATCATTCGTAACCTTCGTATAAATTTGTATGTGTTACGTTCACTAACAGCCAAATTTGAAAGGAAATTACAATACCTATAATTTAATAGTTACTAGTAATAGTAGTTAAGTTATTATTAGTTAATTATTATTTCAGATTTCAGAATTTCCGAATTTACAAATTTACAAATTCACGAATTTACTAATGTACGAATGTACGAATGTCCGAATTTACGAATGTATGAATTTACGAATGTATGAATTTACGAATTTACAAATTTTACGAATTTATGCATATTCGGAAAAATTTGTTAAACGGGTTTTCGTTAATTCGCATATTTCCGAATTAACAAATTTGTCGAAATTCGTTAAAAAACTAATTCGGAACGAAATGAATTGCACATGTCTAACTATTACTTTTGCTGTAGGTTTGGGGAATCCGCCATGCATGTTATTTAAAGGAACCGGGCATTTTCAGTGTTGGCTTTTAAGCCCCATTAAAAGGTCTTCTCCCCCCCACTGAACAGTATTTTAAAAAAAAAGCTCCATCGGTACACAGACCTCCTGGTGCCACCCAGCTCGCCCCACTTTCTTTGACAACCCCTTGCTTATCAGCCTTGAAATTGGAAAGAATGAATTTATTAAAAGTGTAACCACAGGGACAGGAAGTGAGAAGAATCGAATTTCCTGTCTACGTGGCTACGTTCCACTTTGGTGACTTCAATAATTACGGCTGATCTCTCTACTTTTTGTTCCAGGTTTTAATAGGTTTTGGAGTTCTTATCTTAATACACATTTTTCTACCATTGCAGGCACCAAAAGCTGCGCCGTAACCCTACCGCAGCCCGCAGCTATAGCGGCCGAGGTTGGCTCCTCAGTGAATTTAAGTTGCGAATTTAGGCCGGGAATGGAGCAAGTGAGTGAGAAGAACCTCTACTGGTACATGCCGGGGCCCCAGGAAGACAGCGAATGGTTTGTGTTTCCCCATGTCGCCACGGACATCCCCACCAAAGTCTGCCAAATCTGTGTATGGCGAACCAACCAGAACAACAACACGGATATGTCACTGACCATCGCTGATGTCAGACTGCTGTATACGGGCACATACGTATGTCACATGTCAGTGCGTGTTAACGGCAAGAAAAAGACCGTGTCCGGGAACGGTACCTACCTACTTGTACACGGTAAGCAAATACATGAACCGTGCTGCGTATAGATTATATTGTAAACTGCAGGCATTTGAGGGCCCATTCACATTGTTAGCCAAGCTAAGCCTAGCTGGGACCTTGGTGTCTTCAGGTTGACCCAGAAGGGCAAGGCCTCTCAATAGGGGTCTCCTCCAGCAGGCTGGACTCTGGAACACGTACTGCAAGCTGTTCCTGCTGCACAGGCATCAGACTATTTATAGGTTCTTCCCCACCTTCTGGGCCCGCTTCCCAAAGGATTGGCTGAAGTCCCCATAAATATTCAAGCTGTAGCCTCTACCCTCCCTCCCACTATGTTCCGGAAATCTCTAGAAGACAGGGAGAAGAAGCAGAGCAGCAGCCTGTGAAATCTTAAGCAGCCTCAACTAATAGAGCCCTGCTCCTCTGGTTACCAAAATTAAATTTACCTAGCAACCAAACTAAATCTAGGAGGGTGCTACAAGTAGATAGGGATAGATAGATAGATAGATAGATAGATAGATAGATAGATAGATAGATAGATAGATAGATAGATAGATAGATAGATAGATAGATAGATAGATATCCGGATTAACGAAAACCCGTTTAACAAATTATTCTGAATATTTATAAATTCGTAAATTGGAAAATTTGTAAATTCATTAATTCGTATATTTGAAAATTCGGGAATTAGAAAATCTGAAATAATAACTAGCTAATAATAACTTAACTATTACTAACTTTAAAATTATAGGTATTGGAATTTCCTTTCAAATGTGGCTGTTAGTGAACGTAACGAATACAAATTTATCCGAAGTTACCAATTATCCGTAATAACGAATTCATTATCTAAACGAATGGAACGTAATGAATTAATAATAATAAATATCAATAATAAATTAATTTGTTCCGTTCCATTTGTTTAGATGCGGCATTCTATATTTATAACAATTTGTAACTTCAGATAAATTTGTATTTGTTACGTTCACTAGCAGCCAAATTTGTAAGGACATTCGAATACCCATAATTTACTGTAATAGTTAGTCATTATTAGTTAGTTCGTTATTCTTTAGAATTTTCTAATCTTCTTTCTTATTTTCGGATTTTCGAATTTATGAATTAAAGAATTTTCGAATTAATGAATTTTCGAATTAATTAATTAATTGATTTTCAAATTTTTGAATTTACGAATTTACGCATTTATGATAGATAGATAGATAGATAGATAGATAGATAGATAGATAGATAGATAGATAGATAGATAGATAGATATGAGATAGATATGAGATAGATAGATAGATAGATAGATAGATAGATAGATAGATAGATAGATAGATAGATAGATCGATAGATCGATAGATAGATAGATAGATAGATAGATCGATAGATCGATAGATCGATAGATAGATAGATAGATAGATAGATAGATAGATAGATAGATAGATAGATAATTATAAAGACAGATCAGTTGATATTGATTATTTTCCTTTATCTTTTTTTCTTCTAATGAAGGATCTCTGGATACATCCATCAATGTCACCACCAATAGTATCCTCTGTAGAAGTGAAGTACAAGAAGTGAAGAATGTATCTCTGATCTGGCACTATGAAGGGGGACGGATGGAGAATCTCACTTATCATCGAGCACTGAAGAGTTCCTATGAGATCAGCACTGAGCTCCATATTGGACAGATCGAGTGCCGCGGCCGCGAGAATGTGGCCGCCGTTTGTTTACTCCAATACATGGGCAACACCCTGACTAACCGGAGTATAGAGTTCCCTTGTCCAGGTAAGCCCAGGTCCGGTGTAAGTGCCCAGGTTTCCTCCCATATACGACTCTGTGTTATATAGATGGATAGAGAAAATTTCTTTATCTATCGAAATAACGAAATAATGAATGCCGCATCTAAACAAATGGAATGGAACGAATTAATAATAAATAATAATAGTAATAAAAAGTTTTTATTAACCGCTTCCCGACCGGCTCACGCCGATATACGTCGGCAGAAGGGCACGTACAGGCAGATTAATGTACCTGTACGTTGCCCTTTGCGAAGCGGCTTGTGGGCGCGCCCGCCCGCCGGCGATCTACGTCTCACGGAGAGGAAGAACGGGGAGATGCTGATGTAAACAAGGCATTTCCTCCGTTCTGCCTCGTGACACTGATCACAGCTCCCTGTAATCGGGAGCAGTGATCGCTGTCATGTGTATAGTAGCCCCTCCCCCTCACATTTAGAATCACTCCCTAGGACACACTTAACCCCTACGGCGCCCCCTCCTGGTTAATCCCTTCACTGCCGGTCACATTAACACAGTAATCAATGTATTTTTAATCGCACTGATCGCTGTATAAATGTGAATGGTCCGAAAATAGCGCCAAAAGTGTCCGACGTGTCCGCTATAATGTCGCAGTCATGATAAAAATCGCTGATCACCACCATTACAAGTAAAAAAAATATATATTAATAAAAATGCCTTAAAACTATCCCCTATTTTGTAGACGCTATAACTTTTGCACAAATCAATCAATATATACGCTTATTGCGATTTTTTTTTTTTTTTGTACCAAAAATATGTAGAAGAATACATATCAGCCTAAACTGAGGGAAAAACATGTTTTTTTATATATTTTTGGGGGGATATTTATTATAGCAAAAAAGTAAAAAATAATGCGTTTTTTTTTTTTCAAAATTGTCGCTATTTTTTTGTTTATAGCCCAAACAATAAAAACCGCAGAGGTGATCAAATACCGCCAAAAGAAAGCTCTATTTGTGGGGAAAAAAGGGCATCAATTTTTTTTGGGAGCCACGTTGCACGACCGCGCAAATTGTCAGTTAAAGCGACGCAGTGCCGAATCGCAAAAAGTGCTCTGGTCTTTGGCCAAGCCAAATCGTCCGGGGCTGAAGTGGTTAATATTATTGTTTTTTATTATTATTATTATTATTATTATTATTATTATTACTTTGTTCTGTTCCATTTGTTTAGATGCGGCATTCGTTATTTATGATAATTCGTAACTTTGGATAAATTCGTATTCGTTACGTTTACTAACAGCCAAACTTGAAAGGGAATTCCAATCCCTATAATTTAATATTCAGTAATAGTTAGGTTATTATTAGTTAGTTATTATTTAAGATTTTGGAATTTTCAGGGTTTTCGGATTGCCCAATTTCGAATTTACGAAATTTCAGAATTTACAAACTTTTTGAATATTCGGAAAAATCAGTTAAATGGGTTTTCGTTAATTCAAATATTTCTGAATTAACGAGCTTGTCATAAAAACGAATTGCACATAATATTCACGTGGTTAACAAAGAACATGCTGATAGGAGGAGAGTGCAGAGAGATTACCTAATCAGGCTGCTGCTAATCCATCACCGTCCAATCACTGTCCAGGGGAAGGACGTTACCTAGGTGTGTTGCGTTTCTGCGGTAGTGAAAAGTCGGGTCCCCAGAAATTAAACATTTTGGCAGCTCATAGTATAGGGGCAATAGACAGTTTTGGGTTCAATCTGTAATAATAATATCTTTTTCAGGTCGCGGGATGACGTCACAGCCTGTACTCCTCTATGTCATGCTCTTGGCAAGCTCACTGCTAATACTACTACTCGTCATCCTGGTGTCCTGTGTGATGAAGAGGAGGAGGAGGAGGAGGAGGAGGAGTGAAGAATCGGACATTGTGTACACCAACATAGAAAACAACAAGTGACATAATGAAACCTCAATGAGAGTTAATATTTAAAGTGGCACTGATGCAAAAAAAAAGGGCAAAGCTATTCACGCAGTGGAACTGCATGTACATTCGTTCTGTGTGAACTAACCAGCTGTTGTGAGAATGGGGCAAAATCGAATGTTCTTTAGCCTTTTTCTCTTATAGCCGAATGTTCCTCAGATATTTGGGGTCTAGGTGATAAAGACAGGTTCATTCATAACGGAGAGTGAGTCTAGGTTTACATCTATGCGGGCTGCGCTTGATGCGTTTTTCCGGCGCATTTTTGCATTTTTAAACCCACGTTTTTTATGCATTTTTGCATGCAGCTTTCATGCATTTTGCTTTTTGCACTTTTTTTGTCCTCTTTAACTAGTTGCTGCCCGCCCACCGATAAAATGATGGCAGGGCGGCTCTCGTTCTGGGATGACGTCATATGACAGTGTCCCAGAACAGGCGCTCTCGCACGCCTGCGGGGGGGAGGGTGCGCAGCGCGGCGATCGCCCCCTCGCCATGTTGCTAGGACACGGCGCGCCCCTGATCTCTGTAAGGAGCCACGTCCGCGGCTCTTTAACCATGTGATCGGCTGTGTCCAATCACAGCCAGTCACATGTAAACACGGAGATGCCGGTAATCGGTGCTCCTCCCCTTACACTCACGGAGTGTGTGGCGAGGAGAGACAATCAGCGGCATCTCCAAGCAGGGGGACATCTACACATGTAATCAGGGCACTGATTACAATATAGTGTCAACAGTGTCACCAATCAGTGCCTACCATTGCCTACCAGTGGCAGCAATCAGTGCCCACCAGTGGCAGCAATCAGTGCCCACCACTGCCCACAAGTGCCACCAATCAGTGCCCATTAGCGATGCCAGTCAGTGCTGGCTATCAGTGCCGCCTATCAGTGTTGCCCATCAATGCCCATCACTGCTGTCGATCAATGCCCATCAGTGTCACCCATCAGTGCCACCCATCAATGCCCAACAGTGCCCATCAGTATCGCCTGTCCGTGCCGCCGATCAATGCCCACCAGTGCCACCTATCAGTGCCCACCAGTGCCGCCTATTAGTGCCCATCAGTGCCACCTAACAGTGCCCATCAGTGCCGCCTATCAGTGCTCATCAGTGCCACATATCAGTGCCACCTATCAGTGCCGCCTCATCAGCGCACATCAGTGAAGGAGAAAAATTACTTACAAAATTTACTGACAGAAACTAAGTAAAAAAAATATTTTTTTCAAAATTTTTGGACTTTTTTGTTTTAATAAAAAATAAAATACCCAGCAGTGATTAAATACCACCAAAAGAAAGCTCTATTTGTGTGTAGAAAATGATAAAAAATGTGTTTGCGTACAGTGTAGCACGACCGCGCAATTGTCATTGAAAGTGCAACAGCACTGAAAGCTGAAAAATGGCCTGGGCAGGAAGGGGGGTGTAAGTGCCCGGTAGGCAAGTGGTTAAACACATTGTATATTAGCTGGTTGCTAAGGAGTGGGCCGGGAAGCCGCCCGCTGTGTCCTTAACAACCAATGAGGTATCAGCTGTCAGCAGGGTTCCCCGCTGACAGCTGAATGTAAAAAATAAAAAAAGAAATTGCCTGCAAAATAAAAATCACAAAAAAAATGGCGTAGGGTCCCCCCCAATCTATATCAGGAAAAGCCCCCCTGCCCCAAAGCCCACCCCCCCATATGTCCCCTTCATTTTCTAATCTGCTGGGCTGCATGCTTGGATAAGGGCCTGGTATGAATTTGGGGAGGGGGGGCGCCACGCTTTTTTTTGGTGCGCGGATCCCCTCGTAATCCATACCAGACGCGAAGGGCCTGATATGGATGGGGGAGGGGGATCCCACGTTATTTTTTTCAGATTTTTTTATCAGGGTATATAGCTCAGCCTCAAGGTATACAGCGCAGCCTCAGGGTATATATCTCATCCTCAAGGTATACAGCGCAGCCTCAGGGTATATAGCTCAGCCTCAGGGTATACAGTGCAGCCTCAGGGTATATAGCTCAGCCTCAGGGTATACAGCGCAGCCTCAGGGTATACAGCTCAGCCTCAGGGTATATAGCTCAGCCTCAGGGTATATAGCTCAGCCTCAGGGTATACAGCGCAGCCTCAGGGTATATAGCTCAGCCTCAGGGTATATAGCTCAGCTTCAGGGTATATAGCTCAGCCTCAGGGCATACAGCGCAGCCTCAGGGTATATAGCTCAGCCTCAGGGTATACAGCTCAGCTTCAGGTTATATAGCTCAGCCTCAGGGTATATAGCTCAGCCTCAGGGTATACAGCGCAGCCTCAGGGTATATAGCTCAGCCTCAGGGTATGCAGCGCAGCCTCAGGGTATATAGCTCAGCCTCAGGGTATATAGCTCAGCTTCAGGGTATATAGCTCAGCCTCAGGGCATACAGCGCAGCCTCAGGGTATACAGCTCAGCTTCAGGTTATATAGCTCAGCCTCAGGGTATATAGCTCAGCCTCAGGGTATACAGCTCAGCTTCAGGTTATATAGCTCAGCCTCAGGGTATACAGCTCAGCTTCAGGTTATATAGCTCAGCCTCAGGGTATATAGCTCAGCCTCAGGGTATGCAGCGCAGCCTCAGGGTATATAGCTCAGCCTCAGGGTATATAGCTCAGCTTCAGGGTATATAGCTCAGCCTCAGGGCATACAGCGCAGCCTCAGGGTATATAGCTCAGTGTGAAAATAGCAAAAATGTATTTGCTATGGTCACGCCAATTGGGTGGGATCGGGGCGCAGAGCCCACCCTATTTTGAAGCCTTTTAGAGCCTCTTGCTCTAATCAAGTGCTTAAAAAAAACCACCCCCGCCATTGGAGTCCATGCACCTGGTGTCCTGAAAGGGGCCGGGTGCATGGTTGGTGGGGCGGCAGCAGGTATTGGGGGGGGGGGGCGGCGCCCGTGCGCCCACAACGGGCATTTCATTGATTGCTCTTCTGGTGAATGAGCCCAGGAGCCACAAACATTTTGTTACTGTGGCCAGGGAAGTAGCTGATCATATATGATCTTTCTCATAGACCCATGATGTCTCTTTAAAGAGAACCTGTCACGCCCATTATGTTATCACATAGGATAGGGTTTTTACACTAAATCAGTAAAAAAAAAAAGTTTACAACCCCCCCCCCACACACACACACACACACAAGGGTAGGCGCACACATTGAGTGTTCCTGCATATGAATCCGCCAATTGAACTACACATAATAGCTATCTCTATGCATGCTGTGTGGGCAATAGAGTGAGGGCAATATTTCTAGACCACCATTCACTATTTTTTTTATACTGATGACCTGTGAGGGCATTTAAATCGCCACCTATGGACCACTTTGGGTACCTAATTTTTGTTGCTGTTTCAATGCTTGATGTGTTTGTTATCTAATTACTTGACACAACCTCATCTTTTATATCATACCAAAAGAATTGGGTAATATATTATTTAACAACTAATATTAACTTTAGCATAGTCTCTACTCAAAATACGGGTTTGATAAACCATTGTGCTAATATTGTGTGACCTAAAAAATTGGAACCTCCACCATTTTATTCTCCAGGGTCTCTGCTTCCTTAGACTATATAATATTTCGGGGGTTTTAATCTGCAGGCCTAAACGTGAATTTAAATATGTGTACAAAAATAAAAAATAAAAAAAAATGGCTCTGGCAGCGATAGGGCTAAAACCTGATGAACTGTAGATAAAGAGTAAAGCCTCGTACACACGATCGGATTGTTGGCCAACAAAACCACGGACTTTTGTCTGAAGGGCCTTGGCCCAAACTTGTTTTGCACACACAGGGGCACACAATTGTTGGCCAACAAATACGAATGTAGTGACGTACTACGTTGTTTTTTAGCTCTCTAGCGCCACCCTTTGGGCTCCTGCTGCTAATTTTGTGTTAGTAAAAGCTTAGTGAGTGTTGATTCGCGCTTTTCATTTCTCACTTTTCATTTTGCGCTTTTCAGTTAGTTTCTGAACAGCCGTTCCTCAACCAGACATGTTGTGGAATCGGAGGAGATAACGTGTTATTTATTATTGGCCTTGGAGTTATTGCTTTGACATTATTTTTTTGGTTGAATAATAATGATTTGATTTGGTATATTTTCTATATTTTTGGATGCATAGAATGCACTTTTTGGTTAAGTTTTATTGACAGATAGCATGTCTAATTTTATTTGTTTTCTTTTTTTTAATACAAATAAAAAAATTGTGTGGAATAATACTTGGCTATGTGTTTTACTTCAAATGACAGTTTGGGAGTCGGCAGTTACATTTTAAAAAGATACAATGTAAAATTAATAAGGGAAACCAACATAGTTGTATCTTTGATCTTAAAAAATACTGGATAATGAATAATAAAAAAAACATAATAATATTATTCTTGATATCCCTAGAAAAAAAAAGCCTTTGAAAATTTGTTTGCAAAGACTCCATCAGTATCACCAGCAAAGCAGCTTCATTATTATCCCATTATAGAAGAAGAGAATTGTGCGCTGCATTTGGAGATTTCACAATTTGCCACGACACGAATGTTAATTCTCCATTACGAACGCTAGTTTACAAGACCGACCGCTTACGGCTCGTCCTTGCTTCCGAGCATGCGTGTTTGGTACTTTGGACTTTTGTCCGACTGACTTGTGTACACACGCTCGGAAAATCCGACAACAGACATTTGTTTGCGGGAAAATTTGAAAACACGCTAGCCAACATTTGTCCGCGGAAAATCCGACAACAATTGTCCGATGGAGCGTACACACGGTCAGATTTTCTGCCAACAGCCTGTCATCAAACATTTCCCTGACAGAAAGTCCGATCGTGTGGCTTAAGGGTTTCATTGTTTTTGTCCTGTTTAAATTTACATTAAAATTAAGTTTCTGATACAAAGTGTGGCAATTATTTATTTTTTTTTACAAATAAAATAAAGGATTTTTACATTTTGTGGGTTTTTTAATGTATTACTACAAAAAAAAAGAAAAGGAAAGGAAAAATGGAAGAAAAATTTTATATGAATATTTAAAAAATAAAATAGAAATAAAGGTATTTTATTTTATTTATATAAAAGAGGTATTACAGCTCGGGGAAAAGAGGGGTAAGGATCCAAAGTTTATCTTTGGACAGTATAAACAAGGACACCTCCCACTCTACTTCCCCTAGCCAATCACATCTTGGTATTGAAAAAAGTAAAATGTGGTAAAGTGGGCACTGCCTATTGGCTATGGAAGTTGTCCATCATCTAGGTCTTCTCAGGGTCCATTTTCGCAGTGCTCTTCCTGGTCTCATCTTCTTATGGTCCATTTTGGCGTGCCCGTGTTTCTTCCTAGTAAGGTGGGTACTGCCTATTGGCTATGGAAGTTGCCCATCATCTGGGTTTTCTCAGGGTCCTCTTGGCAGTACTCTTCCTGGTCACATGGGCACTGCCTACTGGTTATGGAAGTTATCCATCATCTGGGTCTTCTCTGGGTCCTTTTTGCAGTGCTCTTCCTGGTCACATGGGCACTGCCTATTGGTTATGGAAGTTATCCATCAGCTGGGTCTTCTTATGGTTCATTTTGGCATGCCAATGTTTCTTCCTAGTAATGTGGGTACTGCCTATTGGCTATGGAAGTTGCCCATCATCTGGGTCTTCTCAGGGTCCTTTTTGCAGTGCTCTTCCTGGTCATATGGGCACTGCCTATTGGTTATGGAAGTTATCCATCATCTGGGTCTTCTTATGGTCCATTTTGGCATGCCCATGTTTCTTCCTAGTAATGTGGGTACTGCCTATTGGCTATGGAAGTTGCCCATCATCTGGGTTTTCTCAGGGTCCTCTTGGCAGTACTCTTCCTGGTCACATGGGCACTGCCTACTGGTTATGGAAGTTATCCATCATCTGGGTCTTCTCAGGGTCCTTTTTGCAGTGCTCTTCCTGGTCACATGGGCACTGCCTATTGGTTATGGAAGTTATCCATCAGCTGGGTCTTCTTATGGTTCATTTTGGCATGCCAATGTTTCTTCCTAGTAATGTGGGTACTGCCTATTGGCTATGGAAGTTGCCCATCATCTGGGTCTTCTCAGGTTCCTTTTTGCAGTGCTCTTCCTGGTCATATGGGCACTGCCTATTGGTTATGGAAGTTATCCATCATCTGGGTCTTCTTATGGTCCATTTTGGCATGCCCATGTTTCTTCCTAGTAATGTGGGTACTGCCTATTGGCTATGGAAGTTGCCCATCATCTGGGTTTTCTCAGGTTCCTCTTGGCAGTGCTCTTCCTGGTCACATGGGCACTGCCTATTGGTTATGGAAGTTATCCATCATCTGGGTCTTCTCTGGGTCCTTTTTGCAGTGCTCTTCCTGGTCACATTGGCACTGCCTATTGGTTATGGAAGTTATCCATCATCTGGGTCTTCTCTGAGTCCTTTTTGCAGTGCTCTTCCTGGTCACATTGGCACTGCCTATTGGTTATGGAAGTTATCCATCATCTGGGTCTTCTTAGGGTCCTTTTTGCAGTGCTCTTCCTGGTCACATTGGCACTGCCTATTGGTTATGGAAGTTATCCATCATCTGGGTCTTCTCAGGGTCCTTTTTGCAGTGCTCTTCCTGGTCATATGGGCACTGCCTATTGGCTATGGAAGTTGCCCATCATCTGGGTTTTCTCAGAGTCCTCTTGGCGGTGCCCATGTCTCTTCCTAGAAACATAGGCACTGCCTATTGGCTACTGAAGTTGTGAATCATGTGAGTCTTGTCGGGGTCCTTTTTGCAGTGCCCATGTCTTTTTCTGGTAACATGTGCACTGCCTTTTGGCTACAGAAGTTTTCCATCATCTAGGTCTTCTCATGGTCCATTTTGCAGTGCCCATGTTTCTTCCTGGTAACATGGACATTGCCTATTGGCTATATAAGTTGTCCATCATCTTGGTCTTCTCAGGGTCCTTTTTGCAGTACCCATATCCCTTCCTAGTAACATGGGCACTGCCTATTGGCCGTGCAAGTTGTCCATCATCTTGATGTTCTCAGGGTCCGGTTCACAGTGCCCATATCACTTCTTTGCAACATGGAAACTGCCTGTTGGCTATAGAAGTTGTCCATCATCTTCTCAGTGGTCTTTAGTCCTTAGGGAACTGGTGCTGTGACATCACGGAACGGATAGCCAGTAACAAGACCAGGCTGGACAACAGCAGAGACCAGCAAAGAAATCATTAGGTTTTATCTTTTTTCATCTGTCTGTAATTCAGCTTTAAAAATTGCACAAATACATCTAAGAATCTAGTGTTTGAGAAATCGCACCGGAAACTAGTTTGCTTATGTTATATAACAATAATAATTATGACACATTTTGTGATGGAGCCTCCTAGGCAGGTGTATAAGAGTAGCAACGCTTTTAAATGTATGTTCCTTTCCTGAATTATAATACATAATAGTATCATCTAATTATAGCATAATAAAAGGGAAAACTAGTTCCGGTCCACCATGCTGCAGGTCATAAAGTACATCCAGTAGGGCGATGCCTGATACTGGTTTCCAGTAAATGCTTTAGGCTAATTCAAGACAACATTTATATTAATGGTGTGCACAGTGCTGTTAATGCAACACAATTTCAGTCTAAGACTTTCTAAAGTCTTATCTGTACGAGATGAAAGCTAGCTGGTTGATATAGCTGATTGCATATTGGCTTGGTTCTCACTGCAGAATGACACTAGATGGCCAAAAAGATCGGAGACGTTCTAAATTGGTGGAGCCTTCACCACATCTGCTGCTGGTGGTTTCCACAATAGAATGAGAACAGAATGCCAGAAGCAAAGTGGAATAAATGAACATTGGATGGTAGGGGCAAAGATGGATCTAGAAGGGCAGGGTGGGAGAAATGAGAGAGTGAAGGTCAGGAGCAGCATGTTAGCGATGAGCATGGTAAAGTAGAATGGGAGAGATGAGAGTGGGATAACAGAAGTGGATTGGAAGAGATGAGCATGGGTGGACAGGAGCAGAGATGGATAGAAGGGTAAGAGCAGATTGCAGGGTAAGAGCATGGGTGGACAGGAGCAGAGATGGGTAGGAGGGCAGGAGTAAAACAGGAGAGGTGAGAGCAGGAGGACAGGAGCAGAGATGTGTAAGAGAGCAGGAGGACAGGAGCAGAGATAAGTAAGAGAGCAGGAGGACAGGAGCAGAGGTAGGTAGGAGGGCAGTAGCTGAATGGGAGAGATGAGCTTTGGAGGAGAGAGGCAGTGATAGATGGGAAGGTAGGAGCAGAGTGGGAGAAATAAGCGGGGGAGGACAGGGGTAGAGATGGGTGTAGAAGGGCAAGAGTAGAGTCGTAGAGTGGGAGAGATGAGGACAGGAGGACAGGAGCAGAGATGAGTAAGAGAGCAGGAGGACAGGAGCAGAGATGAGTAAGAGAGCAGGAGGACAGGAGCAGAGGTAGGTAGGAGGGCAGTAGCTGAATGGGAGAGATGCGCTTGGGAGGATAGGGGCAGTGATAGGTGGGAAGGTAGGAGCAGAGTGGGAAAAATGAGCGGGGGAGGACAGGGGTAGAGATGGGTGTAGAAGGGCAAGAGTAGAGTCGTAGAGTGGGAGAGATGAGGACAGGAGGACAGGAGCAGAGATGGGTAGGAGGGCAGGAGTAAAGTAGGAGAGGTGAGAGAAGGAAGATAGGAGCAGAGATGAGTAGGAAGGTAGGAGGACAGGAGCAGAGATTGGTAGGAGGGCAGGTAAAGACGCCCCCCCCCACCTCTGGCCACATACTCGGGGACGGGTCGGCTGAACTTGGAAAGCCTCGGAAAGGCTCGGGAGCAGAGTATTTCCGAGTGTTTCCGAGTAATTCCGAGTGATTCCGAGTATTTTCGAACGGCTCCGAACCATTCCGAGTGTTCCCGGCGCCACGGCAACCTCTGGCCAAATGCGGTACTGCACAGCCCATTAGCTTAAATTCTGCTCGTTTTGCGAGACACTCGCAAACTGAGTCAGAATTTAAAAAAAAAAAAAAGTTGCTCGTCTTTCAAAACTCTTGTTAACCGCGTTACTTGTAAACCAAGGTTCCAATGTATATTGATAGACCAAACTTTTGACTTTAACTTTTGTTAAAACACGTATTTATCTCCATTTTTTGTAAACCTTTAGTAGATATAACAAAAAAGCACCCTCTGATGTATGTAAGAACACCTGAGGTTACTAATTTTAGTTCAGTATTGGTTGTGCAATCTTGATGTACGAGGACGTTTATTAACTGGGTGTGCTTTACCGAGAACGTGCTAATTACTATTACTACCCACTCCTATAAATGGCATACAGCTGAGCCCATTCCAGTAACCGGGACACAGAAATCACTCCACAGTCCACACCTGCAGATCAACCAGGTAACATTTCTCATAATATCAGTGATGTTCCATTGCTATAGAATATTTAAGGTTAGGTGGGGCTGAGATGGAGTTTCGACCTTGCCTTTCGTTGACCGTCTCTTCATCTTTCCTCTGTGTTTTATTTTAGGTGACCTTTTGGCGACCAGATTGGATGTTCTTTTAATCAAACATGACGTCCTTCAGCCTCGCAGTTGTCTTTGTGGTGGCAGGTACGTTTTTAGTTTCTTTTTCAAAATTCAGGAGTTCAACTTCAAATGGGAACCACCCGGACCCAACGTCTCCTCATAATTAAATTCTATCTAAAGCATTTTTTTATATTTTTGAATACAGCAGGACAATATATTATCAAGCTGGCCGCACACGTGTCCATTGAACTTTTATTTTAAATTTTAAAAAAAATTGTTTTTCTAAATTAGTTTCTATTTAAAATAAGTATAAGTAAAAGGTTATACTTAATAATAATATATCTAGAACAGGACACCCACATTTACCCATCAAATGCTCAGGTTTTGGTTTCCTGCTTTGCAGAAGTACACAGTGGTTATGCTCTACCGCTCCTTCTCACATTACGAGTCTAGCAGGGTTGCCAACCTCACACAACATTTTTTACTGACAAAACATGAGCAATTTACTGGCGGAGCACATTTTTTTTACTGCCAACCTGAGAAATTTTAGAACTCCTATTGAAAACTAACACAGTGGATATTTGAACAGTATAAACATGATATGGAAATACTGAGAATACCTAGAACAAAGTCATTTGCTTGATTTACACTTAAAAAAGTCAACATAGCATGAAATTATCAGCCCCTGATATTTACTGGCAGTTGTAAAAAAATTACAGATTTTTACAAACTGTCAGTAAATTTACTGGCGGTTGGTAACCCTGAAGTCTAGGGATCAGCCGACTCATTGAAAAATATGCACCCCCCATGGGGCTGATGTCTTATTTCATCAGCTGTTAAACAGTTTGGGTAGCTCACCTGATGTGGTCATTAGAAAGGGCCCACAACATCTCCGTGCTGAGTTCCCGGGTCTGTACACCTGCTGTGCCCATTATGAGGGGTTCTCACCATCCCTGTGCTGAGTTCCCGGGTCTGTACACCCGCTGTGCCCATTATGAGGGGTTCCCACCATCCCTGTGCTGAGTTCCCGGGTCTGTACACCTGCTGTGCCCATTATGAGGGGTTCTCACCATCCCTGTGCTGAGTTCCCGGGTCTGTACACCCGCTGTGCCCATTATGAGGGGTTCCCACCATCCCTGTGCTGAGTTCCCGGGTCTGTACACCTGATGTGCCCATTATGAGGGGTTCCCACCATCCCTGTGCTGAGTTCCCGGGTCTGTACACCCGCTGTGCCCGTTATGAGGGGTTCCCACCATCCCTGTGCTGAGTTCCCGGGTCTGTACACCTGTTGTGCGCATTATGAGTGGCTCCCACCATCCCAGTGCTGAGTTCCCGGGTCTGTACACCTGTTGTGCGCATTATGAGTGGCTCCCACCATCCCTGTGCTGAGTTCCTGGGTTTGAACACCTGCTGTGCTCATTATGAGGGGTTCCCACTATCCCTGTGCTAAGTTTCTGGGTCTGTATACCTGCTGTGCCCATCATGAGGGGTTCCCACTATCCATGTGCTGAGTTCTTGGGTCTGTACACCTGCTATTCCTATTATGAGGGGTTCCCACCATCCCTGTGCTGAGTTCCCGGGTCTGTAAACCTGTTGTGCCCATTATGAGGGGCTCCCACCATCCCTGTGCTGAGTTCCCGGGTCTGTACACCTGCTGTGCCCATTATGAGGGGTTCTCACCATCCCTGTGCTGAGTTCCCGGGTCTGTACACCCGCTGTGCCCGTTATGAGGGGTTCCCACCATCCCTGTGCTGAGTTCCCGGGTCTGTACACCTGCTGTGCTCATTATGAGGGGTTCCCACCATCCCTGTGCTGAGTTCCCGGGTCTGTAGACCTGCTGTGCCCACTATGAGGGGTTCCCACCATCCCTGCTGATTTTTTAACATTATATTTTATTATGAAGAATGTAACAGGATCATCTAAGACACACACAAAAGTGGGCTGTAACACACATAATTCCCAGGTGGACAGGAATTGGAGATTCAGGAATTATGGCAAGGAGACCTTGATGTTGGAGCATCCAAGACATATAAGAAATTAGGCCAGGGCAGTCTTAGCCCACCAGGCTCCATCTATAGCTAAAATATCACTTTTGTTGGGCCTACCCATACATTAAATAAGAATATTTAAATTAGTAATAATAACAAATATTTATAAATATATAATAGAAAAAAAATGTGTTTGAATAATACTAATAATATTAATAACAATAATAAAAATACAAATAATGAATTGAAATTATAAATGAACACCTTTAAAATAATAATAATTATTATTGTTGTTGTTGTTATTATTATTATTATATTTACATATTGATAGTGAGGTAGTTATATGAACATATGGAGAGGTTTGTGAGAATAACTTGAGCGCAAACTTGAGGGAGATGTGCGCAAAATTATCAATAGGTCATACCATTCTATTAATTAATATTCTTGAATTTCTAAATAAAGGGAGCCAAATGGGCCACAATGCAGATCAAGTTCTTCAGATTTAAACCATTTGATTTTTTTTGTAGGCTTGATAGAAAACCTTACAATAAATTGGCCTTCTGGATGAGTAGAGTAATGAGATGGTGGGTAGCAAAGGGGAGCAAAGAATTTTTTTTTTTCTTCTGATAAATTTGAATTAGTCTAAGCTAAGCAAGGAGACCTTGATGTTGGAGCATCCAAGACATATAAGAAGTCAGGGGCGGTTTTGGCCCACCAAGCTCCATCTATAGCTAACATGTCGCTTTTGTTGGGCCTACCCATGTATTAAATACGCTTATTTACTTCATTATCTAAACTAGTAATAATAAAATATATTTATAAATATATAATAAAAATAAATGTAATTATTATTAATAATAATAATAATAATAATAATAACAAAAATAATAATGATAATGACTTAAAATTATTAAATAAAAACCTTCAAAATAATATGAATACATATTGTTATTATTAAGATTATTAATAATAATGAATGCTTATTATTATTATTATTGTTATTATTATTATTATTGTTGTTGTTTTTATGGTGTTATTTTTTTTACATTATTTCCAACATTTACACTTTGATGCTAAGATAGTTATAAAAACATATGAAGAGGTTTTTGAGAATAACTTGAGTGCAGACTTGAGGCAGATGTGCCTAAAATAATCAATAGGCCATACCAAATTCTATTAATAAATATTTTTGAATTTCTAAGGGGAGACAAATTTATGCAGATTAAGTTCCTCGGATTTAAACCATTTTTTTTTTTTTTTTTTTTGTGGGCTTGATAGAAAATCTTGCAATAAATTGGCCCTCTAGAGTAATGAGATTGGTGGGCAGCAAAGAGGAGCAAAGAATTTTTTTTTTCTTCTGATAAATTTGAATTAGTCTAAGCTAGGCAAGGAGACCTTAATGTTGGAGCATCCAAGACATATAAGAAGTCAGGGGCAGTCTTGGCCCACCAGGCTCCATCTATAGTTAACATATCACTTTTGTTGAGCCTACCCATATATTAAATAAGATTATTTACTTTATTATTTAAATTAGTAATAATAACAAATATTTATAAATATATAATAAAAATAAATGTGAATCATATTAATAATATTGATAACAATAATAAAAAATAAAAATAATGACTTGAAATTATAAATAAACACCTTTATTATTATTATTATTATTAATAATATTATTATTATTATACACGATTTATATAGCGCCAATGCAGCGCTTTACAATGTAGAGGGGGGAACGGCACAATTACAGTACAGTTCAATACAGAAGGGACAGGAGGGCCCGGCTCGTAGAGCTTACATTCTAAAGGGAGGGGGTGATGGTACAAAAGGTAATAGATGCGGGGAATGATTTGATGGGGGGTGGCTCGGGGACAGTTGTTAGGTGGGTGTGGGATAGGCTTCCCTGAATAAATTAGTTTTCAGGGATCTCCTAAAGGTTGACAGGTTAGGGGCTGATCGGACATACCGGGGCAGGAAATTCCAGAGGATGGGAGAAGCTCTGGAGAAGTCCTGAAGGTGATCATGAGAGGAGGCAACAAGGGAGCTAGAGAGCAGGAGGTCCTGGGAGGAGCGGAGGGGACGATTTGGGCGATATCTGCAGATGAGATTGGTAATGTAGCTGGGGGCGATGTTGTGGATGGCCTTGTATGTTGTGGTTGGCATTTCGAATTTTATACGGTGGGGGAGGGGAAGCCAGTGAAGAGATTGGCAGAGAGGAGCAGCAGTCATGGATCGGTTAGTGAGGTGTATTAGTCTAGCAGCAGAACTCATAGTAGACTGAAGCGGGGATAGCCTGCTTAAGGGTAAGCCATTAAGGAGAGAGTTGCAGTAGTCAAGGTGGGAAATAATCAAGGAGTGAATAAGTTGCTTTGTGGTGTCATTAGTCAGGAAGGGTCGAATTCTGGAGATGTTGCGGAGGTTAAAGCGGCAGGATTTAGCCAGTGATTGGATGTGGGGGCTGAAGGAGAGGTCAGAGTCAAGGATTACAATGGTTGTGCTGTTGATCTTAATGGTAAAGTCATGGGGGGAGGGGACCGGGAAGGAGGAAATATTACAAGCTCAGTTTTAGAAAGATTGAGTTTGAGAAAGTGGTCCATACCGATATGTCATTCAGTAAGTTTGAGATGCGTGAGGAGAGGGGGGGGTGAGTTGAGAAGTGGAGAGATAGATCTGGGTGTCATCGGCGTAGAGTTGATATTGGAAGCCATGGGAGGTTATCAACTGGCCCAGGGAAGAGGTATAGAGCGAGAATAGGAGGGGCCCAAGAACAGAGCCTTGGTGTACCCCAACAGAGAGAGGAAGAGGAGCAGAGGAGATGGAGTTGTAGGTGACACTGAAAGTGCGCTGAGATAGGTAGGAGGAGAACCAGGATAAAGCAGAATCACAGAGGCCAAGGGTGTGTAGTTTGCTGAGGAGGAGCAGGTGGTCAAGTGTGTCGAAGGCAGCAGAGAGGTCTAAGAGTATGAGTATGGAGTAATGGCCATTGGTTTTAGCAGTTAGTAGGTCATTGGTGAGTTTTAGGGCAGTTTCAGTGGAATGTTGTGGATGGAAGCCGGACTGTAGGCGGGTCGAGAAGGTTGTTGTCCATGAGGTAGCGACTCATTCGGTCATGGACAAGGCATTCGATGAGCTTGGAGGCAAATGGGAGCAGGGAGATGGGTCTTAAGTTATTCAAACAGGTGGGGTTTAGTAAGGGTTTTTTAAGCATGGGAGTAACCAGTGCATGTTTGAGCAGGGAAGGAAAGGTACCGGAGAGGGAGAGGTTGAAGATGTGGAGTTGGGGAGTTTAGGATAGAGTGGGAAGGTGGTCGCAGTAATTGTAAGGGGACAGGGTCCAGGGGACAGGTGGTGAGGTGGGCCATGGAGAGGAGTTTATCAACTTCATCGGTGGTAACTGGGCAGAAGGAGGAGAGTATTGAGTCTGGTGTTGGACCTGATGTGTTGGGTAGGGGAGGAAGTTGAATGCTGGATATCTCCTTGCAAATCGTGTCGATTTTTCTTTTGAAATGGTTGGCAATCTGTTGAGCGGTAAGCAAGTTGATGGCTGGGGGGCAGTGGGGGCTGAAGTAAGGAATAAAGGGTAGAAAAGAGTTGCCGAGGTTTGGATGAGAGTGTTCTAATAGGTTTGTTTAGCAGTGTGGAGGCAAGAGTTGTATTTGAGAGGGGCAGATTTGTAGAGGGTAAAGTCTTGCAGGGACTAAGATTTACGCCATGCTCGCTCAAGACACGGCTGCGTCTCTTGAGGCTTCTGGTGTTGTCTGTTTGCCAGGGTTGTGGCAGACGGGGCCTGGTTCTGCGTGTAGAAAGAGGAGCGAGTATGTGTAGGGAGGATGACAGCGTGTTGTTGTAGATGGAAGTGGTTAGGTCTGGGCAGGACAGGGGTGCGATTTTGTCGTAAAGGCCATCAGTAGCAGAATGAAGAAGGCAAAGGGTTGAGGTTGCGAAGGTTTCTGCAGGTTAGTGGTTTGTGGGTTGGCAGCATGGGAGGTAGGAGACAAGGAGAGTGTGAAACGGATAAGGTTGTGATCAGAGAGAGGAAAGGGGGTGTTAGAGAGGTTGCAGCGATGGGAGAATACGAGGTCGAGAGTATTGCTGTTGGCGTGAGTGGTGGTTTGTGCCCATTGTGTTAGGTTAAAAGAGGAGGTTAGGTTGAGCAGTTGAGAAGTGGTTGCAGTATTAACATTGATTGGAATGTTTAAATCACCTAGGATGATGGCAGGTACTTCAGAGGGGAGAAAGTAGGGTAGCCATGCTGAGAAGTCATCCAGAAAGCGTGACACTGGTCCAGAAGGCCGATAAATGACCGCGACCCCCAGACAAGCTGGAGAGAAAAAAAAAACTTTTAAAATATTATTATTGATAACTGTTTTTTTTTGTGAGCATTACAAAAAAAAGAATAAATATAATAAATAAAGTCGTGAATTTAAAAAAAAAGTTTATTTGAGGATGGACACTTTCACATGTATAGCTAAAGAAAGTTAGACCGTTGATTCATTTTAATCTGCAATAGAAAATGTCATAGCAGCTGCAGCTATTAATGTGTTTCTGTTTCTCTTACAGCCCTCCACATTCAGACTATTACAGGTGAGTGACATGTTATGTTACCATTGGCTTAATTCACAACACTAATGCATTTAAAAAAAAAAGTTTTATGACTTATATTGAGTTGAGTTGAAAACCAAATATAATATGCAAAATATGACTGCCACATCAACACACATGTACTGTATGAATATATATACAGTATATATATATTAAAATATATATTTAAAAAAAATATATCTAGATATTAAAAAAATATAGATAGATAGATAGATAGATAGATAGATAGATAGATAGATAGATAGATAGATAGATAGATAGATAGATAGATAGATAGATAGATAGATAGATAGATAGATTCAACCTTACCAACTATTTAACTATGTAATTTATTGTATTTTTCTTTTTTTCTATTTGTTGAACTAGATGGACTTCTCCTGTATATATCATCAATAATTATAATGAACCAAAGTAACATTTTTTTTTTCTGTTTATTTTTGTTATTAAACAGGTGTAGGTGTATGTCCAAAACACAGCCACTTTAAAGAGGTGGAAGGATGTGAGATAAGATGTGACCGTTTGTTGGCTCCCATTATGCCTTTAGATTGTCTTGAAACTAAGAAGCACAGGGACTGCCGATGTAATGACGGATTACTCCCGCAGAGCGGCACCTATGGCTTAACCGTCGTCTGTGTTAGTCCACAAGAATGCCAAGCCAACTGCAGCGCCAACATGCACTACGAGCCCTTCGGATCCCCCTGCCAGGCCACCTGTAATCAACCAACAGTTCCTGAACCCTGCCAATTTCCAGGAGGCCCGAGGTGTGTCTGTAACAACGGGTACATCATGGATCAGAACCAGCAGTACAAATGTGTGAAACCCAATGAGTGTTCACCCGTGCATAAACCTTAGACCATTTATGGTTCTTCTTACTATCCACTAATTCATCTCTAAAGGAAGTCATCATGGGGACAGGAAGTGAGAAAAAAATCTCTCTAGCAGGGACAAAACAACAAAATGAACACACCTTTTTCAGTAGAGTGATGGAAGGGTTAATCTGCTTATATTGTGCCTCCTCTGTTTCTTTCCTGCACCCTCAACCTCTCCACATCATCAACTTAATAAAATGTTTTTAATTAAAACTTTTCCTTTTCCATTGCCTATGTTATTTTGAACCCAGTGATGTCATCATTGGCCCTCCATGCCTCTCTATCCAATGCAGACAGATCGTGGCTTGTGGGAGGAGCCGACGAGGGGCTGTACATAGCTTCATAAAAAACATCACAGTACTTCGCTCAAGGGCCCTCAGTTCTGATGCAAGCAGTGAGCTTGTTCTTGGGAGCAGTAATGCAAAAATGAAAATGCCTTAATTGGTGGATGTCATTGTGGAAGAGTGGGCGTCTAGCACCCCTAGAGGCAGTTGAAAAGCCAGTTCTCGTGCAGGAGGCCTACTGTAGGCACGAGAGATTGGATTGCCTCTTCCTGGTAGCTGGAGTACTCATCCCTCTATTGCAACCTCTGGGTCCTGCAAAGATTGAGAAAGGCCATGTGGCCCAAGACAGCAGAAACTTCACAATCATTGGATGGTTCACCTGGTTTTTCGCTTCTCAGCCTTTTGGCTAAGATCAAGTGTAGTGTCTGTTCTTATCAGTTTTAGAAAGGGAGAACGGAGTGCCTCCTATGGCCAGGGGAGGGGCCTGACGTTATAAGGTGGGAATGGTGGAAGGTCCTTTTCCTCCTGGGTTGAATCTGGCCTGGTACACCAGGCTTGTCCCCGGTTGAAGATAGGACTCTCCCTAAGTTCTAATGCCTTTCTGGTAGGGATGGTGCTGCACTGATCTGGCCGGGGGCTTGGGCTTAGACAAGCTTGTGGTACTTGTGCCCCTGGAGTGGCAGTCTAGGGGGTGCTAGAAATTCTCACAGTAGGGGAGCTCACTTTGAGTTTATTATGGCACCTAGGTCACATGCACTTCAGCACACTCTTTTCACTCTGCCTCCTAGGCTGGGCCTTTTGGCTGGGATCGGAGGAATTTTTATGCTGGCTGCAAGACCAGCCATTGTATCACACTTTGGTACTTTTTCTTTCTTTTACACAATTTATATAGTGCCAACAGTTTACGCACCGCTTTACAATGTAGAGGGGGGACAGTACAATTACAGTACAATACAGAAGGGACAGGAGGGCCCGGCTCATAGAGCTTATATTCTAAAGGGAGGGGGTGGTGGTACAAAAGGAATTAGATGGGGGGTGGCTCAGGGACAGTTGTTAGGTGGGTGTGGGATAGGCTTTCCTGATAAAGTGAGTTTTCAGTACAGGAACGTAGTCAAAAACTGAAGCCAGGGTATGGATGCCAGAGCGGGTAATCAGACGAGCCGGGGTCAGGAAGCCAGAAATCAGCGTAGTAAGGAGCCAAAGCAGGAACAGGTATCGGAAAAGAAGTCAGCCATGCCAGGAACACAGTGGATATCGTTGACCATGCAAGGGCGAGGAGAGGATGAGCTAAGCTGCTTAAATAGCCAAAATGGGCTGGCTGTAGGCTGGACTAATGAGGCAAGTTAATGGTAACCAGGTAAGTCACTGTGGAAACAACAAGTGGCTGGTATTTAACCGACAACACTGAAAGAAAAGAGCTGCCCGGAAGTAGCAGAAGCCAGCCATGACACCCACCTAGTACTTGGGTAGGCCTTGCTTTGACACGTCTCCCGAAAAAAGGGGTCCATCTGGTGGATGTCCAGTGGACCAAGAGTACCCCTATCCCTGCCAGGTGCCTTGTGCCCCAGGATCAGGGTCCTTTCTCTTCGAAGGAGGACCATGTGTACACCCTGTGCACTTTTGTGTGCTCACTCTTTTTTTTTTGCACCTGGTGTTTAGTTTCAAGTGTGCGCACTTCACTGAGGAGCTTGTATCTATAAAGAGCATTTTGTACCCAAAGTGTCCACAGGCCGGTCTCTTTCTCTTATGCTCCAGGAAAGCAACATAATCCTCCATACTCTGCCTGAAACCCTGAGGGCCAAAGGAAAACATACCGGTACATCTTTCCTCACTGTTCACAAGACCCCACAAGGCTTCATAGGCCCTTCATGCCATACACTGCATCATACCCAGATATTATACTGAATGAACTTGCCATTTAAAAAGGACATTGTGGTGTATGGAGTTATTTAATCAAAATCTGGATTTCGGAAGATCCCAAATGACAAGCGGAGAAGGTATAAAAAATTACACCAATGACCTTGTCTCAGGAATAGTTTGGCCAACATTTTTCCAAAATTTTCAGACCTATGAAATTTGGAATTTCCAAATGGAAGTATTATTGAAGTCAATGGAAATCCAAACCAGGCAATTAATGGAAATCAGGCAGAATGGTTTGGGAAGTCCCTGGGAGCCCAGCCCAGTGAGATAATGGGATCAAACGCAGCCTTGGCCACTTCTTTTCAAAATTCTCTCACGGATGTTAAGATAGGAGGGCAAGGCCTAATGACACCAGTGGTCATAGGCATGCGCATGGGGTGTGCCGGGTATGCCTGGGCACACCCTAATCACCCAGTGCAGGCCAGATTCTCCCTGCTGCCTGGGCCCTCCCCTGTGCCTCCCTCCTCATCTCTCCAGCCGGGTGCTGCTGGGGATGTTTCAGGATGGGACCCATGATATTTCACCAAAGCCCCTCAACAGGGCTCCTAAAAAAATTCAAAAATTAATAAAAAATTGTATTGTAAAAAAAAATATGTATTATTTAAAAAAATGGTAAAAAAATTATAAAATATAAAATAATAATATAAAAAAAAAAAAATACTGACACCATCGACTGCCCTACTGACACCAATCCCTGCCCTACTGAGACCGTCCACATTGGACTTGGTTTCCTCGCTGACAATACGCTGTTTCAAGAGGCTCTTCCAGTGGACGGCTTCCTTCTAATGTGGCATGGCTGCAGATAAGCTCTTTGATTTTATATTCCTGTAAGTTTGCATTTGATTTTTTTAATCACGATAAACCCATTGATGCTGCACTTAACTGGCGCCCCCTTGTGTTCCTTTTCCTACGATGATCGCCACCTCTTACAGGTCATTCCACCCTGACTATTCCATAAAATTGGAATTTTCTTACATTTCTCACTTCATGTACATCTCTAAAGTACGAGTAGTACATCCTACATATTGGAACAAACATTCTGTGCATAAAACTGAATACACAACATAAAAAGTACTACAATTAAAGTGGTTCTAAAGTACCTAAGGTTTTTTTTTACCTTAATGCATTCTATGCATTAAGGTAAAAATTCTTCTGTTGCAGAGAATCCTCCCCTCACTCCCCTTATACTTACCTGAGCCTGATCTAGATCCACCACTGTGTTTGAGAGTTGTGGCTCTCCTGACTCTGTCCCTCCTCATTGGGCAGATGGATAGCACTGGGAGCCATTGGCAACCAAATCCTATGATGAGGGGACCAATGTCAATAGATGCAGACAGGGTGGCTCAGGAGCAAGCCTGCACAATTGTCCCCCCCCCCCATAGAAAGCGGCTTTCTATGAGACCACTAGGCAGGGGAGGAGCCAGGAGCCCCGGGGGGGGGGGGACCCGAGAAGGGGAGGAACGGAGCTGCTCTGTGCACCATTACACAGAGCAGGTAAGTACAACATGTTTGTCATTTTAATTAAAAGAAATTGAAGCTTTAATATCACTTTAATAAAATCTCTAATCGGAAAAACCTCACCAGTAGCCACAGAGTGTATCTCTCTTGTCTTTTTTATGAAATTTTCAATATTTACACCATTTTATTACACAACTGTAAGAGCCCTTGGAGGCCAAGCCAAGATCTGTTATTATTTAATTTTGCCTTGGTGCCTCTTTTGATTGCCGACTAACCTGAGTCAGTCTCGGAGGTGAAGATCTTTCATGCCACTTCTTTAAATGAACAGTTGCATGATATGCAAAATATGTGTCAACAATATAATATGATGCTTTATACGTATGCTTTTCATTACTTCTAGTGTTTGGTCACCCCCTTTGTCCTTTCTCCTGAAGAAGTGGGCGACCGCGAAACATGTGGAGAGCCTTCACCACCTTCACACTTCACTTGGAGGTATCCCTAGGTAGAAGTGACCTTCTAGTGACCATCAAGAGGGACCCTCTATGTATCTTGAGTGTCTTTTTTTTACCCCTTTTTTATATTGTAATTTTTGACTACCTATGTAAAAAAAATGTATTTGTTTGAAAAAAATAGTTTGTAATGTCTCATTACGGTACCCATAAAATCTTTCCGCCCCACCCCTCATTGTGATTGAAAAAGGCTTGGAGATAATATATTCCCCAGCAGCGGCGGCCAGGTCCATAAGAAGGAAGTGTCACCAGCACACCAGGATCTCCAAAATTGGGTCCAAAGTTTTAAACACATAGTATCGTTATAGCGATGTTATATCATAGCGACATTTCGGAGCCACGCAGGATCCCTTCATCACGCATGTGACCTGATGACCACAAGGGCCCCCCTAATCTCCGTGTGCTGACCCCTAATCTCCATGAGAGGCGCCAGACGCATAGATTTATACAAGGGTCTTTTTTTTTTGAAGCACATGATTAGAGCCTGGGGCTCTCATTGGCTTCAAAAAAGTTGGCTTCCTGCTTCTCCTCCCAGCCAATCAGGACAGGAGGCAGGTCCTAAGACCGGGTTGGCCGGGAGGAGAAGCGACTGGATTGGCCGGGGAGGAAAAGCAAGCGGATTGGCCGGGTGTCAGAAGAAGCCTTCGTTCCGGTCCGGTCGTTTTTCTCATATTTCCGGCGGAACGGCGTTTCGGCGCATGCGCGTTCGCGGCTCGGCGTTACGGCGCTCGCGCACGCGCACTGGTGCACACCCAACGTGATTCCTGGGCAGCCTATAAAAGGCGCTCAGGGGATCAAACAAATTGCTGGTTTGTCTCAGCTTCCTGTAGTACCTGAACCTGTATCCTGAATCTCTGCCTGACTACCTGTTGTGACCCGGATTTGCCTTTGGACTTCTCTTGCCTCTCTCCTGGACCTGACCTTTGCCTGCTTATCGGATTCCCACCAATCTCCTGTGTTTGACCCTCGGCCTGTTACCTGGACTGTCTCCTGTCTCCCAGCCTGACCCCTTGCTTGTACCTGGACTTTCTTGATCTTGTCACCTTACCTTGCAGATCCTGTGGTGCCATTGCACCTTTCCAGTGTTTGACCCTCTGCCCAGCTCTGGATCTCTTGCCGGTTGCCTCTGTCTGCACCCGCTTACCAGTACCCACACAGCGGCTCCTCTCTACAAGACATCACCAGCAAGCCACCTACGGTCCATTGGGGAGCTTGTGCCTCTTTGTGCCGTTCACCCCCTGTCCCAACTCCAGGGGGCGGACTGCGCTTAGTCGCAAAGGCGAAACCGCTCTCGGCATCTCGGCCTCGGTAAGTACTATCTCTGACAGTACAAACCAGCCATGTCTGAGGCCGACAGAGCGCGTTCCCCATTGGAGATCCTGTGTCAGCAGGTCTCGGCCCTCACTGAGGCCGTCCAGAAATTGCAAGACGGCTACGCCCAAATTGATGGCCGCCTTCAGCAGCTTTCCGGACCATCTCCAGCTCTTGCCGCGGCTTCTGTACCTCCCAGTGGAGCTTCCTCTTCTCAGATGCCAACTAATCCCACCGTGGTCATGGCCGCTCCAGAACCCAGGGTTCCCACACCAGAGCGCTTCTCCGGCAATCGCAAGAAGTTCAGGGCCTTTAAAAACGCTTGCTCCTTGTATTTGGCTCTGCAACCTAGGACCTTTTCGTCAGAGGTGGTAAAAGTTGGGTTCATCATTTCTCTCTTGGCCGATGAACCACAAGCTTGGGCTCACAGCCTAATGGAACAGAGGAACCCTCTCCTGAATTCAGTAGATGCCTTCTTCGAAGGTATGGCACAACTTTACGACGACCCCCAGCGCACGGCCACGGCTGAAACTTTACTGCATAACCTGAGCCAAGGACGTAGGCCTGTAGAGGACTACATTGTAGAATTCCGGAAAAGTTCAGCCGATACTAGCTGGAATGAACCTGCCCTTAAATATCAGTTCCGTCAAGGACTGTCTGAAGCACTGAAGGATGAGCTGGCCAGGATTGAGACCCCTGATTCTTTGGAAGACCTCATCCAAATTACCACTAAATTGGATCGTCGCATGCGTGAGCGACGCACAGAGCGCTTTCAGACTTCTCGCCCTACCTGGACGATGCCTAAATCAACTCCTGTCCATCCACCTTACACAGCTCCACCGGGTCCTACCACTCCTGAAGCTGAACCAATGCAGCTTGGCCTAGTCCGTGCCCCACTCACTTCGGAGGAAAGACTACGTAGACGCCAGGGCAATCTGTGCCTTTACTGTGGGGGTTCTGGACACTTCCTTCGTTCTTGCCCCGTGAGACCCAGTAAGTCCTGCTTACGGCCTGCTATTAATCAACAAGTTATCGGGTCTTCTCAACCTTACGTTACTCTTTTTGTCTCCTTACAGCTCCCGGAAAAGGAGGTTCACCTACCCGCTATAATTGACTCTGGAGCGTGTAGCTGTTTTCTGGATGCATCATTAGCCGCAAACTTGCATGTTCCTTTGACCACGAAGAACCAAAGTCTACGGATCCACCTAGCCGATGGGTCTCTTCCCCGCTCAGGGCCCATCACGCAAGAAACCAGACCCATCCTTACCACCACTGATACTGGCCACCAGGAATACCTCCGCTTCGATATTATCTCTTCTCCAATGTTCCCCATAATCCTGGGACTTCCATGGCTTCAAGCCCACGAACCACAGATTAACTGGAATAGGAGAGAAGTCTCTTTCTCATCTCAATATTGCTCCAGACATTGCCTTCCCCCGGCCCCAGCTTCTGTTTCCACCATTGCAACCACGTCCAATAATCTGCAACATGTACCTGAGAGCTACCTGGAATTCAAAGATGTATTTGACAAACAACAGGCAGACTGTCTACCACCTCATCGGTCTTACGACTGCCCCATAGACCTGTTGCCGGGTGCTGAAATTCCTTTTGGCCGCATTTTTCCTCTGTCCGAAACAGAATTAAAGGCTCTTAAAACCTACATTGACGAAAATCTTGAGAAAGGGTTCATTCGCTCCTCCTCATCACCGGCTGGAGCTGGTATTTTCTTTGTAGAAAAAAAAGATGGATCCCTCCGACCTTGCATCGATTACAGGGAATTAAATAAAATTACCGTCAAGAATCGGTACCCGCTTCCTCTCATCCCGGAATTATTCCAACGCTTCAGATCCGCCCGCATCTTTTCCAAACTAGACTTGCGTGGCACCTACAATCTCATCCGGATCCGAGCAGGCGATGAATGGAAGACCGCCTTTAGATCCAGGTTTGGACATTATGAGTACCTGGTAATGCCGTTTGGACTCTGTAATGCCCCGGCCACGTTCCAACACTTAGTGAACGATATCTTTCGTGAACATCTTGACAACTTCCTAGTAGTCTACCTTGACGACATTCTCATTTTTTCAACCACCCTGGAACTCCATCGGGTGCATGTTAAACTAGTTCTCTCGATTCTCAGAAAACACAAATTATACCTCAAGGCAGAGAAATGTGAATTTGAGAAAACTACAGTGCAATTCTTGGGATTTATAATTTCGACTGACGGCGTTGCAATGGACCCCCAGAAGGTCAAAGCAATTCAGGAATGGCCAGCCCCTGTAGACAAAAAAGGGGTACAACGCTTCTTAGGTTTCTCCAACTTCTACCGGAGATTCATTGTAGGATTTTCAACTATCGTGGCTCCCATTACTCAACTGACACGCCAGCATAGTCGTTTTCAATGGTCCTTGGAGGCCCAGGAAGCATTTCTAAAATTGAAAGCACTATTCTCGTCTGCACCAGTCTTACGACACCCGGATCCAGCCCTGCCTTTTATTCTGGAAGTTGATGCCTCAGAGACCGCTACTGGTGCCATCCTCTCACAGAGACAAGGACTCAAGGCTCTATTACATCCCGTGGCTTTTGCATCCCGGAAATTAAGTATTCCCGAGAGAAACTACGATGTAGGCGATAGAGAGTTACTGGCCATCAAATTTGCCTTAGAGGAGTGGAGATATCTGCTGGAGGGGGCGTCCAATCCTATCATGATCTTTACTGACCACAAAAACCTGGAGTACCTGCGAACTGCTAAACGTCTAAGACCCAGGCAGGCCCGATGGGCTCTCTTCTTTTCCCGATTTAATTTCCACATATCTTATAGGCCAGGTTCAAAGAACGGAAAAGCGGACGCACTTTCAAGGATGTTCCATGAAACTTCCCAGGTAACAGAGCCAAGTACCATCTTGTCTCCGCAAAATTTCCTTCTGGTTACTCAAGGAGACCTAATGTCCGCAATCAGATCCACATCTGCTCAATGCTCTGAACCCCAAGTAACTTCTATGGAGAAACGCAATGATTTATTTTGGTCTCATGGAAAAATCTTCGTCCCGCTGGAATCAAGGCTCCTAACCCTACAGTCCTTCCATGACCACAAGCTAGCAGGCCATTTTGGGTCACAAAAGACCATGGAGTTGATCTCACGTTTCTTTTGGTGGCCAGGCTGGAGACAAGACTGCAAAGACTATGTTTCATCCTGCATCCCGTGCCAGCGTAGCAAGGGCTCAAATACAAGGTCATGGGGTCTGCTCAAACCCTTGTCTATACCTGAACGCCCATGGGCGGAAATCTCCATGGACTTTATTGTGGATTTACCTCCATCAGGGGGATTCACAACTATCTTTGTCGTGATTGACCGACTCTCAAAAATGGCACACTTTCTGCCTATGGTGGGTACTCCCTCTGCCTCTGCTACTGCTAGCATGTTTCTTAAAGAAATTATCAGGCTTCACGGTACCCCAGTGAGCATCACCTCTGACAGAGGGGTTCAATTCACTTCAAAGTTTTGGAAGGAATTATGCAAGACCTTGGAAATAAAGATTTGCTTGTCTTCTGCTTATCATCCTCAAAGTAACGGCCAGACGGAGAGGACAAATCAAACCCTAGAGCAATACCTCCGATGCTTCTGTTCCGATTCCCAGGATGAATGGTCCTCCCTCCTACCGTATGCAGAATTTGCATATAACAACTCCATCCATTCCGCTACCAACCAGACACCTTTCTGGTCCAATTTTGGATTTCACCCTTCCTTTCTTCCAGTTTCCATCCCTGAAGTATCCGTCCCTGCAGTGCAAGACCGAGTAAACTCTATCCAGTTAAATTTTCAAAAGATTAAAGCAGCAATGCAAAAGGCTCAGGATGACTACCGAAAGTACTACAACAAGGGAAGGAAGGAGAACCCGGCCTTCAAAGTAGGCGAAGAAGTATGGCTATCAACTATCCATCTCAGACTGCCAATTCCCTCTCGGAAACTAGGGCCAAAATTTATAGGTCCTTTTAAAATAAAAAGGGTAATCAACCCAGTCGCTTTCGAATTAGCCCTTCCTGATGCTTACAAGGTACACCCAGTCTTCCATGCATCCCTCTTAAAACCTATGGCTCCCAGTCCTTTTCCTGACAGAGAAAAGCCTCCACCACCACCGGTTCTAATCGACGGAGAAGACGAGTTTGAGGTAGAAAAAATTCTAAGTTGCAGAAAAAATGGCAGACAGCTACAATATTTAATCAAATGGAAGGGGTATCCTTCTGAGGATAACTCCTGGGAACCAGCCAGGAATTTACATGCTCCTCAACTTCTCCAGGCTTTTCACCGAGAACATCCGGAACTGATGTCAACCTTGGGTGTCCAGAGGCCACCCCTCGGGGGGGGGCACTGTCAGAAGAAGCCTTCGTTCCGGTCCGGTCGTTTTTCTCATATTTCCGGCGGAACGGCGTTTCGGCGCATGCGCGTCCGCGGCTCGGCGTTACGGCGCTCGCGCACGCGCACTGGTGCACACCCAACGTGATTCCTGGGCAGCCTATAAAAGGCGCTCAGGGGATCAAACAAATTGCTGGTTTGTCTCAGCTTCCTGTAGTACCTGAACCTGTATCCTGAATCTCTGCCTGACTACCTGTTGTGACCCGGATTTGCCTTTGGACTTCTCTTGCCTCTCTCCTGGACCTGACCTTTGCCTGCTTATCGGATTCCCACCAATCTCCTGTGTTTGACCCTCGGCCTGTTACCTGGACTGTCTCCTGTCTCCCAGCCTGACCCCTTGCTTGTACCTGGACTTTCTTGATCTTGTCACCTTACCTTGCAGATCCTGTGGTGCCATTGCACCTTTCCAGTGTTTGACCCTCTGCCCAGCTCTGGATCTCTTGCCGGTTGCCTCTGTCTGCACCCGCTTACCAGTACCCACACAGCGGCTCCTCTCTACAAGACATCACCAGCAAGCCACCTACGGTCCATTGGGGAGCTTGTGCCTCTTTGTGCCGTTCACCCCCTGTCCCAACTCCAGGGGGCGGACTGCGCTTAGTCGCAAAGGCGAAACCGCTCTCGGCATCTCGGCCTCGGTAAGTACTATCTCTGACACCGGGAGGAGAAGCCGCCGAAGCCAACCCGCCACCTGAATGGGGCAGGCGGGCGAGCGGATAAAGGCAGGGGGGTTTGTTTGCTGCCCCCCCCAAATAAATGGAGCACAAGCCGCCACTGTTCCCCAGATTAGGCACTTTCTGATTTGAGAAATAACATCCCTCTCCCAGGATTTTTTTTTTTTCTGGAACATGGGATCTGTAGGAAGTATAGCTACATTATTTTTAATCATACAGATTATACAGTGCCTTGAAAGAAGTATTCATACCCCTTGAAATTATCCACATTTTGTCATGTTACCACCAAAAAACGTAAATGTATTTTATTGGGATTTTATGTGATTGACCAACACAAAGTGGCACATAATTGTGAAGTGGAAAGAAAATGATAAATGGTTTTCAAAATTTTTTACAAATAAATATCTGAATAAAATGTGGAAAACTTCAAGGGGTATGAATACTTTTTCAAGGCACTGTATCCTTATATTCATTGGAATATGTGGTAACAAAGCTCACACCTCGTCTACACTGCTTATGTTTTTCATCTTTGTCATTTCTAGACCTCATTGGCATCTCACCAATCACAGAATCCCCCTGTACGTTCAGAAGCTACCCGGAAACCCCTGGAAATTAGGGGCTCTGGATACATGTGTTCCTTCAATCTCCTGGTGGTGATCTGATTTTCTTCTAGAAGTGCCTGTTCTAAAGAGCAGTTACGCCAAGTCCTTAAAACAGGGATAGCTTTTAAAGCGGAGCTCCACCCAAAAGTGGAACTTCCGCTTATTTGCTTCCTCCACCCCCCTCTGGTGCCACATTTGGCACCTTTCAGGGGGGAACAGGTACCTGTTTCTGATAGGTCCCTGTCCCCGCTTTCAGGAGACGGCGACCGGGCCAATTAGAAAGCGCAGAATGCTCCGCGCATGCGCAGTAGGGAACCGTCTGTGAAGCCAAAAGGCTTTACTGTCGGTTTCCCTTACGCCGAATGGCGGTGGCAGAACCCGACAGCTGATCCGAAGATTGGCTTGGGTGCCGGCATCGCGGGCTCCCTGGACAGGTAAGTGTCAATATATTAAAAGTCAGCAGCTACAGTATTTGTAGCTGCTGACTTTTAATTTTTTTTTTCCCCCAGGCTGAAACACCTCTTTAAAGTAATTGTAAAGGCTCGTACATGTTATACTCACCTCCTCTGTGCAGTTGGTTTTGCACAGAGCAGCCCAGATCCTCCTCTTCTTGGGTCCCTCTTTGCTCCTCCTGGCCCCTCCCTCCTTTGAGTTCCCCTCAGCCAGCAGCTTGCTACAGGTTGTCACCCAAGCCGAGTCAGATCTCCGTCTACCCATTCAGACATGGACCCCCGACCTGGCCCTGCCCCCTCTCTCCCCTGATTGGCTGACTAACTTTGATTGACAGCCGCAGGAGCCATTGGTAACATGAGCACTGCCTATTGGCTACTGAAGTTGTCCATCATCTGGGTCTTCTCACAGTCCATTTTACAGTGCCCATATCTTTTCTTGGTAACATGGGCACTGCCTATTGGCTACTGAAGTTATACACAATCTGGGTCTTCTCAGGATCCTTTTTGCAGTATATTTGTCTCTTCCGGGTATCATGGACACTCCACTACCCATTGGCTACTGTAGTTGTCCATCATCTGGGTCATCCCAGGGTCCTTCTTGCAGTGCCATTGCCTCTTCCTGGTAATATGAGCACTGCCTATTGACTACCGAGGTTGTCCATCATCTGGGTCTTCTCAGGGTCCTTTTTGCAGTTCCCATATCTCTTCTTGGTAACATGGGCACTACCTATTGGCTACTGAAGTTGTCCATCATCTGGGTCTTCTCGGAGTCCATTTTACAGTGCCCATATCTCTTCTTTGTAACATGGGCACTACCTGTTGGCTATGGAAGTTGTCCATCATCTGGGTCATCTCAGGGGTCTTTAGTCTTTAAGGACTGGTGCTGTGACATCATGGATGGCCGGTAACAAGACCAGTCTGGACAATAGCAGAGACCAGCAAAGAAATCATTCATTTTTTTATCTTTTATATCTGTCTGTATTTTAGCCTATCCATTATATGTGTATCAAATAAAAATAAGTACATCAAATCATTTAAAGGTGCATCAATCTTAAACATATATAATTAAACTCCTCTACATATCCCAATACGTGTAATGATCTTAATAGTGCTTTCAATTATATAAATAGCAGTGAAGATACACATATATATTCAATACAGTGACTATACAATGAATAAATACATTGCAACTTGTTAATTGTCCTTCAAAATTAATCCAAGTTGTGATGCAGTCCAAAAGGTGAATCAATTAATCTCCACATGAATGTGCCCATCTTTCAGTGAGTCCCACCACCATTCAAATAATTTGGTCACCTCACCATTTGACCTCTCATACCAGGTCAAATCACGCTTTCCTCTACTATGGGGCACAAGAATCTGGGCTCCTCTGCACTCCTCCTACTACTCCTGAGCAACTTCTGGTATACTGGATCTGGTCCTGTAATTCATGTGTGTGGCCCTTTAAATCCACGGGTCCATAACTCTATACAAACTCATACAAGAATAGGGCATCTTCATGGGGTAGCCTCCTTTATAAACCACTGGCAAAAAGTTGGTCCGATCCATTCTCTTGCAAGAACACCACAGTCCCTCCATATCTCTCTTTAGTAGGATTTCTTAAAAGTGGAAGGCTTTGTAGCCAACTTAAGCACATATAATGGTCTTCCTTCATATGAAGTTCCAATTGAAAACATGTGAACAAGGTTTGAGTGAGATCTATTCATGTGGTGCATCCATTTCTCAAACTCTTCAGCCTCGTACACACGATCGGATTGTTGGCCAACAAAACCGTGGGCTTTTGCCCGAAAGGCGTTGGCCCAAACTTGTCATGCATACAAATGGGAAGGAATTGTCGGCCAACAAATACGGACGTAGTGGCGTAGTACATTGTATTTCAGCTCTTTAGCGCCATCCTTTGGGCTCCTGCTAATTTTGAGTTAGTAGAAGTATGGTGAATGTTGATTCGTGCTTTTCATTTCGCACTTTTCATTTCACTCTTTTCAATTTGTGCTTTTCATTTTGCACTTTTCATTTCGTGCTTTTCAATTCGTTTCTGAACGGCCGTTCGTCAACCAGTCATGTTGCGGAATCGGCGGAGATAACGTGTTATTTATTATTGGCCTTGGAGTTAATTGCTTTGACCCAAGTCCAGTCCAGGAACAGGAGGAGGAGGATTTCTTGGACCAAAAATTGGTTGCTTTATTAATGGTGACCAATTATGTCATATGCCTTTGCTGCGGGAGCTCCAGGAGAATAATCCGGATGATTTTCGGAATTATCTCCGGATGACGGACGCCTGCTTTCACCAACTCTTGGCATTGCTGACCCCCTATATTAAGAAGCAGGACACATGCATGAGGCTTTTATTTCATTTTTTGGTTGAATAATAATGATTTGATTTGGTATATTTTCTATATTTTGGATGCATAGAATGCACTTTTTGGTTAAGTTCTATTGGCAGATATCATGTCTAATTTTATTTGTTTTCTTTTTTTAACGCACAATAAAAAAATAGTGGAGAATAATACTTGGCTTTGTGTTTTACTTCAAATGACAGTTTGGGAGTCGGCAGTTACATTTAAAAAAATACAATGTAAAATTAACAAGGGACACCAACATAGTTGTATCTTTGATCTTAAAAACTACGGGATAATGCTGTTGTGGTAACTTGCCCATATATAAAATAAAAAAAACATAATAATATTATTCTTGATATCACTAGAAAAAAAGAATAGCCTTTGAAAATTCGTTTGCAATAACTCCATCAGTATCACCAGCAAAGCAGCTTCATTATTATCCCATTAAAGAAGAAGAGAATTGTGCGCTGCATTTCTACATTTCATAATTTGCCGCGTCACAAATGTTAATTCTCTATTACAAACGCGAGTTTACAAGACCGACCGCTTCCGGCTCGTCCTTGCTTCCCAGCATGCGTGTTTGGTACTTTGGACCTTTGTCCGACGGACTTGTGTACACACGCTCGGGAAATCCGACAACACACATTTGTCCCCGGAAAATTTTAAAACCTGCCATCCGACATTTGTCCGCCGAAAATCCGACAACAATTGTCCGATTGAGCGTACAAACGGTCAAATTTTCCGCCAACAGCCTGTCATCAAACATTTCCCGTCGGAAAATCCGATCGTGTGTATGCGGCTTTCCAGTGTATGATAGTCTCCATAGTCATACTTTAATAGCGACCTACTCTTCCTCTTTGCTTCTGCAGGTTGTTTACAAGAATCCCGTTACCTAGGCCTATGTTATAGGCCTAGAAACGCCTGTTCCCCAATGTCAGGGGTGGTCAGATATGTAGACTCCCTTAGGAATGGTCACCGCTCCCTCCTCCTCCATGCACAGTAACTAAAAAAAAGAACACAGTGGGTGGGATGTCACATCTTGATTGACGGATGATCCGCCTCCCGTAACAGAATGAGGACACAGGCTATAGTGGAAATCTCCTCCTACCTGAACACTCAGCACTCAGGCAGACCCTGCAGTTTATCACGTGACTGCATACCTCCCAACTTTTTGAGATGGGAATGAGGGACACCTAGCAGCAAAAGCATGCAGGCCTAGGACACACCCCTTGCCACGCCCCTTTAAAGGAGAATTGTACAAAAAAACAAGATTAGTTAAACCCACAAGTGCTTTTTTTTACCACTACTATTCCTTCATATTGGCTTCTGGAATTTACAAATGCAGAAATTTAGAAATCAGATGAAAGGTTTAGCGCTGGGAAACACTTTTTGATAGATAAAAAGTGCATTTTATATACAACTATAGAGATCAGACCAAAATGAGGGACAAATGAGGAGGAAAGAGGGACAGAGGGACATTGCTCCAAATCAGGGACAGTCCCTCCAAATCAGGGACAGTTGGGAGCTATGTGACTGTGGTATACAGATCAGCCAAAAAGGTATATAGTGGCAGTATTTTAATGTATAAAGAAAACTTATAAGGTGTGGGCACGGGGGGGGGGGGGGGGGGGGGATGAACTATTTTCATATTACTGGGTTTAGTAACAAAATGTTTAGACTTTTACAACCCCTTTAACCCTTTGATTGCCCCTGATGTTAACTCCTTCCCAGCCAGTGTCATTAGTATAGTGATAGTGCATATTTTTGGTTCCCAAAAAAAGTCAAAACTGTCAGGTGTCTGATTTGTCCGCTGCAATAGTGCAGTCCCGCTATAAGTTGCTGATCGCCGCCATTGCTAAAAAAAAAAAGAAACACAAAAAAATGGAAAAAAAAAATTATCCCACAGTTTGCAGACGGTATCACTTTTGCGCAAACCAAAGTATCAATATACTCTTATTGGGAATTTTTTTTTTTCAAAAACATGTAGCAGAATACATATTGGCCTAAATAGATGAAGAAATTTGATTTTTTTAAAAATATTTATTGGATATGTTTTATAGCAGAAAGTAAAAAATATTGTCTTTTTTTATAGTTTTTTTTTTTGTTTATAGCGCAAAAAATAAAAACCAATAGTGCAGTCCCGCTATGAGCTGTTGATCGCTGCCATTTCTAGTAAAAAAAAAAATGAAAAAAGAAAGAAAAAATCCCAGAGTTTGTAGATGATATAACTTTTGCGCAAAGCAATCAATATACGCTTATTGGGATTTTTTTTTTTGTTCCAAAAACATGTAGCAGAATACATATTGGCCTAAATAGATGAAGAAATTAGATTTTTTTTTTATTGAATATGTTTTTAGAAAGTAAAAAATATTGTCTTTTTTTTATTTAGTTTTTTTGTTTATAGTGCAAATAATAAAAACCACAGAGGTGATCAAATACCACCAAAAGAAAGCTCTATTTGTGGGGAAAAAGGACATAATTTTTTTTTGGGTACAGAGTCGCACGACCGCGCAATTGTAAGTTAAAGTAACGCAGTGCTGTATTCCAAAAAAATGGCCTGGTCACGAATGGGGGTAAATCTCCCAGAGCTGAAGTGGTTAAACTGTCTAGTAGTTTAGCTTTAAAGTGGTTGTAAAGGCAGAAGGTGCATTAAGATAAAAAGCCTCCTGTGTGTAGCAGCCCCCCCCCCCCAAATACTTCCCTAAGCCCCCTCTCTATCCAGCGATGTCCTCCGGGACTCTCCTTCCTGATTGGCACCATTGGCTCCCACTGCTGTCAATCAAACTCAGTTAGCCAATCAGGACGGGGGAGGGGGGGTGGAGCGAACCACCGCTGTGTCTGAATGGATACACGGAGCTGAAGCTCGGCTCGGGTGCCCCCATAGCAAGCTGTTTTTTTGGGGGGGGGGCACTCAACAAGAGGGAGGGGCCAGGAGTGCCGAAGAGTGACCCCGAGAGGAGGAGGATCTGGACTACTCTGTGCAAAACCACTTCACGGAGCAGGTAAGTATAACCTGTTTGGTATTTTAATAGAAAAAAACTGAGACTTTATAATCACTTTATTAATTACTTAAATGCATCTAAGAATCCAGTTTTTAGAAATCCCGCCGGAAACTAGTTTGCTTCTAATGACAATAACAATTGTGACACATTTTGTGATGGAGCCTCCTAGGCAGGAGTATACGAATAGCAACACTTTTAAATGGATGTTCCGAATAGCACCTAATAATATCACCTAATTATAATATAATAACGGAGAGAACTAGTTCTAGACACATGGCCTGACCATGCTTCGGGATAAATCAGGAGGACAATATTTATAATGATGGTGTGCAAATTGCTAAATCAACAAGACTTCAGGTTTCTAAAGATCTCTCTGTACAAGGTGAAAGCTAACTGGTTGATACACCTGATTTCATCTCGGCTTGGTTCTCACCACAAAGTGACCCCCAATGCAACCAGTAAGATCGGTTGGGGGCTTATGATGCTTTCCAAGAGAGAGAGAGAGAGAGGGTCGAAAAAGGGAAAAAGCCATCACTGCTTATTTAGCTGATCATCTGCTTCTGGTGGTTTCCTCACTACTGGTCAGTGGTGGCTGGTGCGTAAAAATATTTTTTTTTTGGGGGGGGGGGGCGCAAACAAACTGAAAAATTCTGAAAAAAAACCCCAACAATTGCAGCCTCACTGTACTATAAATCAAAGCCACTGTTCCCATCAATTGCCGCCACTGTACCATCAAATGCAGCCACTGTGCCCCATAAAATGCAGCCACTGTGCCCATCAATTGCCGCCACTGTGCCCATCAAACGCAGTAACTGTGCCATCAAATGCAGCCACTGTGCCCCATAAAATGCAGCCACTGTGCCCCATAAAATGCAGCCACTGTGCCCATCAATTGCCGCCACTGTGCCCATCAAACGCAGCCACTGTGCCCATCAAACGCAGCCACTGTGCCCCATTAAACGCAGCCACTGTGCCCATCAAACGCAGCCACTGTGCCCCATCAATTGCCGCCATTGTGCCCCATCGATTGCCGCCACTGTGCCCATTAAACGCAGTCACTGTGCCATCAAATGCAGCCACTGTGCCCCATAAAATGCCGCCACTGTGCCCCATCAATTTCCGCCACTGTGCCCGTCAATTTCCCCCACTGTGCTCATCAATTGCTGCCACTGTGCCCATCAATTGCCGCCACTGTGCCCATCAAACGCAGCCACTGTGCCCCATAAAATGCAGCCACTGTGCCCCATAAAATGCCGCCACTGTGACCATCAATTGCCGCCACTGTGCCCATCAATTGCCCCCACTGTGCCCATCAATTGCCCCCAATGAGCCCCATCAAACGCAGCCACTGTGCCTTATTAAATGCTGCCAGTGTCCCCCCCGCTGGCCCGCCATCTGCACTCGCTCAGTGGGACAGCTCCTCGATGTCTTCTCCCGTCTTCTCTTCCTGTCCTCTGCTATGATTGGACGCCTGGCGTCCAATCACAGCGCCTGTACCTTCAGTCAATCAGGTGACGGGTAACAGATCCGAGCGCCTGATTGGGGGAGAGGCAGTTTAGTGTTAGGAAAGTGAATATTCATTCGCTTTTCTAACACACAGCTGAGTGACCTGCGAGCGCCCAGTATGGTGCGCGCAGGTCACCTTTTTTGACGCCTATTAGAGCCTATGGCTCTAATCAGGTGCTTCAAAAACATCAGACGCCATGGTAATTCAGGCACCCTGCGCCCGAAAAAGGGGCCAGGCACCTGAATAGGGGGTGGCAGCTGTAGCCATGGATATATTCATGCAATGCATTAATCTATCTATTGGTGGTAGAGGGGTGGCAGAAGAGAGGGAGCGGCGCCCGTGCGCCCTTATGGACGCATCGCCACTGCTACTGGTTGTCAACTTCTGAGCAGGTGCAATGGTATCTCTACAACAGGGGCAGTAGGTACCAGGGAGGCAGAGATGAGAATGGAAGGCCAGGAGCAGAGTAGCAAAAATGAATGTAGAATGGCAAGAGCAGGGATGGTTCTAGTAGGGCAGAGGCAAGGTGGGAAAGATGAGAATGGAAAGATCAGGAGGAGAATGGAAGAGATAAGCATAGGAGGGTAGAGTGGGTGAGATGGGGCGGCATAAGAATTGAGTGCAGGGCCATCTTTAAGGCAGGGCAAAAAGGGCAGCTGCCCTGGGCCCTGTCATTGTTGTAGCGCCCAGAGCAGCTGCCTCATACTTGCAAACTTTCCCAGTTTAAATTCCCTCGTCCCTTGAGGTTTAAGTCTCATGCTTTGTCCTAATATCTCAGTGTGAAGTTCTGTTATTAATGCTGCCCAGCTCTGCCTTGTTGTTGTGTACAGATCACTCACCTGCACACCCTGTGTTTACATGTAAATACCGGCTTTCATATGTAAATAGCAGCGGCATTCATATGTAAATAGTGGCAGACCGGCAGCATTCTATGTACACAGAGGTGGTATTCATATGTATATCATGCCCCTCTGAGGTCATATCCACCATCACCTATACTGAATATTATTCACTGGGGAGATAAAGGGGCATGCTTGAAAGTCCTGCCTACAACTGTGGTCATTAAGCCTACCATCAGCCTGTTCTGCAAAGGTAAGCAAATTAGTTGGGGGGGAGGGTAGTGTGTGGTGTGCAGAGGTAGGCAGAGAAGAAATTACAGTTTGGGGTGCACAGGTGAGCAAGGTCCAGTCCATGGTGTGCAGCCAGTGAGGAGATGATGTGCTGTAACCTCTAGCAACCAATCAGTAAGCAGTAATGATGTGCAGTAACCAATCAGTGAGCAGCATTGATGTACAGTAATCTCTAGCAACCAATCAACAAGCAGAAATCATGTGCTGTAACCTCTAGCAACTAATCAGTGAGCCGAAATGTTTGCTGTAACCTCTAGCAACCAGTCAGTGAGTGGTAATGATACACTGTAACCTCTGGCAACCAATCGCAATCACTGTGTGATCTGATTCAGTAAACTGATTTTTAGTCTAGCTGCTAGTTGTTGTATGTCTCAGAGCAGGTGGAGAGCAAAACTGCATGGGGGGGCCCCAAGAAAATTTTTGCCCAGGGTCCAAATAATATTAAAGACGGCCCTGACTGAGTGGAAGAGATCAGCGTGGACAGAATGGAAGAGATGAGTGTTGGAGGACTCGAATAGAGATAGGTAGAAAGGTGGGAAGAGATGAGCATGGGTAGACAGGAGCAGAATATGGAGAGTGTAGCAAAGTATGGGTTTTCTCGATACCCTAAAGACAAGAGTGAAACAATCATAAAATAGGTGAGTCAGATTAGAAGATTAGAAGCTGATTGGCTCCCATGCACAGCCGCTCAAGATTCTGAGTGCTCCAGTTCTGGTAAACTTAGTAACTAGAACATCTGCGGTTATTAATTTTAGGGCAGAACTGGTTTTGCAATCCTTCAAGGAACAGGGAATGTATTAGCTGGGTGTGTTTTAGGGAGAAGGTACTAATTACTATTACTCTTGACTCCTATAAATGGCATACAGCTGAGCCCATTTCACTAACTAGGACTCAGAGATCCCTCTACATCTTCATTCCAACCAGGTAACATTTCACATAATATCAGCGATGTTCCATTGTTATATATACGGTAATAATTCAGGTTATGGGTTTTTGACTTTACCTTATGTTGACTATCCTCATCTTCCCTCTGTGTTTTATTTTATTTAAAGTGACTTATTGAAGGCCAGATTGGACATTTCCATCAAACATGATGTCCTTCAGCCTTGCCGTTTTCTTTGTGGTAGCAGGTAAGTTTTTTTTAGTTCTTTTTCAAAAATCAGTAATTCAACTTCAGATGGGAATCAGGACCCAAATCTCCTCATTATTGAATTACATATACATTTTTTTTTTTTTTTTTTTTGTTTTTTTATTTCGTTTTTCTTAGGTTTTTTTTTTCTTTTTTTGTTGTATTACTTTCTGCGCCAGAGACACAACAGAATATCAAGCTGGTCACACATGTGGCCATTGAACTTTTAATTTCATTTTTCTTTGGTTTTTGTTTTTATATTTAGTTTTTCTTTGTTTTTGTTTTTTTTCCCTTTTTTTTGTTGTGTTACTTTCTGCCCCAGAGACACAACAGAATATCAAACTGCTCACACATGTGGCCATTGAACTTTTCATTTTATTTTCCTTAGTTTTTTTATTATTTCGTTTTTTCTTTGTTATTTCCTGCCCCAGAGACACAACAGAATATCAAGCTGATCACACATGTACCAATTGAACATTTCATTTATTTTTTTCTTAGTTTTTTTTATTTAATTTTTCGTTTAAATTAGTTTTTTTTTTTGTTTTTGTTTTGTTTAGAGTACAAAAGTAAGGTTATTCATCATTTATAGATAAGTAAATAAGATTTACATTATTATAATTATTATTATTACTATTATTATTTACCATCTATAGCTAACATGTCACTTTTGGTGGGCTTACCCATATATTAATAGGATGATTTACTTTTTTATTATTATTATTTATAATTTCATTATTGTTTATCATCTATAGCTAACATGCAACTTTTAGCGTCTTACCCATATATTATTAAATATAATTTACTTTATTATTATTATTATTATTATTATTATTATTATTATTAATATTAATCATTTATTGCTAACATGTCATTTTTTGGTGGGCTTACCCATATATTAATAAGATTATTTACTTCATCGTTATTATTGATATTGTGATTATCATTAATATTATTTATCATTTATAGCTAACATGTCAGTTTTGGTGTCTTACCCATATATTATTAAAGATTGTTTACTTCATTGTTGTTATTATTATAATTATTAGTATTATTATTATTATTATTATTTGTATTTCCAGCAAATATATTTTGTTGGTGAGGTGGTTATAAGAGCATATGGAGAGATCTTTGAAACTAACTTGACTGCAGACTTGAGATTTGCCTATAATTAATCAATAAGTTGTGCAGTTTTATCAATAGATATTTTAGATTTTCTAAAATAAGGAGAGAAAAACGGCTCAAAGTTATTCAGATTGAAGCCATTTAATTTATTTTTTTGTGGGCCGGTTAGATTAAAATAAATTGGCTCTCTGGCTGAGTAGAGTCATTTTTATTTATTTATTTATTTTTTTTGTAAAATTTAATTAGTCCAAGGGAAAGGATATTCTTATGGCCTGATCCTCAGAAAATGGTTAGACCAAAAGACCCTGTGGGGTTGATTTCATAAAGGCAAATAGACTGTACACTTTGCAAAGTGCAGTTATAATATTATGGCAATTACAGTAAATAGTAAAAGTAGGAAATAGTAATAATGTAACTCAGAATTAAAAAAATAAATAAATAAATAAATGGGAAAAATAACCCATTCACAATATTTTACAATAAGGTATTTTTTATTCGTTATTATTTTTATTTTTTTATTTATTATTTTACAATAAGGTATTTTTTGTTTATTTTTTATCACAAAATTATGACAACTACAGTAGAAATAGTAATAATAGATAGGTCCTACAGTCCTATCAGTAAATATTCTACTTGATTTGTTGTAGTTGTAGTAAATATTCTAGAAATTCTAAATAAGGGGAGAGAAATCTAGTTCTTCAGAATGAAACCATTTTTGTGGGCCTGACAGAAAACCTTGGAATAAATTGGCCCTCTGGCTGAGTAGAGTAATGAGATGGTGGGTAGCAATGGTGCGCGAAGAGGTCTTTTTTTTTTTCCTTTTTATAAATTCGAATCAGTCTAAGCTAAGGGAAAGGAAGTGGTATTTAAAGCCATTCTAATGGCATTTTGGGTTATACTCTGAAGATGGTTAATATTATGTCAATCACAATAGGAATAGTAATAATGTTACTCAGAACTTTAAAAAAATAAATAAATAAAAAAGTTTTGGTGAAAAATAACCAATTCAACAGATTTTTATAATGAGTTATGTTTCCATATAAATAAATAAAATATTTTTGTTTGTATTTTATTAAAGTGTATTGTTATTTGTACTGTCTACCCTCAAGTTGTAAAGCGCAACGTAAACTGTTGGCGCTATATAAATCCTGTATAATAATAATATAATAATAATAATTTTCTGAGCATTATATTACAAAAAAATAAAACGATAAATAAAGCCAAAAATGTAAAAAACAAAACAAAAAGATGGCCACTTTCACATGTATAGCTAAAGAAAGTTAGACTGTTGATTCCTTTTATTCTGCATATAAATAATTCTAATAATATAATATAATAATATTCTTCAGGAAAATGTTACAGCAACTGCAGCTGTTAATTTGTTTCTTTTTTCTTTCACAGCGCTCCACATTCAGACTATTACAGGTGAGTGACATGTTACTATTTACAAAGCCAACGCACCAGGATAGAGATCACGATTTTCAAAAAAGTGACAGATGCGTGACAGTTTTTTTCAGTTAACCTCTTCAGCCCCGAAAGATTTACGCCACTTCATGACCAGGCCATTTTTTTGCGTTATTTTAACTGACAATTGCGCAGTCGTGAGACGATATACTCAAATATGTATGTCCTTTTTTTTACCACAAATAGAGCTTTCTTTTGGCGGTATTTGATCACCTCTGCGGTTTTTATTTTTTTGCGCTATAAACAAAAAAAGAGCGACAATTGTGAAAAAAAAAACAATATTTATTTTTTCTGCTATAAAACACATCCAATAAAAAAAAAATTTAAATTTAAAAAAATTGAATTTCTTCCTCAGTTTATGCTACATATTTTTGGTAAAAAAAAAAAACATTAAGCGTATATTGATTGGTTTTGTGCAAAAGTTATCGCGTCTACAAACTATGGGATAGATTTATGGAATTTTTTTTTTCATTTTTTTTTTTTACTAATAATCAGTGATTTTTAGTGGGACATTGCAGCGGTCAAATCGAACACTAACTGACACTTTTTGGGGACCAGTGACACTATTACAGTGATCAGAGCTAAAAAAAAATGTCACTGTACTAATAACATTAGTGATAGGGCAGTACAACCAACCCTGTTCTACCGGGCCCGGCCCCATCAGCTCCACACGGGGCACCTGGGCAGCATTACAGTTCATTACTTATTTTTTTTAAAAATAGAGCTTGCTAAACTTCTCCCCCATTCCTACTTGCTTATGGGGGGATGCAATTACATTTTCCTGGGCCCCATCAGGTCAGCATTGGGGGGAGAGAGTAGTGGAGGGACTTTTTTTAAAATTCTTGGGGCACATGTACATCATGCTGCGCCGCTACTAAATTAGTCCCGACCAGCGAAGTGATACTATGATTCTCCGCCTTGCTCCTGCCTCCCGTCCTTCGACTAGACACAAGCTCGTCTTCCTCAGGTCCAGCTTGTGCCTCTTAGAAATGTCGAAATAAAACCTTCATTGTGTGTTCACCTTCCAAGACCCATGAGTGCCACGCTCTCTTTTGGATTATATGGACTACAGTCTTTGCACGCACCCGGGCCCATTTTTTATCTCTGATATGTGTGCAGTGGCAAACTTTGGATAATATATATATATATATATATATATATATATATATATATATATATATATATATATATATACACACTATATTACCAAAAGTATTGGGGCGCCGGCCTTTACACTCACATGAACTTTAATGGCATCCCAGTCTTATGCCCCGTACACACGGTCGGACTTTGTTCGGACATTCCGACAACAAAATCCTAGGATTTTTTCAGACAGATGTTGGCTCAAACTTGTCTTGCATACACACGGTCACACAAAGTTGTCGGAATATCCGATCGTTCTGAACGCGGTGACGTAAAACACGTACGTCGGGACTATAAACGGGGCAGTGGCCAATAGCTTTCATCTCTTTTTTTATTCTGAGCATGCGTGGCACTTTGTCCGTCGGATTTGTGTACACACACGATCGGAATTTCCGACAACGGATTTTGTTGTCGGAAAATTTTATAGCCTGCTCTCAAACTTTGTGTGTCGGAAAATCCGATGGAAAATGTGCGATGGAGCCTACACACGGTCGGAATTTCCGACAACAAGGTCCTATCACACATTTTCCGTTGGAAAATCTGACCGTGTGTACGGGGCATAAGTCCGTAGGGTTCAATGTTGAGTTGGTCCACCCTTTGCAGCTATAACAGCTTCAACTCTTCTGGGAAGGCGGTCCACAAGGTTTAGGAGGGTGTCTATGGGAATGTTTGACCATTCTTCTAGAAGCTCATTTGTGAGGTCAGGCACTGACGTTGGACAAGAAGGCCTGGCTCGCAGTCTCCGCTCTAATTCATCCCAAAGGTGTTCTATCGGGTTGAGGTCGGGACTCGGGCAGGGTCCCGACCTCAGGGACAGATGCAGGCAAGTCAAGTTCCTTCACCCCAAACTCGCTCATCCATGTCTTTATGGACATTGCTTTGTGCACTGGTCCAAATCATTTGGGAAAAGGGGGGGGGGGGGTTATGGTGTGGGGTTGTTTTTCAGGGGTTGGGCTTGGCCCCTTAGTTCCAGTGAAGGGAACTCTTAAGGCGTCAGCATACCAAGAGATTTTGGACAATTTCATGCTCCCAACTTTTTGAGGACAGTTTGGGGATGGCCCCTTCCTGTTTCACGATGACTGCACACCAGTGCACAATGCAAGGTCCATAAAGACATGGATGAGCGAGTTTAGGGTGGAGGAACTTGACTGGCCTGACCTTAAGCCGATTGAACACCTTTGGTATGAATTAAAACGGAGACTGAAAGCCAGGCCTTCATGTCCAACATCAGTGCCTGACCTCACAAATGCACTTCTGGAAGAACGGTCAAACAATCTCATAGACACACTCCTAAACCTTGTGAACGGCCTTCCCAGAAGAGTTGAATCTGTTATAGCTGTAAAGGGTGGACCAACGCAATGTTGAACCCTACGGACTAAGACTGGGATGCCATTAAAGTTCATGTGCGTGTAAAGGCAGGTGTCCCAATACTTTTGACAATATAGTTTGTGTATATATATATTTTTTTCCACTAGAGCATATTGGACCATTCTTTATAGGGTTTTGTTTTTGTTTTTTGGCTTCCTCTTGACCAACTGTGGATATTAGATTCTGTATATGGAGGATTTTTTTTTCCTTTGCTATGTAATGTATTATATTATTTTATTTACATTATATTATATTTATATCTTTTCTATTCATTTGCTTTTTTTTATTTTATCTTTTTATATATTAAACAGGTAAAGGTGTATGTCCAAAACACAGCCACCTTAGAGAGGTCGGAGGATGTGAGCTAAGATGCGACAAATTGCCATCTCCCGGTACACCTGTAGAGTGTACTAACACTAAGACGCACAAGGATTGCAAGTGTAAAAAAGGATTGCTCGCGCAGAGCGGCACCAGTGGCTTCACCATCAAATGCGTCACTCCGCAAGAATGCCAAGCCAACTGTGGCGCCAACACGCACTACGAGCCCTTCGGATCCCCCTGCAAGGCCACCTGTGACAAGCCAACTGGTACCGAACCCTGCAAACTACCAGGAGGCCCGAGGTGTGTCTGTAACGACGGATACGTCATGGATCAGAACCAGCTTAACAAATGTGTGAAGCCCAATGAGTGTTCACCCGCGCATAAACCTTAGACCAGTCATGGATGTTTTTATTATCTACAAATTTATCTCTAAGGGAACTCATCATTGGTGCAAGAAGTATAGAAAAGTCCCTCTCGAAAAAAGGAGAAAGTGATGGAAGGGGAAGTCTACCTATATTGTGCTTTCTCTGGTTCTTTCCTGCAACTCCCCCTCCCACATCCCCCCCATCATCAGCATAATAAAATGTCTTAATTAAAATCTTTTCTTTTTTCATTGCCTATGTAGCAAGTAAATGAATAAACCTCCCAGTACGGCTATTTACTAGGCTGCAGCTAGAGGGAGCTCTCATGATTTGTAGTGTGTGTGACTGAAACCAACAAGTTCACATTAAACTTGGAAAGCGACAATGAGCTGTGTCTTCTCTCTCTCATTGGGGGGGCTTTGGTGAAATATCAACAAGGGGAATCTGCCGCGTGGGGTGATTAGAGTGTGCCCAGGCACCCCCGGCACACCCCCTGCGCACGCCTATGCCTCGCACTCAGATCACAGATAATCCTGTAACACGTACATTATTTTCAGCCCAAATTTTTTACATTTTTTTAAAAAAATTTTAGGAGCCCTATTTGGAGGTTTTGGTGAAATATCAAAAAGACACAAAGAAACCCTCTGATGGGACTTTTTAGGGCAATGACTCCAAAAATAGTGTATGCAGACAATAAAATATAGAAAAATATAGTTTAATACGAATTCTAAAAAAACATCAATACATAAAAACTTTTGTCAAAACTGCATGATAAATTGATGTCATAGATAGAAAAGCATAATCAAACCACTGTTTACAACACTCGTGTGCAACCCTACAGAGTGAAGCTCTACGCGTTTCGAGGTTTATTAATTCCTCTTCGTCAGGAGAAAAATGGTGTAGAAATATATGCAATCTACAATTCATAAAGATACGAGCAAATACAAAATTTATGCATACACAAATTAGGACACAAAAATTTGTCATAATTATATTATGCAAAGATAAGCACTATATAATTTTGAAAAACATTTACTGACCATATATATGTGTATATACCTGCAGATATCCTGATGCTTTTGCATCAGAGGTAGGAAAGAGGGGGGAGAGACGGGCGACAAGGGAAGAGAATGGCTGCGCCGACCACACAATGACCCATGTATGGGGGGGAAAAAAGATGCACCCCCGACCACCAGAGTGGAGGCCAAAAAAAGGGGGGAAGCAACAAACTTCCGGAAGATGAACCCAGCCCAGAGCTGGAGAATCCGGCGATACGGGAGGTCAAGATCTGTAGGGATCATATGAATAGACATAAATATAGACTACAGGCCATATTAATAATACATAATGAATTGGATGTGCAAACAAAAATGAGCACATGCCAATATTGATAATAAAGCATAATGAATAGACAATAAACTCAAAAACATACCTCACTTAAAAGTGTGTGTGTGTGTGGGGGGGGTGGGAGAGAACCAAAGATTGGGCCTCAAAAATAGTCCCTAGGTGTAGGGACCCAGAAACCAAAGGGGGAATGGTGTCCTGACCAGGACTATAATCTATGATTAAGGTAAATTAAATATTTTAGTAGACTCATTTCGATTTCAAAATGGAGGCTTAAAATATTTTACATGCTTTTTTAGATACATATCTATATAAAATGTACATCGACAGATATATATCTATCAACTACGACCCTACAGGCAATGCTAGACTACGTATAGAAAAATAGAAATACAAGAAAATTCACATAGAGTGCTTACTTTTCACTTGATACTGACGTGGAACAATAATCACCAAAATGGATATAAGTTTAAAGCCTTATTGTATAAATGTCTGAACTGGAGTGAGTACCGGAGAACCTGTAAGGTAGAAGAAAAGAATAAAGCACAGGGAGTCTACAATGCACTGACTGTATTAGTCTAAGCAGAAAGAATGTAGACGCAGGCTAAGATGGAACTAAGCCAGTGTATAAGTAAAGCCGCTTAGAAACATGCCTAAAGATAATGGCATCCAAATGTAAGCTTACCAAGCCACAGATATACAGGTCATAGGTCAGGAAATCCCCAAAATATCCCCTGTTTTCAGGGAGCAGCCTACAGACAACTCTCTCCCTGCTGACCTTTCATACCCATGATTGTAGAAAGGCAGGTCAGAAAAATGTGAAGAGAGAGGGAGGTGTATGTGAAGAGAGATTGAGCCAACCAGACAGATCCCCCTATGTATATTGACAGGACCGCCATGTAATGAAACACAGGAAAAAGCCAGCAAGGGGCCAGCAACGATTTGGACCGGTGCACAAAGCAAGGTCCATAAAGACATGGATAAGCGAGTTTGTGGCAATAAGTGTTTTTATTACATTTAACTTTCAGAGACCCCATTAAAATCCCCCTCACATCAAGGTTCCCATAAAAGTCCCCCCTTACATGATGGCTCCTCCTTACATCTGGGTCACCATCAGAAACCCCATTAGAATCCCCCTTACATAAGGGTTCCCATCAAAGTACCCCCCCTTACAAAAAATCCCCCCCCCTTACATTTGGGCCACCATCAGTTTCCCCATTAGATTCCCCCTTAGATGAGGGTTCCCATCAGAGTCCCCCCTTACATCTGGGTCACCATCAAAGTCCCCACTATATTCACTCTTACATCAGGATCCTCATCAGAGTCCCTCTTACATGAGAGTCCTCAACAGGGCCCCCCCTCACATTAGGAAACCCATCAGAGCCTCTTTACGTCAGAGTCCCCTTTAGGGTTCACCCTTACCTCACACACTTACAGCATGGCTGGTAGCCTGGAAAGCCCAAGAGCATGGCTGTAGCAGCATACAACATAGTAGATCCGGACAGAGGAAGCACCGTCATCCTTTGAATGCTGGGGTAAGTTAGGATGCTGGTGGTCCTGGCAAATGGCTTTAAAATCAGTGCAGTGAGAGGGGACCAGTGCTAAAGACCAGGATGGGGAGGGGGGGGGGGGGTTGTGGATGTTGGGGAGAAACGAAGACCATAGGCTGAGCTGAAGATCTGTGTGAGGCCAATGACCCTAGCTGAGAGCCAGATAAAGTCCTGCAGTGGGACTAATTTTGCCATGTTTTTGGAGACCCCCAAAGTTTCAAGGACAAGCACATCATAAATCTGAAGGCTTCAGATCCTTATGGACATAAGGCAATCATAAGGCAGCCTGACTGGTAAAGTGTGACTTGTGTTCACTTCTGACTTTGCAGATACCAATCGATCCCAACAAAAGAATTCCTCATCCAAAATAGTTTTTTCTCTAAACAGGCTCTTTTGTTTTTACAGATAAGATCAGCTCCAGCTTTCTCTTTACAGGTCTTGAACATGACCATCCTGCATATTTTTTTTTCATAATATCTCTAAAGTTCTCTAGTTGGATTTAACCACCCATATTCAAGGGCAGAAGAGGTAAGCAACCTAATAAAAAATGGTCACCTTGGCGAGATGGCGCCGGACTCCTGGATCCTCGGACGGACATTCCTTCATCCCCTTCTTTTCTTTTCTCTTCCTGCTTTTGCTCTTTCAAGATTTTCTTTTCAAATTGTTTTCGATAATAATGTTGGGTTTTGTACCCTGACTCTTGATCCTATTAAAGGTTTAGGACAGTATGGAAACCTGTCATAGCTTCAAATTTATATTGTTGAAATTGTTGATGGGTTCACTTTGGGTTTATACCCTTGAGCCAACCCCTGGCGCCTAGTAGCCTAACAGTTGTGAATATTATCTGCTTAAATCGTGGGATTACACCGGTATCCCTTGACTTGATACTACTGTATGCATTTATCGTTCTTGATAGCCTCAGTAATCTGAAAATGTCTACTAAATTGTATGACTCTCTGTTGTAAAAATGAATAAAAACCATTGAAAAAGAAAAAATTGGTCAAAATTAGAAAATTTTGTGGCTGCCCCTCTAATCTGCCACTCTATGCTCCGGCCCATGAGTTTAAATTGGTAAAAAATAGCCCCACCCCTGAGGAATGCCCTAAACACTGAAATTCCTCTTTCTTGTGTCAAAAACTGCATCTATTGGGTGCAGCCCCGTTCATCTTTATAAAAGGCGCTGGCAGCCAGTGTCACCTGCCGAATGCGGCATATCCTCTTTTATATGTGGCTATCCAGTGGCCTTTTCCAGGTTTTGACAGATATCCGAGGTGAGTTAAACAAACATCTTAGCTTCGTCTCCTAACCGTATCTATGTAAAAGGTGAAAAATCAATACATTTCTAAAGACATGTAGAAAATGATTAACAACATACACAACGAACGGCTCACTTGTCACTCAACTAAATTGTTACATTGTCTTTATTTATTTTATAGGCGGTTTCGGTGACACGAGCAGATGGAGACAAGTGTGCAGAAATCTCCGTGGATGACGGCACTTGCGTGCTGAGTTCTACATGGAGAAGGTATGTTATTATCTTGCATGTCTATAGTATATCTCTTCTGCCAACAGTAATTACTTGTTGTATTTTTTTTGTTTATTAAAATTTAAATGTAAAAAAGTTAGGAAAAGTTTATTTTTCTGATTGGCTGCTATTGATGCACAATGCTGAATATTTAGAATCATTTATATGACTTAGTACTAGTAGCGTTGTTGTTATTATTATTATAATGTTTATTTTACTGTTTTTATCTTTGGGAGCATTCAGCCTCATTGTTTCTAATTTAGTCAGATGTTTTTGTTACAATATTGTTAGAAAAAAGTTTTACAATGTATTTAGTTTTTTTTTTTATTTTGTAATTCTACACAATTATACAGATCATCTCTGTCGCCAAAGCCTATACTGTATGACTTTTTTTTTTTCTTTTCTTTTCAAATAATTTATTGAGAATACAACAATACAATTTTACAGTACTGGTTTTAAATTTATGTAAGGTTACAAAATGACTTTTTTTTCATATACATTTTGAATCTGGGTAGAATTCCATTACATTGCTTTCAGACGTGTTTTGTAGTATACAAACTTTGTTTTTTTTTCCATAGTTTAAAAAAAAAAAAAATTAACGTAAAAGGCAGGTTAAACCACAGGTCAACATATAAAATGTTACAACTTACAATTGTATAATAAAATTGTCACATATTAAAAAACATATGTGTGTGCAATTATGTAAGTTAAAATCGTGCAGTGTTTATTTTTTTTTTCTCAATTGATTGAGGTTGTTAGGTTCTACAAATACAGAGTGTGATTGTGAGATGCAAAAAAGGGAAGAGTATATCAGATACTAATTATATATATATATATATATATATATATATATATATATATATATATATATATATACACACACAGTATCTCACAAAAGTGAGTACACCCCTCACATTTTTGTAAATCATTTTCTTCTATCTTTTCATGTGACAACACTGAAGAAATGACACTTTGCTACAATGTAAAGTAGTGAGTGTACAGCTTGTATAACGGTGTAAATTTACTGTCCCCTCAAAACAACTCAACACACAGCCATTAATGTCTAAACCGCTGGCAACAAAAGTCAGTACACCCCTAAGTGAAAATGTCCAAATTGGGCCCAAGGTGTCCATATTTTGTGTGGCCACCATTATTTTCCAGCACTGCCTTAACCCTCTTGGGCATGGAGGTCACCAGAGCTTCACAGGTTGTCATTGGAGTCCTCTTCCCCTCCTCCATAACGACATCAGGGAGCTGGTGGATGTTAGAGACCTTGCGCTCCTCCACCTGCCGTTTGAGGATGCCCCACAGATGCTCAATAGGGTTTAGGTCTGGAGACATGCTTGGCCAGTCCATCACCTTTACCCTCAGCTTCTTTAGCAAGGCAGTGGTCGTCTTGGAGGTGTATTTGGGGCCGTTATCATGTTGGAATACTGCCCTGCGGTCCAGTCTTTGAAGGGAGGGGATCATGCTCTGCTTCAGTATGTCACAGTACATGTTGGCATTCATGGTTCCCTCAATGATCTGTAGCTCCCCAGTGCCGGTAGCACTCATGCAGCCCCAGACCATGACACTCCCACCACCATGCTTGACTGTAGACAAGAAGACACACTTGTCTTTGTATTCCTCACCTGGTTGCCCCCACACACGCCTGACACCATCTGAACCAAATAAGTTTATCTTGGTCTTATCAGACCTCAGGACAAGGTTCCAGTAATCCATGTCCTTAGTCTGCTTGTCTTCAGCAGTCTTGGCAATCTTCTTATAGCCTAGGCCATCTTTATGTAGAGCAACAATTGATCCTCAGAGAGTTCTTTACTATGAGGTGCCATGTTGAACTTCTAGTGACCAGTATGAGAGAGTGAGAGCGATAACACCAAATTTAACACACCTGCTCCCCATTCACACCTGAGACCTTGTAACACTAACGAGTCACATGACACCGGGGAGGGAAAATGGCAAATTGGGCCCAATTTTGACATTTTCACTTAGGGGTGTACTCACTTTTGTTGCCAGCAATGGCACGTATGGATGTGCCATCCTGGAGGAGTTGGACTGCCTGTGCAAACTCTATAGGATCCAGGTGTCGCTTCATGCTACCAGTAGTGACACTGACCCCAGCCAAATGCAAAACTAGTGAAAAACAGTCAGAGGAATTCAGTGGCCTCCACCTGCAAAACCATTCCTGTTTTGGAGGTCGTCTTATTGTTGCCCATCTAGTGCACCTGTTGTTAATTTCATTAACACCAAAGCAGCTGAAACTGATGAACAACACCTTCTGTGTACACCCCTCCCCCTCTGTGTACACCCCTCCCCCTCCGTATACACCCCTCCCCCCTCTGTATACACCCCTCCCCCCTCTGCTACTTAACTGACCAGATCAATATCCTAGGAGTTTCATTGACTTGATGCTATACTCTGATTAAATAGTGTTTCTTAAAAAATTTTTGAGCAATGTATTACTTTTTTTGTTCTTGGCCTTTTCAGGCGCCGGGTAACTGAATTACAGCGGCGGGGGTGTTTTGGAAGCACCTGATTAGAGCCGTCGGCTCTAATAGGCGCCCAAAAAGGTGAACAGCGGGCGCAATGCTTTACGTTCGCTGTTCACTCAGCTGTGTGTTAGCAAAGCGAAGGAATTCGCTTTGCTAAAACTGAACCGCCTCTCAGCCAATCAGGTGCTTGGTTCTGTTACCTGTCACCTGATTAGCTGAAACGTCAGGCGCTGTGATTGGACGACTGATATAGAGGACGGAAGAAGACATCGAGGAGCGTGCAGGACACCGCCGCTGACCCGCTGCGAGACAGGTAAGTGCCGGGCGATGCACACTGGCAGCATTTGATGGGGCACAGTAGCGGCAATTGATGGGCACACTGGCAGCAATTGATGGGTACAGTAGCTGCATTTGATGGCACAGTGACTGTGTTTGATGGGCACAGTGGCAGCGTTTGATGGGCACAGTGGCTGCGTTTGATGGGCACAGTGGCTGCGTTTGATGGGCACAGTGGCTGCATTTGATGGCACAGTGGCTGCGCTTGATGGGCACAGTAGCTGCGTTTGATGGGCACAGTGGCTGCGTTTGATGGCACTGTGGCTGCGCTTGATGGGCACAGTGGCTGCGTTTGATGGGCACAGTGGCTACATTTGATGGGCACAGTGGCTGCGTTTGATGGCACTGTGGCTGCGCTTGATGGGCACAGTGGCTGCGTTTGATGGGCACAGTGGCTGCGTTTGATGGGCACAATGGCTGCATTTGATGGCACAGTGGCTGCGTTTGATGGGCACAGTGGCTGCGTTTGATGGGCACAGTGGCTGCATTTGATGGCACAGTGGCTGCGCTTGATGGATACAGTGGCTGCGTTTGATGGGCACAGTGGCTGCGTTTGATGGCACTGTGGCTGCGCTTGATGTGCACAGTGGCTGCGTTTGATGGGCACAGTGGCTACATTTGATGGGCACAGTGGCTGCGTTTGATGGCACTGTGGCTGCGCTTGATGGGCACAGTGGCTGCGTTTGATGAGCACAGTGGCTGCGTTTGATGGGCACAGTGGCTGCATTTGATGGCACAGTGGCTGCATTTGATGGCACAGTGGCTGCGTTTGATGGGCACAGTGGCTGCGTTTGATGGCACAGTGGCTGCGCTTGATGGATACAGTGGCTGCGTTTGATGGGCACAGTGGCTGCATTTGATGGCACAGTGGCTGCATTTGATGGCACAGTGGCTGCGTTTGATGGGCACAGTGGCTGCGTTTGATGGCACAGTGGCTGCGCTTGATGGATACAGTGGCTGCGTTTGATGGGCACAGTGGCTGCGTTTGATGGTTTTTTTTTTCAGTTTGTTTGCACCCCCCCCCCCCTACAAATTTTGAGCACCAGCCTCCACTGCTCTCCTATCTCCCCAATATAGAGACTTAACCCGGGTACACACAGGCCGAATGTTGGGAGACATTGACCGGCTTCTTGAGATAGCCCAGGAAATCAGTACAGTACACGGAACAGCTCCTAATTTATTACATGATTGATGAATATTATTTGCATTTGTTGAACAGAAATAACTGAAACATGCTTTATATGTACCAAAGAGTGCAAATAGGAAAAAGTAATTGCTGGAGTTTAGCTGCACCTTGGGTGTATTTATATAAAAACTTCCTTGTAAACCTGCCCATACTTGTTCCGTTTTTCAAACCTTTGTTCAATGTATTTGCCCACCAAACTTAAACACTCCAAGGAAGAAAAGCAGAGGCATAAATCCTGTGAAACACAAAGCTGCACTATACACTATATTGTCAAAAGTATTGAGACACCTGCCTTTTCACGCACATGAACTTCAGTGGCGTCCCAGTCTTAGTCCGTAGGGTCCAATATTGAGTTGGCCCGCCCTTTGACGCTATAACAGCTTCAACTCTTCTGGGAAGGCCGTCCACAAGGTTTAGGAGTGTGTCTATGGGAATGTTTGACCATTCTTCCAGAAGCGCATTTGTGAGGTCAGGCACTGATGTTGGACGAGAAGGCCTGGCTCACAGTCTCTGCTCTAATTCATCCCAAAGGTGGTCTTTAATACATTTGGGCAAAAACTGTACCCTGGCTGCATGTCTTTGGTTAAAAAAAAATCCCAATTACTGTAAATTGATCGGTTTGTGTGAAAGTTTTATGCCCCGTACACACGATCGGATTCTCCGACAGAAAATGTGTGATAGGACCTTGTTGTCGGAAATTCTGACCGTGTGTGGGCTCCATCACACATTTTCCATCGGATTTTCCGACACACAAAGTTTGAGAGCAGGCTATAAAATTTTCCGACAACAAAATCCGTTGTCGGAATTTCCGATCGTGTGTACACAAATCCGACGCACAAAGTGCCACGCATGCTCAGAATAAATAAAGAGATGAAAGCTATTGGCTACTGCCCCGTTTATAGTCCCAACGTACGTGTTTTATGTCACCGCGCTCAGAACGATCGGATTTTCCGACAACTTTGTGTGACCGTGTGTATGCAAGACAAGTTTGAGCCAACATCCGTCTGAAAAAATCCTAGGATTTTGTTGTCGGAATGTCCGATCAATGTCCGACCGTGTGTACGGGGCAATAGCGTCTACAAACTATGGGATATGTACTGGTATTTGCACAGCTATAGGCACCATACTGTAATGGCAGTGATCAGCGACTTATAGTGTGACTGTGATAGTGTGGCGGACAATCTGGCGCTAACAGACACTGGCTGGAAGGGTCACTAACTGACATCACCAGTGACGCTAATACAGTGATCAGTGATAATACTATACACTGTCACTGGCAGGGAAGAGGTTAACATCTAGGGGCAATCAAGGGGTTAACTGTGTGCCTAACCAGGGTTTTTTTTTTTTTTTCAGCAGGAACACTGGAATTCAGCTCCTGCACCTCCATGTAATTGTAAGGGGTTCTGGAGTGTGCTGGAAGGTTTATTGATTCTGGCTGCTAGGGGATCTATTGTCACTGGAGAGAATACATTTTTTGGATGGTGATCTATTGTTGCTGGGGGGGGGGTCTACTGATGCTGGTGGGGGATATTGTGTTGCTGATGGGAGATCTATTGTTGCTGGAAGGGGATCTACTGTTGCCAGGGGTCCATTGTTGCTGGGCTGCGGGGGATTTGCTTTACTGCTTTTTTTTGTTGTCCTTACCAATTCCATACAGATTACTTAGCACTACAAAATGATACTGGGCTCTGTATTCTCTAAAAGCAGCAGTACTGGGAGGTGGGTAGGGGGTGGAACCAAGAGACGGCGCTTGTAGGTGGGCGGGGGGTGGGGGCGGAGACAAGAAGCCGCTCAGAAGAGGGGATCTCCTGTATCTATTATTTGCAAAGCAAAAAAAAAAGCCTTGTGCCTAACAATGTGGCTATTTTTTCTCCCTGCTTCACAGGGAGAAGAAACAGCCAGATCGCTGTTACTATGCACATGGAAGAGAGAAAGGGTCCTAATTCTGACTTTACAGGCAAGATGGACAATGATATAGTACAAAAATATATTTTATTAACAATAAGTCATATCAAACAGGTCAAGTAAAATTGTAAAAATCGATTTTACTTGACCTGTTTGATATGACCTATTGTTAAAGCGGAGTTCCACACAAAAATGGAACTTCCGCTTTTTTGGAACCCTCCCCCCCTCCGGTGTCACATTTGGCACCTTTCAGGGGGGAGGGGGGTGCAGATACCTGTCTAAGACAGGTCTATGCCTCTTCCCGTGCCCACCGCGCTGTCTGCTGGGAACACACAGCTCCCAGGAGAGAGTGGGGACCACTAGGGACGCGCAGCGCGACTCGCACATGCGCAGTAGGGAACCGGGAAGTGAAGCCGCAACGCTTCACTTCCTGATTCCCTCACCTAGGATGGTGGCGGCAGCTGCCGAGAACCGAGCGGGTTCTTGGCGTCCCCTGCCAACATCGCTGGACCCTTTTGCGGTGTGGGTGAACCCCCGCTTTAATAAAATGTATTTTTGCACTATATCATTGTCCATCTTGCCTGTAAAGTCCGAATTAGGACCCTGTGGCCCTTTGCCATTTCTCTCTTCCAATCAAGTTTGTACGGATGTGGCTTTAGGAGCGTTATTTCGATTTTTATGCACATGGAACTAGTGGGCAACAAGTTAGAACTTCTCAGATCTTCATGGATTAGGTGACACAAAGAGAAAGGGGGCTAGATACTGAGGAGTACCATATCCTAATTCTACGTAATATCTGAAAAAGAAGAAAAGGTCTGCTTGGTGTTTCTTCCTCTTTAGATCTTCATACTTGGTTGTGGGCCAAAGATTCAGAAAACCTTGAAGCTCTAGTCTAGAGGATGTTCATGGGAGCCAGGAAACCACCATGTTTTGGAAGGAGGTCATCAATGTCTTCTGTAGGAATTGCTATGCCTTACTGTATATTGCTTACCGTACTTCTTTTTATATTTTTTAAATTTTATATCATTTGTATGTTTTTTTCAGCGTACCAAAGAACCATTCTAGAAAACGAAGACACTGTGAGAGCGCCAAAAACATAATAATAACCATATAAAAAAAATAACCACAAATGAAAATATTTAGCACATCTGAACAATCCGTCATGCTTTTCCCAAAATGGACCAAATGCTCCTTGAGCAAAAGACGGCATATAATCAATGCGTTTCTGTGCGTAGTTCTTCTGACGTTGACATTTGTCATCCTTACCCACAATAGCAGGCTTTCGTTGAGTCTGGATGTTTCTCGTATTCAAATACCCAACCTGTTCCCACTTAAGAGTAGGAATTTTTTGCAGAGAAAGCCTTCCATATACAACTACATCATTAATGAGCCTGACAAATGCAAAGACAACGTTCCATTCCTTATTCTACTAATTACCGTGGAAAGAAGGCAGAAGGAAGCCCGGCAGGCCATCCGGCAGACGTGGGGAAAAGAGGACCTTCTACCTGAAGTCCGGTTACTCCGACTCTTTTTATTAGGCAGGGACACCAAGTGGACAGATGATGCTAAAAGGTCCCTTCTGGAGGAAAGTCAAGCATATCATGATATCATTCAACAAGATTATTTGGATACCTACAATAACCTAACCACGAAGGTCCTCATGGGCTTAAATTGGGTGGCCACATATTGTCCAGGAGCCTCCTACATATTGAAAACGGACAGTGATATGTTTATTAATACTGAGTATTTAATAACCAGTCTTCTGAAACCAGATCAGCCCCCGAGATTTAACTATTTTACAGGATATCTGATTGCCAATGACCCACCAATTCGCAACATAAAGAAAAAATGGTACGTGTCCCCAGAGGAGTACCCAGGGGACAAATACCCCTTGTTCTGTTCTGGGACTGGCTATGTCTTCTCTGCAGGATTGGCAAGTAAAATTGTTAAGGTCTCCCCAGCCATTAGGTGGCTTCATATTGAGGATGCCTATGTTGGCCTTTGCCTTGAACATTTAGGGGTTCAACCAGTGGCACCACCAAAGGAAACAGATTTCAATGTCGGTAAGGTGACATATACTGACTGTGGATACAACCAGCTTGTTTCCTCCCATGGATTCAGTCCTGGGGAGATCATATCTTTCTGGAACCGACTGCAACAAAACAAACATTCCTGTGTCTTTGTCGGGACAGATAACCCTCCATCATAATAGCACAGAAAATTTGGATTGTGTTCTCAACTCTCGTTGTAAAAATCTCAGTAGCTAGCTTTCAATAAAATTCATCGGAATGTCTTTCTTTTCTAGAATTCTCTAGTTTTGGTGTTCTCAAGGAAATTATTATGGTTTTGGGTCAGTTTGAAGGTACGGTAATTTATTATTTTTAGGAATATACTAATGAAAAAACGAATGCTTTTTAATGTGTGTGTGTTGTTTTTTATTACTATCCATATGCAATATGTATTTTACAAATTTTCCTTAATATCTTACATGAGCACGGATTCCCCAAGAGCTATGGCTTATCTAAAGAGAAACAGAAAACTTTAATGATTTTGGTAAATTTTAATGTCATTTTTTTTAAGAGAATACATTTTTAATGAATGCATTATAATGTGTTTTTTACAATATATACAGTGGGGACGGAAAGTTTTCAGACCCCCTAAATTTTTCACTCTTTGTTATATTGCAGCCATTTGCTAAAATCATTTAGGTTCATTTTTTTCCTCCATGTACACACAGCACCCCATATTGTACACACAGCACCCCATATTGTACACACAGCCCCCCATATTGTACACACAGCACCCCATATTGTACACACAGCACCCCATATTGTACACACAGCACCCCATATTGTACACACAGCGCCCCATATTGTACACATAGCCCCCCATATTGTACACACAGCACCCCATATTGTACACACAGCACACCGTATTGTACACACAGCACCCCATATTGACAGAAAAACACAGATTTGTTGACATTTTTGAAGATTTATTAAAAAAAAACTGAAATATCACATGGTCCTAAGTATTCAGACCCTTTGCTCAGTATTTAGTAGAAGCCCCTTTTGATCTAATACAGCCATGAGTCTTTTTGAGAAAGATGCAACAAGTTTTTCACACCTGGATTTGGGGATCCTCTGCCATTCCTCCTTGCAGATCCTCTCCAGTTCTGTCAGGTTGGACAGTAAACGTTGGTGGACGGCCATTTTTAGGTCTCTCCAGAGATGCTCAATTGGGTTTAAATCAGGGCTCTGGCTGGGCCATTCAAGAACAGTCACAGAATTGTTGTGAAGCCACTCCTTTGTTATCTTAGCTGTGTGCTTAGGGTCATTGTCTTGTTGGAAGGTAAACCTTCGGCCCAGTCTGAGGTCCTGAGCACTCTGGAGAAGGTTTTTGTCCAGGATATCCCTGTATTTGGCCGCATTCATCTTTCCCTCGATTGCAACCAGTCGTCCTGTCCCTGCAGCTGAAAAGCACCCCCACAGCATGATGCTGCCACCACCATGCTTCACTGTTGGGACTGTATTGGACAGGTGATGAGCAGTGCCTGGTTTTCACCACACATACCGCTTAGAATTAAGGCCAGAAAGTTCTATCTTGGTCTCATTAGACCAAATAATCTTGTTTCTCACCATCTTGGAGTCCTTCAGGTGTTTTTTAGCAAACTCCATGGGGGCCTTCATGTGTCTTGTACTGAGGAGAGGCTTCCGTCGGGCCACTCTGCCATAAAGCCCCGACTGGTGGAGGGCTGCAGTGATGGTTGACTTTCCACAACTTTCTCCCATCTCCCGACTGCATCTCTGGAGCTCAGCCACAGTGATCTTTGGGTTCTTCTTTACCTCTCTCACCAAGGCTCTTCTCCCCCGATAGCTCAGTTTGGCTGGATGGCCAGCTCTAGGGAGGGTTCTGGTTGTCCCAAATGTCTTCCATTTAAGGATTATGGAGGCCACTGTGCTCTTAGGAACCTTAAGTGCAGCAGAAATCTTTTTGTAACCTTGTCCAGATCTGTGCCTTGCCACAATTCTGTTTCTGAGCTCTTCAGGCAGTTCCCTTGACCTCATGATTCTCATTTGCCCTGACATGCACTGTGAGCTGTACAGTCTTATATAGACAGGTGTGTGGCTTTCCTAATTGAGTCCAATCAGTATAATCAAACACAGCTGGACTCAAATGAAGGTGTAGAACCATCTCAAGGATGATCAGAAGAAATGGACAGGACCTGAGTTAAATATACGAGTGTCACAGCAAAGGGTCTGAATACTTAGGACCATGTGATATTTCAGGTTTTCTTTTTTAATAAATCTGCAAAAATGTCAACAATTCTGTGTTTTTCTGTCAATATGGGGTGCTGTGTGTACAATATGGGGTGCTGTGTGTACAATATGGGGTGCTGTGTGTACAATATGGGGTGCTGTGTGTACATTAATGAGGAAAATATGAACTTAAATGATTTTAGCAAATGGCTGCAATATAACAAAGAGTGAAAAAATGTAAGGGGGTCTGAATACTTTCCGTCCCCACTGTATATGCAATCTTTGTAATAAATGTATTCCATGACAAAGAATTCCCCAAGAACTATGGCTTATCTAAAGATAGACAGAAAACTACAATGGTTTCGGTCAATTTTAATGTAATTTATTCTTTTTAAGAGAATACATTTTTAATAAAAAATGCATTTTAATGTGTTTTTGTTTTACAATATGTATGCAATCTGTGTTTTACTAATAATACATCTAATAATTACATGACAAAGAATTCCATGACAACTGTGGTTTATCTGAAATGAGACAGAACACTATAAAATGTTTGTGTCTGTTTAAATGTAATTTATTATTTTTAAGTATAAACATTAAAAACTAATGCATTTAATATGTTATTTTTTTACTATCCATGTGCAATATGTGTTTTACTAATTATAAATCTTTTACGTGAGCAAGAATTCCCTAAGAACTATGGCTTATCTAAAGAGATAAAGAAAACTATAATGAATTTGGTCAATTTTAATGTCATTTTTAAGAGAATACATTTTAAATGAATGCATTTTAATGTGTTTTTTTTACTGTATAAGCAATCTGTGTAATAAAAGTATTTCATGACAAAGAATTTTTTAAGAGAATACATTTTGAATGAATGCATTTTAACATTTTTTTTTCAATATACAGTATATGCAATCTGTGTTTTACTAATAATAAATCTATTACATGACTAAGAATTCCATGACAACTATGGCTTATCTAAAGAGAGACAGAACACTATAATAGTTTTGGGTTAGTTTTGATGCAATTTTTTTTAAGTATATACATTTTTATATAAATGCTTTTCAATGTGTTTTTTTTACTATACGTAAGCAATATGTGTTTTACTAATTATAAACATTTGACATGACCAAGAATTCCAAGAGAGCTATGGCTTATCTAAAGAGAGGCAGAAAACTATAATGAATTGGGTCAATTTTAATGTAATTTATTATTTTTAAGGGAATACACTTAAAACTAATGCTTTTCAATGTGTTTTTTTACTATACTTTTGCAATGTATGCTTTACTAATTATAAATATTTTACATGACCAAGAAATCCCAAAGAACGATGGCTTATCTAAAGAGAGACAGTAAACTATTGGTTCTGGGTAAGTTTTAATGTAATTTATTATTTTTAAGAGAATACATTTTAAACTAGTCCTTTTTATGTGTTTTTTTTTACTATGCAATCTAATATATATATATATATATATATATATATATATATATATATATATATATATTATATATATATATATATATATATTTATATATATATATATATATATATATATATATATATATATATATATTTAATATATATATATATATATATATAGAGAGAGAGAGAGAGAGAGAGAGAGAGAGATATCTATATATCTATATATATAGATATATATAGATATATATATAGATATATATATTTATATATATATAACATGACAAAGAATTCCCTGAGAACTATCTGGCTAACTGGCTTAGCTAAAGAGAAACAGAACACTATACCAGTCGTGGGTCAATTTTAATGTAAATTATTATTTTTAAATACATACATGTTGAAACACATGCTTTTTAATGTGATTGTTTTGTAACTATACATATGCAATATGTGTTTTATTAATTATAAATCTTTTACATGACCAAGAATTCCCAGATAACTATGGCTTGTCTAAAGAGAGGCAGTAAACTATATTTGTTTAGGGTCCGTTTTAATGTAATTTATTATTTTTAAGAGAATACTAGTGCTTTTTAAAATGTGTGTTTTTTTTTTTTTTTACTATACGTATGCAATCTAATAATAAATATATTATATGACAAAGAATTCCCTGAGAACTATGGCTTATCTAAAGAGAAAAAGAACACTATAACTGTTTTGTGTCAATTTTGATGGAATTCATTATTTTTAAGTGAATACTGTACATGTTGAAACAAATGCTTTTTAATGTGATTTTTTTAACTATACGTATGCAATATGTGTTTTACTATATAAATTATAGTTATAAATAGTATAAATCTTTTACATGACCGATAATTCCCAGAGAACTATGGCTTAACTAAAGAGAGACAGTACACTATAATTGGTTTTGGGTCAGTATTGATGGAATTTATTATTTATAAGAGAATGCAATTTAAATGAATGCTTTGTATGTGTTTTTTAACTCTATTTTTACTCTATGTATGCAATTTGTGTTTGAATCTATTACATGACAATTAATTCTTGGAGCTCTAAGGCTTCTCTAATGAAAGACAGAACACCATATTGGTTTGAGGCGATTTTCATTTAGTTTTTACTACTATATAGTTTAGACTATACATTTGGCTTTTGTGAAATTTTTGTTTTACTAATAATAAATCTATTACATGATCAAGGATTCCCAGAGCACTATGCCAATAAGCCAGAGCACTATGGCTTATCCAAAGAAAGACAGAACGCTGTAATGGTTTTGGGTCAATTTGAATGTATATTGTTTTATATACTATACTATATTAGTATACTATTATACACACACATATATATATATATATATATATATATATATATATATATATATATATATATATATATATATATATATATATATATATATAATTTATTTCTGGTACTTATATAGCGCTGTCAATTTACGCAGCGCTTTACATATACATTGTACATTCACATCAGTCCCCGCCCCCAAGGAGCTTACAATCTAAGGTCCCTAACTCACATTCATACATACTAGGGCCAATTTAGACAGGATCCAATTAACCTACCAGCATGTCTTTGGAGTGTGGGAGGAAACCGGAGTACCCAGAGGAAGCCCACGCAGGTACAGGGAGAACATGCAAACTCTAGGCAGGTAGTGTCGTGGTTGGGATTCGAACCAGCGAGCCTTCTTACTGCTAGGCAAAAGTGCTACCCACTACACCACTGTGCCGCATATATATATATATATATATATATATATATATATATATATATAAAAATACTGTGTTTATATATATATATAGAGAGAGAGAGAGAGAGAGAGAGAGAGAGAGAGAGAGAGAGAGAGAGAGAGAGAGAGAGAGAGAGAGAGAGAGAGGGAGAGAGAGAGAGAGATATTAGTGGTACAGTATATCTTTACAGAATAGGGACCCTAAGGTTAAAGATTGGACTATTTGACTGACCTTTCCTCCTTTTTGCCCCACAACATGGCAATTTTAGGACAGAGAGTGATATTGTGTGAACTGTGAGTTCAAATGACCAAGAACAGGGGATGCAAAGCAATGTGCAAAGCTGAGTTTATCATAGATGAGTCTAACCAACTTCAGGCGCCTTACCTAAAAACTGCCACAAGATGGCACTATTGACCACCATCAGCTTACACACATTCTTCAAAGCTTAGCTTTATTTCTTTTTTCTTTTTTGGGGGGGTAATTATGATGTCCAATTATCATAAAAGAATTTATAGAGATCTCCTAAAATAAAGTAAAGAGTAAAGGTGAACCTGCAGATTCTCAGCCCATAGTGTGTGGCCCCCTAGAGGTAATCCTAATGCCGCGTACACACGGTCGTACTTTTCGTCTACAAAAGTCCAACAGACGCTGATGGACTAAAGCTGGCTGGTAATCCGATCGTGTGTGGGCTTCTCCGGACTTTCAACCGACTTTTTTAGCCTCAAATACGACGTACTTTAGATTTGAAACATGCTTCAAAACTTTTACTTCGTACCTACGACGGACAAGCAATGTGCAAAGCTGAGTTTATCATAGATGAGTCTAACCAACTTCAGGCGCCTTACCTAAAAACTGCCACAAGATGGCACTATTGACCACCATCAGCTTACACACATTCTTCAAAGCTTAGCTTTATTTCTTTTTTCTTTTTTGGGGGGGTAATTATGATGTCCAATTATCATAAAAGAATTTATAGAGATCTCCTAAAATAAAGTAAAGAGTAAAGGTGAACCTGCAGATTCTCAGCCCATAGTGTGTGGCCCCCTAGAGGTAATCCTTAAGGACTCCCGCCGCTGTGCTTGGTGATGCTATAAAGTGGATCCATCATCAGATATGTTTGTTCAATGTGAGAGCGGCATACAGAGTAATAATGTGTCAGAGTAACACTTCCGGGTATTTGTTACCACTCAGGTAACAGCACTCCCCGACTGACCTTAAAAAATGCAGCGCATAATATATGTGTAGGTAAATAGAAACAAGTGAATTATTTCAAATAAGTGCTTCAAAGAAGAGAAAAAAAAAAAAAATAATTGAAGAAAAATCAGCCAGATGGCCTGTGCTAAACATAAAGTCAATAATAAATGAACAATAGTGTCCCGCAACCCTGGGAGGTGAATAGGCTCCAAAGCTTGGTGTTGTTCAGATGGTTGTCCCAAATTAAACTTCATGGAAATGGAACTCCGGGGGCCACCTGGAAAGTCCTCACAGCAAGACCAGGATGCAAATCAGGTAGACGGAGACGTCGCTTAAAAAGCTCAAGTGAACACTTGACTTATTGGAAGGATATGTGGAAAGAAAAAAACATGCCTCCACATAGTGCAGGTAAAAAACGGAGAGTATTTTTATTTCTAAAAAAACACCATTTAACAATAAAAAAAAAACGTGATCACGATGCATTAAAATGAATGGGCAACATGGAGGGTGGTGTAGAGCCCAAAATCGTGATCACGTTTTTTTTTCTGTTTACCTTTTTGTATTATTATTAAACAAGTGAGATTTAGCTGTACTTCTGTCTCAGTCTGATTTCATGGTTTCTGACAGGTTCTCTAACAAACCTCTGAGGGACAGATGAGGAGGAAAGAGGGACGGAGGGATTTTGTTCCAGCTGGGAGCTAGGCATCCCGGGTGTCTTTAGGAAGGGAGGAGGGGAGGAAGGGTTTTCTCAGCTAAGCACACCCTCATGTCTGCATGCTTGAGCTAAGGGCAGATGGATTCCAGGAAGTAAATGCTACACGAATCATCTGCCCTTTTTCAAGACAGAGAATCTAGGGGGGTGTTCTTCAAAGTGATTTTTCAGCAAAATAAAGCACAGAGACTTCGATGGATGTGGGGGGGGGGGGGGGATTTCATATTGAATATTGAATATTACAAATTTATTACCGTATATACTCAAGTATAAGTCGTTCAGAATATAAGTCGAGGCCCTAATTTACCACAAAAAAAATGGGAAAAACTTGTTGACCCGAGTATAAGCCTAGGGTGAGAAATGCGCAGCTACTGTAAGTGGAAAAGAGGGTCAACAATGCCCATTTGCAGCCTCACTGTGCCCATTTGCAGCCATAGGTCCCCTGAACTTCAAACTCGGTAGTTAAGGGTTCCTAGATGCCCCCTAGCTGCAGCCAAAATTTGGGGTCTCTGAGCCCAAAGGGTCCCGAAATGACATTGCTGCAGATGGACACAGTTGACCGAATTTGTGCTAAGAACCCCAAATTTGGTGTGCAAACCCAGTGGAACTAGTACCATAAAATTTCCAAAGCTGGGGTTTCTAGCACTAAGTGGCCCCGAGATACAGGGCCCCAAACATCAGTTCAGAAAATGTCAAGCACTTTTCTGTAGCAGAGAATGACATTTTCCGAACCAGTTTTGCGGCCCCGTATCTCAGGGCCAGTTGGTGCTAACCCCAGCTTTGGATATGTTATGGTACCAGTTCCACTGGGTTTGCACACCAAATTTGGGGCTCCTAGCACCAAGTGGCCCTGAGATATGGGGCCCCAAAATCGGTTCATAAAATGTCAAGCACTTTTCTTCAGCAGAGAATGACATTTTCCGAACCGATTTTGGGGCCCCGTATCTCGGGGCCACTTAGGGCTAGGAACTTCAGCTTTGGATATGTTGTGGAACCAGTTCCACTGGGTTTGCATACCAAATTTGGGGTTTCTAGCACCAAGTGGCCCTGAGATACGGGGCCCCAAAGTCGGTTTGGAAAATGAAATTTTTTGCTGCAGAAAAGTGCTTGACTCGAGTATAAGTCGAGGGGGACACTTTCAGCACAAAAAAATGTGCTGAAAAATTCGACTTATACTCGAGTATATACGGTATATAGCGGTTTTGGTTTGTGTTGCTCAGATGTAGTGTAGTTCCGCTTTAATAGCTCAGTGTCCTCTCTAATATTTTATCAGATATATTGTAACAGAGGCATGCAGAATGTGCTACTCAGGTCTGGCAGTCCTGTTATCAAACCATATAAAAAACACAGTAAACACGAAAAAGACATTATGCAAAAATATCAGATAATCAATCGATAGAGTTTATTATAACAGCAGAAAGACATTACAAAGTAGCAACTTAACTCCACTCTAAATTCATATACTAAAAGCCCAATTATTTTTATTCTCATTAAGTATTACTTTTATACACTACTAAATGCTGCAGCAAGGGTTAAAAGACTCTTTGCTGGCAGCACATAGGAGAGTCAGACCGCAGCTCATCTTTACACAAAGCAGCGGTCCGGCTCTCCGGTGGTCTGGCTCTGCTCAGGGAGTGATTTGCGAAGTGTTAGAAGGGAGTGTTGGGCCACTGGAGAGCTGGGACGCTGCTTTGTGTAAGAGAGAGCCGTGATCTGACTCTCCTACGTCCTGCCAGCAAATCGACATGCATTTTGTGTGATGTCCACACCCCCCCCCCCCCTTTATTTACCCTTTTCCATCTAAACAAATGCACCTGAAAGGAAATGCACATGTCTACCAGTAAAAAAGTATTTGAAGGCAAGCCATAGATGATTAGATTTTTTAACTGCAAAATAAAATTGCTTGCTCCCCCCCCCCCCATCTTCCCAGCATGCAGAATACAATGTTTACTGCTAGCGGCTATAACGGGCACTACCACCGGATGAGCGCGACCCATTAAGTTGAATGGAGCCATGCTGTAACCAACCCACAACCATGCACAATGCATGCAGTTGTACCGTGGGGGGGGTGAGGCATTTATGGGCTAAAAAGAGAGGTGACATATCGCCTCATAACCACCTGTCAAATGCCCCTGAAAGGCAATCCAACCGCGGATCACGTTTCAGAAGGGCAGTCCTTGCCGCTGGTGTAAATGAGCCCTTCCCATGGGTTAACTTCCAATTTAGGTCTAGGGGGCGGTAAAATCATCCCCCACTCCCCCAGTACAGAACAAGGGGCAAACTGAGGCAAGATGGAGGAGCAGAGGAGGGACTAAATATTCTCCCAGCAGCCAGCATCAGGTTATGACCGGATGCTGACAGACATCCGCTGGTGGACACTGGAACTACAACCTACAGGTGTGGGAATGCAGAAGACCCTGCGAGAGCAGAGGATCAGGAAAGCAAATCTGCTGTATTCACTCTCATAGAAATAAACAAGCAGCTATCCCTTGCAGTGCAGGAGCAGGAGCAATCTCTCAGTTTTGCTGTTCCCGGAGTTCAGCTTTAACTTGCTCCATTGGGCTTTAATGGGCAAGAACAAGGCAACGCTTTACGGCTTCACTCCATACCATTGCAGTGCATAAAAACAAAGAAACATGTATTTTTACACAACTCAACGCGTTTCGACACACCGAAACACATGCAGCACATACAAATATGTTGCCGCTTTAAAAAAAAAAACAAAGAAAAAAAAAACAAGCACTGTAACATCAAGAAGGGGTTCTGTAGTAAACCGAGAAAGCTGGGAACAATGAAATTGCTAACAATCAAGCATATGAAGTTATCAGCTCACAGGATTTCTTGCAGGATCAACACTAAACAAACAGATATGAAAATTTTAAAATCACTGATGTGCCGCGGTGTACAATGGGAGCCTCTGCTGTGCAGGATTTCACTTCAACATCAAGAGCCGCATCCACGCAGTTCATATAATGTAAACATCCAACAAAAAAGCAGAGGCTACCGAAAAGACGCGGTTTCTTAAAGGAGAATCCTTAAACTGGCGCTGGGTGTTCAGGTCTGTCTCCCATGCGCTCCAGCTCAGCTGGATCTGCTGGTGGCGGTCCGTTCTGGCAGTTCCGCAGCCTGAAATCACAATAAATCAATAATCTGAGGATTAATGCAACCAGGATTTAATAAAAATTAACATTTGCAGTGGGCCCCATCCGATTAAGCCCCGCCCCTTCCCTGCACTGCAAGGGTTCAAAGCCGAATTCCAGGTATGGATACTTTAATATACAGTTGTGCTCGAAAGTTTGCATACCCCGGGCTAATATTGAAAATATGACTGATCGTGCCAATCATTTACGTAACTCCTTTGCGGACCGCGCTATAGCCGAATGACGGCTAGAGGGCGGCCGCTCTTTGTCCAGAGGCCGTCATAAGACATCCTCCCGTGCTCGCGCTGCCTGCCTGGCCCCTACGGCGCACTTCGGCAAGTGATCTGTGATTGAGTAAAGAGCCAATCATGCAGGCTCTTCATCACGTGATCAGCTGCAACCAATCACAGCTGATCACGGATGTACAAGATTTGCCGGTTATTGGCAATCCTTCCCTCCTGGCAAGTCCAGGGGATATCTGCATTGACAATCAGGGCATTGATCATCAGTGCCCTGATTATCAGTGCAACCCCAACAGTGCCCACCAGTGCTGCCAATCAGTGCCCACCAGTGCTGCCAATCAGTGTCCACCAGTTATGCCTATCAGTGCGGCCCATCATTAATGCCTATCAGTGCTGTCTATCATTGCCACCTATCAGTGCCCATCAGTGCTGCCTATCAGTGCCAACCATCAGTCCTGTATATCAGTGCCACCCATCAGTGCCACATATCAGTGCTGCCCATCAGTGCAGCCTGTCAGTGACCTATATCAGTGCCGTATATCAGTGCAACTCATCAGTGCCGCATATCAATGCCACATATGGGTGCCACCTATCAGTGCCCATCAGTGAAGGAGAAAAATTACTTACAAATTTCCACAATTTTACAACAGAAACTATGGAAAACATTTTTTTTTTTATCAAAATGTTCGGTCTTTTTTCATTTATAGCACAAAAAATAAAAATCCCAGTGGTGATTAAATACCACCAAAAGAAAGTTCTATTTGTGTGAAAAAAATTATAAAAATTTTGTTTGGGTACAGCAATGCATGACCGCGCAATTGTCATTCAAAGTGCGACAGGGCTGAAGGCTGCCATTTGGCCTGGGCAAGAAGGGGGTGAAAGTGCCCGGTATTGAAGTGGTTAAGAATAGTGATCATGTGAAGCCATTTTTATCACATAGATGTTTGGCTCCTTTTTAAATCATAATAATAACAGAAATCGCCTAAATGGCCCTGATGAAAAGTTTCTATCCCCTGGAATGTTTGGCCTTGGTACAGACACGCAAGGTGGCACACACACGCAGGTTAAAGGGCAATTAAAGGTTAATTTACTACATCGGTCACTATTTAAATTGGAATTAGTGTCTGTGTATAGATAGGCAATGAGTTTGTTAGCTCTCACATGGATGCACTGAGCAGACTGGATACTGAGCCATGGGGAGCAGCAAAGAACTGTCAAAAGATCTGCATAATAGGGTAATGGAACTTTATATAGATGGAAATAATATAAAAAGTTATTGAAAGCCTTGAAAGTGCCAGTCAGTGCTGTTCAATCACTTATTAGGAAGTGTAAAATTCGGGGATCTCTTGATACCAAGCCAAGGTCAGGTAGACCAAGAAAGATTGCAGCCACAACTGCCAGAAAAATTGTTCAGGATACAAAAAGAAAAAAACCCACAGGTAACCTCAGGAGAAATACATTGTCTTTTTACAGAGCCGCCTGTATTTCTCCTGAGGTTACCTGTGGGGGTTTTTCTTTGTACTCCGAACAATTCCTCTGGCAGTTGTTGCTGCAATCTATCTTGGTCCACCAGACCTTGGGCTTGGTATCAAGAGATCCTCAAATTTTTCACTTAATAAGCGATTGAACAGTACTGACTGGCATATATTTGGATATCTTTTTATATCCTTTTACCATCTTTATAAGGTGCCATTACCTTGTTACGCAGGTCTTTTGGCAGTTCTTTTATGCTCCCCATGGCTCAGTGTCTAGCCTGCTCAGTGCATTCAAGTGAGAGCGAACAAACACATTGACTATTTATACACAGACACTAATTACAATTTAAAAAGCCACATATGTGGGAAAATTAACCTTTAATTGGCCTTGTAACCTGTGTGTGTCTGTACCAAGGGCAAACATTCCAGGGGATGGAAACTTTTCATCAGGGCCATTTGGGGGATTTCACGATCATATTTTCAAAAGTATTGCCAAAATTTCACAAATTCTGCCAGGGGACGCAAACTTTTGAGAACAACTGTAGTTATTTTGGTCCAGCTTGGACCAATGTAACTATTTACAGTATATACCGTACCTGTAGGATCCCCCTAGAAGCTGGAGATCACTGAAGAAGACACCGCTACTACAATGAGCTCCATTCGTTTTGATGTCCCAAGTGCAGTAGCTGACCTACTGCTGACTGAACACATTAAGACACATGGCCGGCCTTCAGAGATCAGTGGTGGTCCACAATCTCCACCTTGCCCAATCAGAGAACACTTTGGAGGGGGGGGGGAGTTACTAAAACTGATGCACACAGAATCTGGCGCAGCTGTGCATAGTCACCAATCAGCTTCTAACTACAGCTTGTTCAATTAAGCTTTGATGATAAAACCTGGAAGCCGATTGGTTACTATGCAGAGCAGCATCAGATTCTGAGTGCACTGGTTTTTCGTAAATCTCTCCCTTTGCATCCACTGAGAAAATGCATGTTCTCACGCTATGTTCTTTGCCAATCAAATGTTATTCATTGAGCAAAAAAAAAAAAAAGCGTAAATGAGAAAAGTACCACAACATGGCCACTAGATGGTGCTGAGAAGCATATTTATATCTTATGATGCTCTGCACCATCTAGTGGCCATAATGTGTACTTTTCCCACAGTTTTTTTTCAATGAATAATATTTGATTTGCAGAGAATATAGCCTGAGAACATGCGATTTTGCCCCATTGGAACAGAATGAATTGACATGCAGGTTCAACAGCAATGCGAATTATTTTTATAAATACAGCCCTTTGTGTTGCAAAGTTGTGCCTTACCTGCCTCTGAACACACACAGCCCCACTGCTATAATTGCAGCGGCGAGCCCCAGTATTCCTAAAACGATTAAAGTGATTGCCCAGTCAGGCATTTTTTCTGCGGTATACGAAACTGTCGGGCTTTCAGTAGGTAAAGAGGGGGTAGTCAGAGCTTCTTCAGGATTGAATTGTTTTAGAGCCAATTCTTGATCCTTGCATACATCTAGAAAATAAGAGAATGGATGGTTGTATTTTATACACAGGATTCAAAGGTGAACCAGTAAAAGTCAGCACTTAACAGCCAAACTAATTTTAGATAAATTGTAAAGGGTATGTGGTTTGATGTTTTCTCCCCCCACCCCCCCCCCCCACCCCCTCAATGATGATGGTGAAGAATTTTCATTGTGCTCTGTGCTGTGCCCATTGTGCTCTGTGCTGTGCCCATTGTCTTTTGTGCTATGCCCATTGTGCTCTGTGCTGTGTCCACTCTGCTCTGTGCTGTGTCCATTGTGCTCTGTGTTGTGTCCATTGTGATCTGTGCTGTGCCCATTGTGTTTTGTGCTATGCCCATTGTGATCTGTGCTGTGCCCATTGTGCTCTGTGCTGTGTCCACTCTGCTCTGTGCTGTGTCCATTGTGATCTGTGCTGTGCCCATTGTGTTTTGTGCTATGCCCATTGTGATCTGTGCTGTGCCCATTGTGCTCTGTGCTGTGTCCACTCTGCTCTGTGCTATGCCCATTGTGCTCTGTGCTGTGTCCACTCTGCTCTGTGCTGTGTCCATTGTGCTCTGTGCTGTGCCCATTGTGCTCTGTGCTGTGCCCATTGTGCTCTGTGTTGTGTCCATTGTGATCTGTGCTGTGCCCATTCTGCTCTGTGCTGTGTCCACTCTGCTCTGTGCTGTGTCCATTGTGCTCTGTGCTGTGCCCATTGTGCTCTGTGCTGTGCCCATTGTGCTCTGTGTTGTGTCCATTGTGATCTGTGCTGTGCCCATTGTGTTTTGTGCTATGCCCATTGTGCTCTGTGCTGTGCCCATTGTGCTCTGTGTTGTGTCCATTGTGATCTGTGCTGTGCCCATTGTGTTTTGTGCTATGCCCATTGTGCTCTGTGCTGTGTCCATTGTGATCTGTGCTGTGCCCATTGTGCTGTGCCCACTCCGCTCTGTGCTGTGCCCATTGTGCTCTGTGCTGTTTCCACTATGCTCTGTGCTGTGTTCATTGTGCTCTGTGCTGTGTCCATTGTTGTCTGTGATGTGCAAATTCTGCTCTGTGCTGTGTCCATTGTGCTCTGTGCTGTGCCCATTGTGTTCTGTGCTGTGCCCATTGTGCTCTGTGCTGTGCCCATTGTGTTCTGTGCTGTGCCCATTGTGCTCTGTGCTGTGCCCATTGTGTTCTGTGCTGTGCCCATTGTGCTCTGTGTTGTGCCCTTTGGGCTCTATGCTGTGCCCATTGTGTTCTGTGCTGTGCCCATTGTGCTCTGTGTTGTGCCCTTTGGGCTCTATGCTGTGCCCATTGTGATCTGTGCTGTGCCCATTGGGCTCTGTGCTGTGCCCACTATGCTCTGTGCTGTGCCCACTGTGCCCTGTGCTGTGCCTATTGGGCTCTGTGCTGTGCCCACTGCGCTCTGTCCCAATGTCACCTCCTCAAGGAGTTCCCCAGTGTTGTTGAGAGCAACCTTACCGGAGCACCCATTTGTAATTTGATTGACCTACTAATAAGTTAAATGCTCTATTCTACTTGTTGTTGTAAAAAAAAAAAAACAACAGGCCATACTTTAAATATACTTAAAAAGCTTGCAAGTACCAGTTACCGATCTATTTATCATCTACAATGACATGTACCAGGGGCGTACCTACAGGGGTCGCAATTGCGTGCAGCCCCCCCCTGTAAGCCTGGCTAGGAGGAGCAGCAGGGGGAGCTGCATTTAGAGGAACCGATCTCCCCATTTTCCTCCTGCAGCTGTTGAATGCCCGCGGGAGGGAGAGGAGGAGAAATGGCAATTCAGCGGAGAGGAGGAAAATGGAGAGATGGGTTCCTCTATATGCAGCCACCCCCGCCACTCCTATCCAGCTTTTTCCTGCTGCCCCCCCCCCCCTCGTGTGCTCTCCAGCCCCCGTGCTCTTTCCTGGCTCCCTGTCCCTCGCAGCTCTGCCAGGTTCCCCTTCCCCATCTTGCCGGCTGCTGTGGATGGGTCTGGATGGAAAGTAGTGAAGGGGCCAGTAAATGTGAAATTTACTGGCCCCTTCCTTTTCTGAATAGAGAGTCAGTAATCGGTGCTGTCCATTCACAACTGAAGCATAGTAAATGGTGTTTGCTATGCTTCAGTTTGTGAATGACCTGGAAGCCTCTGTACAGAGCTATTCCTATCCATTAATTCTGTGCAGCTGAGGCTGCAGAGAAGGAGATTGAGGGCCGTGTCCTCAATCTCCTTTCTCTGTCTAAAAAGCGAAACATCAGAGGTTTTGTTTAGACCCCCGATATCTCACCAATGTCCCCGTAACGGGGCTCCTAAAAAAAAAAAATATTGTAAATTTTTGTTAAATAAAATAATAAAAATAGCAAAAATAAAAAACGACAGACACCAGTGGCGGAACTACCAGGGTCACAAAGGTGGCACTTGCAGACTGGGCCCTGGCGTTCTGCCACTGGGCTTGGAGGGAAGGACCCTGCCCGGGGGGTCAAAGGGGGGGGCCCTTCATGGTTTCTTGCACCGGGGGTCCTGAAGGTTCTATTTACACCCATGACATGTACCTTCATATTTGAATGGTAATTGTTGCATGTCTCCAGTTTCCAGAAAGTAGGAATGTCTCTTCTTCTCAGTGAACAGAAACAGTGAAGTCTCGTTGATCAGGGAGACTGAGTATTTATCACAGAGGACTCTCCTCTGGGACATGTTTACCAAGATCCCACAAAATTCACTCCCTATTTTAATAGTCAGATTTGTATTGGTGATGCTGCTCTGTGCAACAACGCTGTAGAAATAGCACTCTACTTTCACATTGTTCTCTGGAGAGCCTGCAAAATAAAGTAAAAGAAAATCAGAGCTGTAATGGAGTGTGAATGTCTGATGCACTCCAAGCAAATATATACAACCTCATACTGTAGTCAGTTCAGCCAGGTCACTTGTACGTCTGTAAGCAGGTTCAGTCTACTTTCTCCACTGTAGGTGGAGCTCTCCGGCAGCTGGAGAGGAAGTCAAGGCAAACGTGGTTCCTCTATGATTTCCTGGGTCACTGGGGAACCTATCCCATTGGATGCCGCTGCCACATGTGACTCTGGCATCCATCTTGGGTCAGGCAGAGCCTATTTAAAGACCTGGCTCCCAGGCTCGGCACGCATTTTTGCGAGTGGGTAGAGTAGGGAGAGGTATCCTGTCTGTTAGGGACAGAACTAGTGGCAGAAAAAGGGTTCCTGGCGAGGAGGGAAAGAGTAGGGATTGGATCTTCTGGACAACTCCTCACTTGGGAACGAGACAGCCCGGCCACGTTCTGCCCCTGCCTCAGTTTGGCTGATACCTCTTCTCTACACACTGTTGAGTGGTCCCGATTGGCTATCTTCCCTCCGGGTTTACTGTGAACTGTTTTTGCATTACTTCAATACTAATTCTTTACATCGTACTTGGACTGTGTGCATTATTGCCACCACACCACGCTGCACCTCACCTACACGTCTCTGTACTGAGTTGCCCCCAACCCCAGTAAAGTTGAATTAAACCTTACAGTAGGCTCTGTTGTTAGGTCACCCCCCCCCCCATCCTCTGATATCTCTCCACTGCTCTCAAGCTATTATTGGCCTTAGCCCCCAATTTGTAATGCGATTTGACCGTTCAAAATGGCATGACATGTCGCACCCTATTGCTAGCAATGGAACCATTCAAATCGTTGCTATTCAAGTTGAAGCAATGTTGAAAAAGGTTCCTGCACTACTTTTTGGGGATTTCATTGTGACTTGCAAAGACATCTGTTAACTGAAGTCGCAACGATATTGGAGGTGCAAATCGCACTGATCTGCGGCTTTGATATCATGCTGAAGTAGCACGATTTCAAAGCTGCACTGATGTGAACCAGTGCAATCTACACTATATTTCCAAAAGTATTGGGACGCCTGCCTTTACATGCACATGAACTTTAATGGCATCCCAGTCTTAGTCCGTAGGGTTCAATATTGAGTTGGCCCACCCCTTGCAGCTATAACAGCTTCAACTCTTCTGGGAAGGCCGTCTACAAGGTTTAGGAGTGTGTCTATGGGAATGTTTGACCATTCTTCCAGAAGAGCATTTGTGAGGTCAGGCCCTGATGTTGGATGAGAAGGCCTGGCTCACAGTCTCCGCTCTAATTCATCCCAAAGGTGTTCTATCAGGTTGAGGTCAGGACTCTGTGCGGGCCAATCAAGTTTCTCCACCCCAAACTCGCTCATTCATGTCCTTATGGACCTTGCTTTGTGCACTGGTGCGCAGTCATGTTGGAACAGGAAGGGGACATCTCCAAACTGTTCCCACAAAGTTGGGAGCATGAAATTGTCCAAAATGTCTTGGTATGCTGACGCCTTAAGAGTGCCCTTCACTGGAACTAAGGGGCCAAGCCCAACCCCTGAAAAACAACCCCACACCATAATCCCCCCTCCACCAAATGATTTGGACCAGTGCACAAAGCAAGGGGCAGATACCCCACCTGGTAAGGATAGGACTAGTGGCAGGGAAAGGTTCCTGACAAGAAGGGAAAGTGTGGGGCTTGCGACTTCTCTGGACATCTGTTTGCTTGGGCACAAGTCGGCCAAGCCACATTCTACCCCTCTCTACTGTCCAGCTGTACTCTGCTCTCTATCTACTGTTAGAACTGTGAGTGTTCTTGGCTCGGCTACCTTCCCACTGGGTATTTGTGAACTGTCTTTGCAATACAAGTTCTTTATTGCACTGGGACTGAGTGTGTTATTGTTGCTGCACCCCACCTACAGGTTGACTTGCGCAACTCCTGGCTGCACTTGGTCCTGACTTGTAGTGTGTTTCACTTTACATTCACTTCTTATTTGGATGGCTGGATTAAGTGCTCACTCAGTCCCAGGGAAATGGAGCTTACTCCTTCCAAAACTCCTGACTGCTTTGACTACTCGCTGACCCAGCCAGTCTTTTTCTTGTAGGGTTCTCAGCTAAGCCTAGCTGAGACCTTAATGGCTGCACCAAACTCCTGAGGCCTCTTTCCTTCTCCTCTCCGCCCCAAGGGCACAGCCCCCGGAACAGGGGTCTCCTCCCTATGGCTGGACTCTGCTCCCAGACTGCTTGTCCTCAGAGTATTTATGGGCTTACCTACTTAAGCCGTCCAGTTCAGATGATCTCTGCCTTCGCCTTGGTCACATCTGTAGAGACGCTCTCCTGTGTTCCTGTTAAAGACTTGCTTGGCTGACATTTCTTCTGCCTCCAGATCCTGCTTGCTGTTCTACTACGCTCCTCTCTGGCTTCCTGACATTTTGGCTTGTCTGACTATCCGTTCCAGTTTCTGAACTCTGGCTACGTTACTCTGTTTACCTTTTTTGTATTATTATTAAACAAGTGTGATTTAACTGTACAGTGGAACCTCGGTTTGCGAGCGTTTCGCAAAACGAGCACTGTATTTCTAAAAATCCTAACTCGGTTTGCGAGTGTTGTCTCGCAAAACGAGCAGGATTCAGGCCAAAAGCGGTGTGCGGTACCGCTTTTGGCCTGAGGTGGGGGGCGCCGGAGCCAAACAGCGCCGATCGTCAGCGTTCGGAAATACAGGAAAGGACAGAGGACAGTTCGGCTGACCTCGACAAACCTCGAAAAGGCTCTTGAACTGAGTCATTCCAAGGTTTGCCGAGGTCAGCCGAAATGTGCTCGGGCCTTTTCGGCCTTTTCAGAGGCTCTACGGCGCGACCCCGCCTCTGGTCGCATGCGGTATTGCATCCCACTGAAGTCAATGCGGAACTAATTATTTTAGTTTCCAATGACTTCAATGGGAAAACTCGCTTTGATATGCGAGTACCTTGGATTACGAGCATTCTCCTGGAACGGATCCGAGGTTCCACTGTACTTCTGTCTCAGTCTGAGTCATGGTTTCTGACAACCAGCAACCTGTGAAACACTGCACAGCTCCTAACACAATTAACCTTTGTTCCTCTGCCTACAGAGCAGCTAACTAAATTTACCTAGCAGCCTACCAAACTAAGACGGTGCTACTTATATATGACATTAAGGTTTACTTACATTGTGTGACGCCAATGAAGCAGAACAAAAGGACCAAATAGGAAACCGGCTGCAATATGTTACCTGCCGGGAAAAAAATCACAAGAAAATATTTATTAGAACATTCTGACTTAAACCAGTACATCGTGTAAGCAGTCAAAAAAGCCACAGACAGCCCAATTCAAGGTGTAATGGGGGAAAAGGGGGGGGGGGGGTGCTGACTTGTTTTTGAAGATGGAAGATTTACGTACCAGACTTCAATGGAAGTTGGAATGAGATGGACCAGCTTTGTGTGTCATCACTTGATAGATTCGGTTGGGATTCTTTCTTCTCTTTTCGGGGACGTTTCTTTTTCGGTAGCTGTTTTTTCTTTTTGCCTTTGACGTCACGTTCCGGTGAAAGCTGGTCCTTTTCTTCTAAGAGGGTTTGTGTGCTTATCTCCTTAATATGGCTTTCCTTTTCCACTTCTGGTTCTGGTTTCACCTCTGAGCTCTGCTCAGAGAATTCTGTCTGGGTTTCAACGCTTACTTTAATTTTGGGAGGCTGACCATCCTTAACCCCAGAAGAAGCAGCCCGTTCTTTGGGCAATCCATCATTTTCTTCCACTGGTGGTGTCTCTCCCTTATCACTCGCAACCTCCAGTGATTCAATGGTTGTTGACTTCTCGGCGGTACTAACTCCAGACCCACCTTGGGGATGGTCTTTCACCGTTTGATCACTGGACCTGTACAAAATAATAACATTTTCATTCGATTTTTTTAGTTAAACCCTAGTTTCGAAATCTAGAAATCCAAGCAAAACTACGATAGACTAAAACTGGCTATAGATGGGCAATTTTCTTTCCTGCAACCCGTGGGTTGCAGGAAAGAAAATCTCTAAAGTCCCCCATCAACACAGTCAGTTGCGGGGGAGCCGTCCCGGCCGGGAGAACGCGGTGATTATTGCTAGTGGCTCTCGCCGCTGACAATAATTGCATGAGAAATCAATCAACTTGAGTACAATCAGCCTGCCCATACATGGTTTGAATCTTGTCCATTCCCTACTGAACCAGCCAAGATTTGAAACATCTGTGGCCAGTTTTAGACTTGGTGACATGACAGGAAGAAAGCAGAAGGACCAAAGATCAAAGAGACCAAAATCTTTTAATATTCCTCAACAAGTATGCAGGGAGGTGCAGTTAGCTACTTTGCCACTTGGTGGTACTGTACCAGAACAGTGTCTGGTTACAGCAGAGAGTGTCACCAGGTGCTAGGCCCCTTGTTGGTAGAACCCTCCTACAGTTATGTCAGAGGTGAGCCAGTGCCCATATGTAAGTAAGGTAGAGAGGAGCACAGACAGACTTGGGGCATGGTAGCTAAACACCCTTTTAATATGTGGATGTAACCAGCCCACATAGGTTCTGGAGAGGGCAGGAAGCCGGGTGGAGTGGAGTGGACCTGTATGCAGGAGGAGCCAGCTGTAGTCTCTGTTGCTCCTGGAGGTGGGGGCTAGGACGTATTGCAAAAGACCTTTTAGGCCAGGTCAGAGATCCCTGTGTGAGGTTGCTTCCCTGGAGGGTTCCCAAGAGAGATGTACCTTGGGAGGAGATGACTACAGAGAGCATGGTCCTGTGCGTACTAATGACCCCAGGCAGAGGAGAGATTATAAGGGAGATGGCTGCTGAGGTGCTGCACATGCTTTCACTTGTGACTACTGCTGACCATCCACTCAAAGTGATTGACTGTGTAATGTCAAGTGACTCCAGAATGTATGTCCTGGTGATGTGACTGTAATGCCGTTTCCTGATTTCCACCAGTAAAGTGCAGCAAAACGACTTCTTTTGTGGACATTTCTTCTTTGGGGATACAAAGGTCTATGGCTGGGAATGTCATGTGAAGGCCTATGGCAAGGAGCAGGGCACAAGATGGAGGAGGATAGGCACATGGAAGATAAATATATATCCAATATATTGTAAATATATGTCACATATACATACCTCCCAACATTTTGAGATGGGAATGAGGGACACCTACTAACAAACGTATATAGGCATAGGACACCCCCCCCTGCAACACCCCCTTAAAGGAGAATTAACCAAAAAATGGCTAATTAAATCCAGAAGGCCTTTTTTCTTACCATTACTATTCCTTTATATTGGCTTTGAGGCCTAGACGTTAAAATAACGTTATAAAAACGTCAGTAGCTTTGCAGTGAGTTTTTCAACTTTTTTCAATGTTTTTGCAATAGCGTTTTTTTAGCGTTTATTAGTGTCTTTAGCGTTTTTCCGCATTAACATTTTAGTTTTTTTTTTTTTGAAGAAAATTATGTATTTTTTCAATGGATCAAAAATGTTAAACGCTGTTGAGCGACATTTTTGCGTTAGAGCGTTTTTACAGCTGAAAAACGTCTCTCAGAACCCACTCTTCCTGGGGTTTTTTTTACTGCTCAAAAACGCCACTGCCCAAAACTTCTGATAACAGCCTATGTGTGCATGGACACATAGGATAACATGATGGAGAGTTTAATGACTGTAGAAAAAAATGTCTACAGCCAAAAAACAGCTGCTGTAAAAATGTCAAAAAACGTCCAGTGTGCATGAGGCCTTAAAATGTACAAACGCAGCAATTTAGAAATCAGATGAAAGGTTTAGTGCTGGGAAACACTTTTTGAAAGACAAAAAGTGCATTTTATATACAACTATATAGATCAGACCAAAATGAGGGGGAAAGAGGGACATTGCTCCAAATCAGGGACAGTCCCTCAAAATCAGGGACAGTTGGGAGCCATGTATATACAGTATATATATTTTTTCTGCCCAATATGGCTGGATCAGATTACACTGCCACCATATATGGGTGTGGGAGCCAGCTTCCCCACATTCCCTCCAACATAGAGGCCATATATCGGGATTCATTCTATGCAGTTTTTAATGGAATACAGTAAAATTTAATTAATAATTTAAAATTAATTTCTTTTGTCCTTGTGTCCATTGAAGCGGAGTGAATATAATCTAGAACTTTATTTTTCATTGTTACGGGCAATACCTGGTTCAATTCTATTTTCCAGCTCTCCAAAGGACACTTGGACTCACCTTCTAGAGGGGGTTATCAACATCTTATATATACCGTATATACTCGAGTATAAGTCGAATTTTTCAGCACATTTTTTGTGCTGAAAGTGCCCCCCTCGACTTATACTCGAGTCAAGCACTTTTCTGCAGCAGAAAATTTCATTTTCCGAACCGACTTTGGGGCCCCGTATCTCAGGGCCTCTTGGTGCTAGAAACTCCAAATTTGGTATGCAAACCCAGTGGACCTGGTACCACAACATATCCAAAGCTGAAGTTTTTAGCACTAAGTGGCCCCGAGATACGGGGCCCCAAAATCGGTTCAGAAAATGTCATTCTCTGCTGCAGAAAAGTGCTTGACATTTTCTGAACCGAGTTTGAGGCCCCATATCTCAGGGTCACTTGGTGCTAAGAACCCCAAATTTGGTATGCAAACCCAGTAGAACTGGTACCACAACATATCCAAAGCTGAAGTTCCTAGCACTAAGGGGCCCTGAGATACAGGGCCCCCAAACTGGTTTGGAAAATGTCATTCTCTGCTGTAGAAAAGTGCTTGACATTTTCTGAACTGATTTTTGGGGCCCTGTATCTCGGGGCCACTTGGTGCTAGAAACCCCAGCTTGGGAAATGTTATGGTGCTAGTTCCACTGGGTTTTCACACCAAATTTGGGGTTCTTAGCACTAAGTGGCCCTGAGATACAGGGCCCAAATTCGGTCAACTGTGTCCATCTGCTGCAATGTCATTTCGGGACCCTTTGGGTTCAGAGACCCCAAATTTTGGCTGCAGCTAGGGGGCATCTAGGAACCCTTAACTACCGAGTTTGAAGTTCAGGGGACCTATGGCTGCAAATGGGCACAGTGAGGCTGCAAATGGGCACAGTGAGGCTGCAAATGGGCATTGTTGACCCTCTTTTCCACTTACAGTAGCTGTGCATTTCTCACCCTAGGCTTATACTCGGGTCAATAAGTTTTTCCCATTTTTTTGTGGTAAATTAGGGCCTCGACTTATACTCGGAACGACTTATACTCGAGTATATACGGTACTCAAAATCCCTTGTCTATTTTCTCCTAAACCCCTGGTCAACTAATCTTTCCCATGGGTTTAGTCTACTGGCCAAGCGAAGGGGTTTTGGAAGAGACTCTACAAAATGTTGAAGTTGCCCGTATCTCCACACATCCCAAGGTGTTGCACCATATTTCTCTTGCAATTCCGAAAATGAACAAAGGACATTTCCCTTAAGAACATCTTTTAGCCTCAGATGATCTGAGAGGGTCCATTTTAAGTACAGTTTGTTATCTTTCCCTGGTGGAAAATAATTATTAACTATCAGGGGCAACAGAGGGCTGTTATATTGCCAAGATATGCTTTTAAGTAGTTTATCCCATACTCCTTAATGTTTCTATAGTAATTGAGGCCATTTCTCTAGAAAAGTCTCTATATTGCTTTGGGATCCAGATAATCTGGCCCAGAGCAGATTTACTCACGTTTTCCTCCAGTGACACCCACTTTTTATGCAAAGAACCATGAACCCAGTCCATAATTCTCCGCAGAACTGCTGCCGCATGATATTTTTCGAGATCTGGAAGAAATACACCCCCCCCCCCCACTCTTTTTTGGTCTTCTCATAATTTTGTAGGCAATACTGCAATACTTGCCTCTATTATTCCATACAAATTTCTGCAATAGCAATCTAAGGATTTTGAAGTAGGCCACAGGAATCTTAATCGGGAAACTTTGAAAAATATTCAAAGCTTGCTCTCCCACGGTGGGCCAGCTGGGGGGGACCTCCCTACGCAACCGAAAAAAATTCTGGACATGTCAACTATAGATAAATCGCTCCCCTGGGCTAAATAAAAATTCTATGAATTTTCAAACAAGCCACACAGGATGCTAGTCTCTAGGCTTAATCCTAGGCTCTCTCTCTCCTTCCTGGACCACCTCAAATGCCCCGACGGTACTCCCACCTACTGCCCACAGACTATGACTCAGGTGTTTGGCGAGTTTTATGACAAACTCTACAATTGTCTTACCCCCAACCACAACCCCCCATTTGACCTGACAGCTTTTGAGACGTTAATGTCAGACCTGAGGCTACCTAAGCTATCAGAGTCAGATGTGCAAGCATTAAATGCCCCCATTAACGAGGAGGAGCTGACTAGTACGGTCCCATAAGTCCCCTGGCCCGGACGGCCTCCCATATTCCTACTATAAGACCTTCCTTCCAATACTCTCCACTCATCTGGTATCCCTATATAACTCACTTCTCCAGGGTAAACCCCCCCACCAACAGTTTCTCCACTCCTACATCACAGTCATACCAAAAACCAGACAAGGATCCTTCGCTCCCAAAAAACTACAGGCCAATAGCACTCTAAAACCCAGATTACAAGCTTTTTACAAAAATTCTGGCCAATTTCTCTCCCAATTTCTGACAAAACGAATTGACAGAGATCAGGTGGGTTTTGTCCCCACTAGACATGCGGGAGACAACACCAGGCGAACCATCGATCTTATTGACATGCTGAATAGAGTCCGTCGCCCCATCCTGATACTTAGCCTTGATGCCCAAAAGGCATTTGATAGATTAAGCTGGCCCTATATGTTTGCAACCCTTACTAAATTTGGGCTTCATGGTCCCTTCCTCCTGGCCCTAAAATCCCTCTACTCCAACCCCTCATCACAGGTTCAACTAGCCTCCTTCACATCCTGATCATTCCCCATGTCCAACGGTACCAGGCAAGGCTGCCCTCTATCCCCACTCTTTTTTATCCTTTTGCCTATAGCCCTTGGCAGAGGCTATCAGATCCCACCCTGACATAAGAGGGGTTCCCATGCGTTAAAGGGAGTATAAACGGTCCCTATTTGCAGATGATATACTTCTTACCCTAACTAACTCTCACACATCTCTCCCATCCCTGCATGCTCTATTATCTCAATTTAGCTCCCTATCTGGATATAAGGTTAACACGACAAAAACAGAAGCCCTGCCCCTTCACCTACTTCCCAAAGATCTCCTACTGCCTAAAAATTCATGTCCTTACCTTTGGTGCGCCTCATCTCTCAAGTACCAAGGGGTACACCTTACGCCATCATATTCCTCCCTATATTTGGCCAATTATCTCCCCTTGTTCAAGTCTATCAATGCCATGTTGACTCGTTTGAACGCCCTCCCGATTTCCTATATAGGTAGGATCAATGTGTTGAGGATGTTCATTATGTAAATTATTATACTTCTTTGAAACACTCCCAGTCCCTATCCCGATGGCCCAACTAAAACTGCTTAAAAGGTGGTTTCTCAACTTTATTTGGAGAGGCGCGGCAGATAGAGTGGCCAGCTCGGTTATCTTTTCCCCCAGAAGTCAGGGAGGCATGGGAGCTCCAGACATTCATAAATACTACCTGGCCTCTCACCTCCGTGCGGTGGTGTTCTGGTCTAGTCTGAGGCTCCCGAATCCATGGACGGCGATAGAGATGGGCTCCCTTTTCCCGACTCATCCATGCTCCCTCGCCTGGTCTCCTGAGCTTTTCATCGGACCCCAAACTCCAAAGACTTCTGTCTGGGCCCTATGTTGTTCTCACTCAGGATATGGCGCTCTTGCCTCACCAAATTCTCCCTTTCATACCCATGTCCTCCCCTCTCTAACGTACTGTTTAACCCTTTAATTCCTGACAGTCTTTCACACGTCTGAATGTTCCCCTGGGCTCGGGAGGGTCTGTTCCAACTCCGCTATTTTGTGAATCCAGTCACACGCAAATTTCGTTCCTTTCAAGACCTCCAAACAAAAAGCCAAATTCCAAACCACATGCTATACTCATATCTTATCTCCAAATAACCCACTTCCTATCGAAACTTCCTCTCTCCCTTACCCTCACCAAACCAACATCCTTTGAAATGATTTGCTCCCAGGGACCTTACCAAACGCGACTAATATCTGTTATATATCAAATACTCCAGGAGAATCTCCCGCTCTCCACGGAATCTCACTCCTACATGCGCAAATGGTCTCAACTCACACAACAACAAATCTCTACCCCCCAGTGGGCTAAAATATGGTCCTCAACCTCCAAAATATCCAGATGTGTGGCACAGAGAGAGACAGCATACAAAGTGTTATACTTTTGGTACAGGACCCCTGAGGTTTTACATCATTATGACCCTTCTCTCTCACCTCTCTGTTGGAGGTGTGGGAAAATCAGAGGGACTCAATACCACATCTTTTGGCAATGTGAACTGATTGTCCCTTTTTGGTCCATGGTATTATCAATGCGTCAGCAGATTTTTGAAACCCCTATCCCACTGGACCCGTTACATCTCCTCCTGGGTCTGCCACTCCCTGGTTTGGGAAAGGCCTCGAACAAACTTGCTTCCTATACTAGCAGCGAAAAGGGCCATACCTTTATGTTGGTTATCTTCTCAACCTCCAACCCAAGCTCAGCTTTTACAAGGTATCAAGGACATACGCAGAATGGAGCACATGACGGCTAAGGTAGCGGATACGATTGACGGGTTTGACAAGATATGGGCTTCTTGGGATAACTCGGTATATGGCTTACCTCTTTAGAATATGTAGCCCCTTGTCATCTTGTCATTGACCAACTCCTAGCTCCCTCTGTGGTCCTAATTACTTATTATAACCCACTACTTGTACACCCCCCTTAATCCCCCCCTCCACCCCCCCACCCTCCGGGTGGCTACCCAATTTACATCCAATTGTTACTGGTCATGGTTTCTTCTTTACAAGTGATCTTCACTGCCTGATAATCAATATGTATTTTTTCTTTTTTTTTTTTGTCTTTGTCCTAACTCCTACTATATTTGTATATATGATTTATTTGTTTTTGCTTTCCTTTATCTTCTACCACTGAATGTATGATTTCTCTTATTCAGCATACATATATTGTTCGTTATGTATTTCTCTGAAACTTTTCAATAAAAATACAATTGAAAAATATATATATATACAAAGCTTTCGGGAGAATCGTCATTTTGATCACACTTATACTGCCAAACCATGACCTGTATTGTATTTCTATCATGTATCTCCCCCTCTGTCCATTATTCTTATTGCTCACACTTACCCAGTTTCTTGAACAGGTTTATTCAGGGGCTCCCTGGCCATGACTGATGTTCTGTTAAGACATTAAACATAGAGTATAAAATTATCACCATTGAACAATCATTTGAAGCTGAATAATGCAAATAATATCATCACATTACCAAAGATTTGAATCAAAAATCATGAAGAAAAAAGCACATCAGTATTTTCCACCTCTCTCCCCCTATCCTCTACCTATCCTCTTCCCTCCTATCCTATTCTCCCCCCCCCCCCCCCCCCACTCTCTCCTATCATATGCTCTTCCCTCCTCTCCTCTCTCTTATCCTATCCTCTTCCCTCCTCTCCTCTCTCCTATCCTATTCCCCCCCCCCCCCCCCGCTCTCTCCTATCATATGCTCTTCCCTCCTCTCATCCTCTCTTTACTCTGTCCCTCCTTTCCCCCCTATCCTCTCCTCATTCCTTCTCCTCTTCCCCTATTCTCTATCCTGATCTCTATTCTTGCTCTTTCCTTTCTTTTCCACTTTCCTATCATCTACTTATCTCTTTCCGCCCTTTTGCTCTCTCCTCGCCCCCTCTCCTTCCCTTCTCTCCTCTCCCCTATCCTCTGCTCATCCACTCTCTTCTCCCCTCTCCTCTTCCCTTTTCCTCTCTCATTCTCTTCTCATCCCCCCTCGTCACCTCTCTTCTCTCCCCTCTCCTGCCCTCTCTACTCTACTTTTCCCCCTTCCTCTTCTCTTTTTTCACCCCTCTTCCCCTGTCCTCTCTTCTCCTATACCTTTCCCCTATCCATTTCTCTCCCATCTTTCCTTATACTCCCCTCTCCTCTCCCTCTCCTCTTCTCTCACCTCTTTACCCCTCGCTCTCCTCTCACCTGCTATCACTTCTTTCCTCCTCTAAGTCAAAGTTCATGCAGCAAATATGTAAAAAATTCAGATATTGTGGATCTAAATACTATACATGTACTCCGGAACGCCAGCCAACAATCGCAATGTGCTTTATGCTACCGACACCCTTCCGTTCGATGCTCCTCCACCAAGCTGACTGTTTCAAGGGGTTACTCGCTCTTTGCCGCCTAAAACCTCTTCCGCTCTGTTTTGGCGCCAAAGAGGTGTGGCGGGCTACCCAGGAAGCCTTTGTATCAGTTTTATGGGCGTTTCCTTATGGCGGCCCAGAAACACTGCCGGAAAGCATGGCGTCCAGCAATGACCAAGCAGAAAATCATTTTTTCACTGATAAATCTATATGAGTGTTTTACTGTACATGAAGACTTAAAGGGCTGAAACAATGTAACATGCAGGAATCCTACACAGCAGATTTTCTTGATATATCAGATTCCTGCAGACGGTTTACTGCTCTGAGTTCTCCGTTCCCGCACACCCAGCAAAGCACCGAGCAAAAAAAGATTACGAATCATTTAACAGTTTCCTTTTATATAAACATATAACACGAAAGTTATACAAAGTAAGAAAAGACAATATAAACCAGGAAACAACTTACTCAGCTCAGCACACAGCCACACTCAGACAAGCCAACGCCCTAATGAAGCAATAGATAGACCGATCCGGTGTAGAGAGAGACCAGGGAATACATAAAAAATCTCAGTAATGTTTACAGCTGGGAGCTCAGAAGAGAAAAAAACAACTGAAATGTGTCTGCTCTTCCCTAGTAGCTCTGCAGATAACTGTAATTTCGCAATAAATGTCCAAGGTTTTACCATAAAAGGTCATCTAAATGTTAGTTCACACGAGTGGCTGGGTTGGCAGGTTAGGGCTTCTTTACACAAACAATGAATCAAATAGCAGCCTTATTACACATTAACCCACCTATAGCGGTAACAAGCGTTTTGGTTGCTTTGTACAGGAATTCATGTTGCCTCAGGCAACCTTCCTCAAATACCCTATGAGATGTGTTTTTTCACATTTGTAAAAGACTAAAATGGGGAATGATCACTGTTGACCCTTTGCAAGCGCACCTTAACCACTTCAGCTCTGGAAGATTTTACCCGCTTCACAGAGTCACCCCTTGTGCCCACCCTCTACCCTCCTCTGAGCACTGTTCCTTGGTTCCACCCCCTACCCTCTTCTGAGCACCGTTCCTTGGTTCCACCCCCTACCCTCCGCTGAGCACTGTTCCTTGGTTCCACCCCTACCCTCCTCTGAGCACCGTTCCTTGGTTCCACCCCCTACCCTCCTCTGAGCACCGTTCCTTGGTTCCACCCCCTACCCTCCTCTGAGCACCGCTCCTTGGTTCCACCCCCTACCCTCCTCTGAGCACCGTTCCTTGGTTTCACCCCCTACCCTCCTCTGAGCACCGTTCCTTGGTTCCACCCCCTACCCTCCTCTGAGCACTGTTCCTTGGTTCCACCCCCTACCCTCTTCTGAGCACCATTCCTTGGTTCCACCCCCTACCCTCCTCTGAGCACCGTTCCTTGGTTCCACCCCCTACCCTCCGCTGAGCACTGTTCCTTGGTTCCACCCCCTACCCTCCTCTGAGCACTGTTCCTTGGTTCCACCCCCTACCCTCCTCTTAGAACTGTTCCTTGGTTCCACCCCCTACCCTCCTCTTAGAACTGTTCCTTGGTTCCACCCCCCACCCTCCTCTGAGCACCGTTCCTTGGTTCCACCCCCTACCCTCCTCTGAGCACCGCTCCTTGGTTCCACCCCCTACCCTCCTCTGAGCACCGTTCCTTGGTTCCACCCCCTACCCTCCTCTGAGCATCGTTCCTTGGTTCCACCCCCTACCCTCCTCTGAGCACTGTTCCTTGGTTCCAACCCCTACCCTCCTCTGAGCACCGTTCCTTGGTTCCACACCCTACCCTCCTCTGAGCACCGTTCCTTGGTTCCACCCCCTACCCTCCTCTGAGCACCGTTCCTTGGTTCCACCCCCTACCTTCCTCTGAGCACCGTTCCTTGGTTCCACCCCCTACCTTCCTCTGAGCACCGTTCCTTGGTTCCACCCCCTACCCTCCTCCGAGCACCGTTCCTTGGTTCCACCCCCTACCTTCCTCTGAGCACTGTTCCTTGGTCCCCCCCCCCCTCTACACCTCTCATGTACCGCTCCTTTTAGAGCAGTAGTCTTCAAACTGCGGCCCTGTGGCCAAATGCGGCCCTTTGTTTGATGGGGTAATGTAAACAGTAAACATGTAAAGAGACTTGCCGTTAACCAGCAAAACTGTCAGTACATTGTTTACACTGATAATCATGGCACTGATCAGCCATGGTGATGGAACAGCCTGTGAGAACCTGTAAGAAGACGCCTGAAGTGGCTTAGATACCCACGGGTGGCTCGGGTATCTATGCTCGGAAGTGGGAGCAAAATACCTGTATTAGACAGGTATCTGCTCCCCCCTCCCCCCCTGAAAGGTGCCAAAATGTGACACCGAGGGGGGGAGGAACTGGAAAAGCGGAAGTTCCATTTTTGGGTGGAAATCCGCTTTAATGTTTGGTGGTTCTGAGCAATTGTTTAGCAGAAAAAAAGTGTGTGAGGAGTGAAGGAACAGTTGTTGTCCATCTGGCATGAAAAGAGGTTATGGAGACAGTCTCCAGAGACATACATCCTAAAATGTTTATTATTTGGATTATCACTGCCCAGGCTGGGGCTTCTCCATTCACTTCACTGGGATGACTATATTTGGGGGGAGAAGCTGCGGTCACGGTGTTTCGTCAGATTAGGCGAGTCGTCAGAATGTGTAACGGAAGTGACGTTCTGTCGCCGCCATCTTGCTACACCCTGCACTCCTCCATAGTAAGGATACACTGAGAAGGAGAAAGCGGACATCTTGTTACACCCACCGGAGTTTTGCATCCTACACTTATTTTTAACCGTAAAGTGAGTTTATATAGTGAAATAGAGTACTTAAAACTCCGTCTGACTGGTTAGATGTTGAATTTTCAAACCAGCGGCAAGTCTGCTGAGCTCACAGGTTTGCTAATCTTTAGCAAACCTGCTTTTAAAATTCAACATCTAAACATTCATACGGAGTTCTGAGCACTGTATTTCACTATATAACCTCAGTTTACTGTTAAAAATAAGTGTAAAATGCAAAACCCCGGTGGGTGTAACGCGATGTCCGCTTTCCCATTCTCAGTGTTTACTTACTGTGGAGGAGTCCGGGTGTAGCAACATGGCGGCAACGAGATGTCACTTCCGTTACACATTCTGACGGGTCGCCTTATCTGACGAAACAACGGCAACTGCTAATGACAGCATAGGGAGGCGACGCTTGTACGAGCCCCTGGAACGCAAGTGCGGCGTGCGTAATGACGTCGCGTATTTACGTCGCATGTTTACGAAAGTGATTGGCTGGGCTGGGAAGATGGAAGACAGGGACAGGCAGGCGCTGAGGAGTAACAGGATGATGCTGGTCACCTCTCTGCAGCTGGGGGATATTTGGGACCATCTGGTGGAGAGGGGGGTGTTCACCAATGACATGATAGAGGAGATCCAGGTGAGGACTCTGTGACAGGGAAAGCTGCCTTATATAGATGGAATTGTTGTTGTCATCTGTCCCTGGTTTCCAAGGAGAGACAAATCTGCCCTAGAAATGTCCCCTGTTTCCAAAGACACACCAGGCTGCCCCTGGTTACCAATGATACACCAGACTGCTCCTAGAAGTGGCCCTAATTACCAAGGATACACCAGACTGCTCCTAGAAGTGGCCGTAATTACCAAGGATACACCAGACTGCTCCTAGAAGTGGCCGTAATTACCAAGGATACACCAGACTGCTCCTAGAAGTGGCCCTAATTACCAAGGATACACCAGACTGCTCCTAGAAGTGCCCCTGGTTACTAAGGATACACCAGACTGCTCCTAGAAGTGCCCCTGGTTACCAAAGATACACCAGACTGCTCCTAGAAGTGCCCCTGGTTACCAAAGATACACCAGACTGCTCCTAGAAGTGACCCTAGTTACCAAGATACACCAGACTGCTCCTAGAAGTGCCCCTGGTTATCAAAGATACACCAGACTGCTCCTAGACGTGCCCCTGGTTACCAAAGATACACCAGACTGCTCCTAGAAGTGCCCCTGGTTACCAAAGATACACCAGACTGCCCCTAGAAGTGACCCTAGTTACCAAAGATACACCAGACTGCTCCTAGAAGTGACCCCAGTTACCAAGATACACCAGACTGCTCCTAGAAGTGCCCCTAGTTACCAAGGATACACCAGACTGCTCCTGGAAGTGCCCCTAGTTACCAAGGATACACCAGACTGCTCCTGGAAGTGCCCCTGGTAATTAAAGATACACCAGACTGCTCCTAGAACTGCCCCTGGTTACCAAAGATACACCAGACTGCTCCTAGAAGTGCCCCTGGTTACCAAAGATACACCAGACTGCTCCTAGAAGTGTCCCTGGTTACCAAGGATACACCAGACTGCTCCTAGAAGTGCCCCTGGTTACTAAGGATACACCAGACTGCTCCTAGAAGTGCCCCTGGTTACCAAAGATACACCAGACTGCTCCTAGAAGTGCCCCTGGTTACCAAAGATACACCAGACTGCTCCTAGAAGTGACCCTAGTTACCAAGATACACCAGACTGCTCCTAGAAGTGCCCCTGGTTATCAAAGATACACCAGACTGCTCCTAGACGTGCCCCTGGTTACCAAAGATACACCAGACTGCTCCTAGAAGTGCCCCTGGTTACCAAAGATACACCAGACTGCCCCTAGAAGTGACCCTAGTTACCAAAGATACACCAGACTGCTCCTAGAAGTGACCCCAGTTACCAAGATACACCAGACTGCTCCTAGAAGTGCCCCTAGTTACCAAGGATACACCAGACTGCTCCTGGAAGTGCCCCTAGTTACCAAGGATACACCAGACTGCTCCTGGAAGTGCCCCTGGTAATTAAAGATACACCAGACTGCTCCTAGAACTGCCCCTGGTTACCAAAGATACACCAGACTGCTCCTAGAAGTGCCCCTGGTTACCAAAGATACACCAGACTGCTCCTAGAAGTGTCCCTGGTTACCAAGGATACACCAGACTGCTCCTAGAAGTGCCCCTGGTTACCAAGGATACACCAGACTGCTCCTAGAAGTGCCCCTGGTTACCAAAGATACACCAGACTGCTCCTAGAAGTGTCCCTGGTTACCAAGGTTACACCAGACTGCTCCAAGAAGTGCCCCTGGTTACCAAAGATACACCAGACTGCTCCTAAAAGTGCCCCTGGTTACCAAGGTTACACCAGACTGCTCCAAGAAGTGCCCCTGGTTACCAAAGATACACCAGACTGCTCCTAGAAGTGCCCCTGGTTACCAAGGTTACACCAGACTGCTCCTAAACGTGCCCCTGGTTACCAAGGTTACACCAGACTGCTCCTAGAAGTGCCCCTGGTTACCAAAGATACACCAGACTGCACCTAGAAGTGCCCCTGGTTACCAAAGATACACCAGACTGCTCCTAGAAGTGCCCCTGGTTACCAAGGATACACCAGACTGCTCCTAGAAGTGCCCCTGGTTACCAAGGATACACCAGACTGCTCCTAGAAGTACCCCTGGTTACCAAGGATACACCAGACTGCTCCTAGAAGTGTCCCTGGTTACCAAAGATACACCAGACTGCTCCTAGAAATGTCCCTGGTTTAAAAAGACAGACCTGGCTTTTCTTAAAAGTGTCTCTGGTTTCCAGGGACAGGCCAGGTTGTATGTAGAAATGTCCAAGGATTCCAAAGACAGACCAGGCTAGCCCTAGAAATGTCCCTGGTTTCCAAGGATACACCAGGCTGCCCCTAGAAGTGCCCCTGGTTACAGAGGATACACCAGACTGCTCCTAGAAGTGCCCCTGGTTACCAAGGTTACACCTGACTGCTCCTAGACGTGCCCCTGGTTACCAAGGTTACACCTGACTGCTCCTAGATGTGCCCCTGGTTACCAAAGATACACCAGACTGCCCCTAGAAGTGCCCCTGGTTACAGAGGATACACCAGACTGCTCCTAGACGTGTCCCTGGTTACCAAGGTTACACCAGACTGCTCCTAGAAGTGCCCCTGGTTACCAAGGTTACACCAGACTGCTCCTAGAAGTGCCCCTGGTTACCAGCTCAGCTTCCAGGTTCATAGACCATAGAGATGATCGCAGCTATTCTGGTCTCCGATCAGCTCTATGGTCAGCCAGCGGAACCGCCGGCTGCACTCTCTGGTTCCCTGATGGGGATGGGATAGCCCAAGAGAGCAGCAGAAGGCAATGGAAGTAGGGGGGAGCCCCCTCCTGTTGCTTGTAAAAGCAATCTAGCGGCTAATTAGCCGTTAGGATTGCTTTTACAAGAAAGCTGGCTGAAAAAAAAAAAAACAATATCGGCATAATGCCTGCAGCTGCAGGCATCATCCCGGTATAACCACTCAAAGTCCAGCGATGTACTGGTACACCGCTGGTCGTCAAGTCTGGTAAGAAGAGGCTAATATGTTTCTGTGTGCAGTCCTAGGACAGTCTCCTTCTGTCATCTTACCTTGTACAGAGCTGAAGCTTCCAGTGAAGAGCGCCCATTCCAAGGAAGCTCCGCACTCTGTCCAGGTTATAATTAGGAGATGATAAGAAGACGCTAAAATGTTTCTGTGTGCGACTCCCGGGACAGCCTCCTCCTGTCATGTCAAATAGCTGAAGCTGACCGCACATTTCAGAGAAGCTCTGCTTCTCTGAAGGGGCCTCTTTTTAAAATGCCCAGGTTAATTATCCGATCCTGGCACTTCTCTCCTACATGTAAATATCATTTTTTTTTTTGCTAGAAAATTACTCCGAACCCTTTCAAACATTATATTAAGACCCTAGGGAATAAAATGGCGGCCGTTGCAATTTTTTTTGTCACACGGTATTTGCGCAGCAATTTTTCAAACACAATAAAAAAAACAAAAGAAAAACACTTTCATGAATTAAAATAAAAAATAAGTAAAGTTATCCCAATCTTTTTGTATAATGTGAAAGATGATATTACACCAAATAAATAGATACCTAACATGTCACGCTTTTAAAGAACGCACACTCATGGAATGGTGACAAACTTCGGTACTTAAAAATCTCTGTAGGTGACGCTTTAAATTTTTTTACAGGTTACATGTTTACAGTTACAGAGGAGGTTTAGTGCTAAAATTATTACTCTCCCTATAACATTCACAGCGATACCTCACATGTGTGATTTGAACGTTGTTTCCATATGCGGGCGCGACCTATGTATGCGTTCGCTTCTGCGTGCCAGCTTGCAGGGACAGGTGCACTTTAAAAAAAAAAAAAAAAAAATTTAATATGTTGATAATTAAAATGCAAAAAATACAATTTTTTAACAGCAAACCAAGCCCCCTGAGGAAGACCTTGACTACTCAGGTCGAAACACGTCGGAATCCTATACAACAGACATTTGATACCTAATGCTGTGTATAATTTTATGTCTGCATTCTTTGTGTACTTTTGAATGGCAATATAGCCCCCGACCAGAGCTCATATTTTAATTGGCAATGTGTTCATGTTACAATGATAACGTTTCAATAAAGAACCTTTTAACAATTTATTTCTTTAATCTACTAACCCTGCTGTGGAAAAACCCCACTGGGGGAACCTTCCCATATTGTATCTCAGTTGGGGCAGCAGCACCAATATCACTCACAATGTGTGTCTTTCCCATGCTGTATTTTTTTAAAAAATGTTTTCATTTTTAAACTTTTTCCCTTTTTAAATTAATTTTGTATCACTTTTATTCCTATCACATGGAATGTAAACATCCCTTGTTATAGGGATAGCATGACAGGTCCTCTTTATGGAAAGATCTGGGGTCTATAAGTCCCCACATCTCCCCTCTATGCTGCAAAGCCTGAGATAAAAAAAAAACATTGATCTGAGGCTTTCCAGCTAAAAAAAAACCAAAAAACGTGTGTTTACATCTGCCGGCGCCAGATGTGACATCATGACGGCGCTCGCAGCCTCCTAGGATCATACAGATGGCTGGGGATTATCTGGTTCACGGTCAGCTCTATGGTAAATGGCCACTGCCGGCCGATTCAGCGCCGGATGGTGGTGGGAGGGGGGGGTCCCATCCCTCTGCCTGTAAAAGCCATCAATCGGCTGCACAGCTGCTATGATGGCTTTTACTTTGCAGGGAATCGGCAGCGCAACAAAACAATATCTGGATGATGCCTGCAGCCGAACCTATCATTCAGATATCTCCAACCTCCTGGATGTCATATGAGGTTAAGTGAAGAGATGCTAAGATGGCGGTACAAATACACAAGACATAGACCAGGGGTCTCCAAACTAAGGCTCTCCAGTTGTTTAGGAACTACAATTCTCATCATGCCAAGTCCTGTCTGTTTGGGACGTGTCGTTCTGAAATGGCTTAAGGGCCGTAGTTTTGAGATCCATGCCATGTGTTTGTTGGCATCTGTTTTCTCTACTCTATCAGATACGAGACTCCACGGCAGATGAAGCGTTAAATATTTTTTTGGGAACTTGCCGAAGAAGTAACATTTTTTTTTTTTCTTTTTTCCCCCTAGAGAGCCGGGACACGCAGAGATCAGGCTCGCCAGTTACTGGTGGAATTGGAGACTCGGGGTAGCCAGGCCTTTGCGCTGTTTCTGCTTTGTTTGAATGAGACCGGACAGCACAGCCTTGCGGATGCCCTCCAGGAAGGTAGTGGAGGCCGTGTGATAAAACCAGTGCACATATCTCCAAAACCAGTTCCCATATCACCAATACCAATTGCCCAACTTCCTGCAGGGAGACGTGATCTTCCATGTAAGCTTTTTTTTTTTCTAAATTTATTAAAAATAGTTAAAGCGGTAGTAAATTCATTTTAAAAATGTAGATATGTCATAATTTACTATAAGACCTACCCTGAAAATAAGACCTACTGTGATTTTTTTTCTAGGAGGGCTGCAATATAAGCCCTACCCTGAAAATAAGCCCTAGTTTTAAAGTGGTTGTAACATCCTATAATGCACTCTATTACAGTATTATATAATGTACAATGTGTGTGTTTCTGTATTATAATTGTGACAAATACCTTTGTTATAGCACTCGGCGCTCAGCTGACCTACCGCTGCTCTCCTCCTCTTGTCCCGCCTGTCAGCGGGGATCTCGGCCCCTCCCTCGAAGCGGGGAAGAGAGCTCTGGCGGGTCAAGTAAGCACCAAGCGGCACTGTAACGAAGGTATTTGTCATAATTATATTACAGAAATGCACACATTGTACATTATTTAATACTGTAATAGAGTGGATTAGAGTTTACAAACACTTTAACTCCTAATGCTAAATGCTAATGACTCCTGAGCAGACAGGCAGGGAGGGAGAGGAGGAGAGAAGACAGGGGGCACAGGAACTGGAAAATACACATTACATGATAAGACCTATCCTGAAAATAAGCCCTACTGTGTCTTTTGTTGCCTAAAATTAAGACCCAGTCTTATTTTCGGGGAAACACAGTAGTATGCACTATTACATTAGGACAGGCTTACCTTTTTTTATAATGTGCCCTCCAGTGCTGTGATGTTACTGATGCCTCTGGTCCCGGGTGCATCCATCTTCGTCCCGGTTTGCCCTCTGCATTCCATCTCTTCGGCTGTGAATTGCTGTGCCCCAATGACGTCACTCCCACGCATGCACATGGGGGGTCACATCATCTTCAGACAGATAGGGCCCCTTCTACCATAAGGGCCTTAATTGTCAGCATTTTTTTAAACACCCTCCCGTCCGGGTCGTCAATCTGCTATAGGCCGGACTGGAAGGTGTATAAAAAAAATGCTTTACTGTTTTGACTGGATGTCCTATGACGTTCTTCAAAATGGGCCGCTCGTGTGTCCTCTGACGTTCTTCAAAATGGGCCGCTCGTGTGCACCCATGGGGGGGGGGGGGTGCAGCACGGCGATCGGTGGTGCGCTGTGTACCCTGGACCTGCTTCTTTAGCGCTCATTGGATGGTCGTCCTGGGGAGGGCGTGGACGCGGCTTGCTCCGGCTATCAGTCGCATCCTGAAAGGTGGAGCTAGCTGTCAGTCAGGCGGTGGGGTTTTTGACAATGTCATTATCACATTATCATAGTCAGGGACTGCAGACGTAGTGCAGTCCCTAGGACAAGTAATGGATAATGGCTGATAGGCCCTCTTGCCAGACCCATCGAAACTACAGCAGTGATCCCTCCGGCTGGATGATCGCTCACTCTGGGTTCCCCCGGGGGCGACTCTGGTCAGTAGTGTAGCATGTCTGTACCCTGGCAGTGGCTCAGTCTTTCTCTCTGTGGTGGTGCTGGGCAGCGTGGCTCTCTCTCTGGTGGCGCTGGGCAGCGTGGCTCTCTCTCTGGTGGCGCTGGGGAGCGTGGCTCTCTCTCTGGTGGCGCTGGGGAGCGTGGCTCTCTCTCTGGTGGCGCTGGGGAGCGTGGCTCACTCTCTGGTGGCGCTGGGGAGCGTGGCTCACTCTCTGGTGGCGCTGGGGAGCGTGGCTCACTCTCTGGTGGCGCTGGGGAGCGTGGCTCACTCTCTGGTGGCGCTGGGGAGCGTGGCTCACTCTCTGGTGGCGCTGGGGAGCGTGGCTCACTCTCTGGTGGCGCTGGGGAGCGTGGCTCACTCTCTGGTGGCGCTGGGGAGCGTGGCTCACTCTCTGGTGGCGCTGGGGAGCGTGGCTCACTCTCTGGTGGCGCTGGGGAGCGTGGCTCACTCTCTGGTGGCGCTGGGGAGCGTGGCTCACTCTCTGGTGGCGCTGGGGAGCGTGGCTCTCTCTCTGGTGGCGCTGGGGAGCGTGGCTCTCTCTCTCTGGCTTCCGCCCAGCACACGCCTCTTTCTTTGTCCTGTAGCACTCGCTCCCTCAGCTTTTTTCCAGGCTGCAGTCTCTCTCTTGATCGAGCTGTAGCCTCTTCCCTGTGGAAAATGGAGCCGCCAATCTTCGGGACTACATGTCCCATGATGCTCTCCTCTCCTAGTCTCCTTTGATGCACCCTCAGTTATGGCAAATAGGGAAGGGACAGAGTGGGCAGGAAGCCAGGCGGCGAAACCTAGTGAGAGCCGCCGCCTCTTCTCCCTGACGGAAGAAATGGGGACGAGCAGGGAAAAGAGCCTGCAGTCACACTACACTGATGGGGGGGGGCTTGACAGCATCTTAATGGTGTCACCTGACTGGTGCCGATCCAAACCCTGATTCTGGGGGGGGGGTGGGGGCAAGTGACCCTCCCTTGCCCCTACCTGCGGACGCGCATGCTGTAGAGTGATATTAGTTTTGTTGAACAAATATAACGACCCCTTTCTGGTATCTGCCATGTTGATGCTCCTTATCAGTATAGCTGCTGCCACATTAATATCGTGATTTTTGTTTTGTTTTTATTTCATTTTTTTTTTTTAATGCTTCAATATTAATTTTAATTCTCTTCTTTCCTCAGCTAATCCAGTTGTGAGGACTAAAGTCATGGATATAGAAAAGGTTGGTGTCGTTTTGTACTGTGTGGCTTATTTTTTTACATAATTTTGCATATTTTACAAATCGTAAAGGGCTCGTTCACGTCTGTGTCAGTTCCCTGTGTTTTATGTGGCGTTTTTAAAACTTCATAACCGCCCTTCAACGCCTGCCATGAATATTACAAAGGTACCGCACAGTGCTGTTCACACCGGAGCGGTGGTGTAGTGTTGTGTTAAAAAAAAAATTAAGCAGCCTGTCGCTTTCATGAGGCATTGACGCTTGTCAGCCGCCGCCATGGATTTCAATAGTAATGCTCTGTAACCGCTTGCCGACCGTATACAGTACAGATACAACGGCAAGGCGGCTCTCCTGTGCAAAATCACCAACCTGTACTGTACCTGCACTGCCTGAAGTGATTTAGCAGGACTACATTATCTAACTAAATTAGGCCTTTTTGGGAACCGGTTCTTTTTAGAAAAAAACAAAACAAAAACCTTATATTTGAAATCGTATTTCCAGGATTATCCGATGATCTTTGATCCGTGCGGTTACTGCCTGATCATCAATAACATGGAATTTGCAGAATCCACCGGACTGTCCTTCAGAGGCGGCTCGGATATTGATCGGCAGAAGATGGAGACGCGGATGAGATCGTATCGCTTTGAGGTGTCCGTGAAGAATAATCTGAAAGGAATGGTCAGTGTGTTATTCCCCCTGATATGTCCTATAGGACAGTGATGGAGAACCTTGGCACCCCAGATGTTTTGGAACTACATTTCCCATGATACTCAACTAAACTGCAGAGAACATGAGCATCATGGGAAATGTAGTTCCAAAACATCTGGGGTGCCAAGGTTCGCCTCACTGACCTATAGAAATGATAGCGGTATAAGCTGCTGATGGGTGATGTTACTATACCCTTATCTGCAGGAAATCCATGAGGAGCTCCAGCTTCTGGCCGCCAAAGATCACAGCAAGAGGGACTGCTGCCTGGTCATCATCCTGTCCCATGGCTGTGAGGTGAGACGCTCATACGGATGTATTACTATTAATATCTATCAATTTTTATTTTATTTTTTTTTTTAGCAGAGACCCTAGAGAATAAACTGGCGATCGTTTACATTTTTTATGTCACACAATATTTGTGCAGGGGGTTTTCAAATGCATTTTTTTTGAGGGAAAAATACACTTTAATGAATATTAATGCAAAAAAAAAAAACACAATACACACCCAATTTTTGGTAGAGCTGCATGATTCTGGCCAAAATGAGAATCGCGATTTTTTTTTTTTTTTTGCTTAGAACAAAAAGATCACGATTCTCGTGGCATAAAATCTTTTCACATTATACAAAAACAATTGGGCTAACTTTACTGGTTAGTTTTTTTTTTTTAAATTCATTTAAGCGTAATTTTTTTCCCAAACGACTGCTGCACAAATAGTGTGACATAAAATATTGCAACAACCACCATTTTTATTCTCTAGGGTTTCTACAAAAAAAAAAAATATATATATATATATATATATATATATATATATATATATATATATATATATATATATATATAGTTTTATATATAATAATATATAATAAGGACTCCAAACATGCTATAGGAGTCATAAACTGGAGTCACAGGAGCTCTGCGGGCCACAGGTTGGGCACCATGGCTTTAATCCCTTCTCACCATAACCTGTATAGTTTTACTGTCTATGGACATGCTACAGGACACGGTCAGTGACTATGGGTATACTACTGGACAATGGTCAGAGACTATGGACATGCTACTGGACACGGTCAGAGACTATGGACATGCTACTGCACACGGTCAGAGACTATGGACATGCTACTGGACACGGTCAGAGACTATGGACATGCTACTGGACACGGTCAGAGACTATGGACATGCTACTGGACACGGTCAGAGACTATGGACATGCTACTGGACACGGTCAGAGACTATGGACGTGCTACTGGACACGGTCAGAGACTATGGACGTGCTACTGGACACGGTCAGAGACTATGGACATGCTACTGTACACGGTCAGAGACTATGGACATGCTACTGGACACGGTCAGAGACTATAGACATGCTACTGGACACGGTCAGAGACTATGGACATGCTACTGGACACGGTCAGAGACTATAGACATGCTACTGTACACGGTCAGAGACTATGGACATGCTACTGGACACGGTCAGAGACTATAGACATGCTACTGGACACGGTCAGAGACTATAGACATGCTACTGGACACGGTCAGAGACTATGGGCATGCTACAAAAGATGGTTAAGGACTGCAACATGCTATAGGAGTTGCTAGAGACTAGGGACATACTTTGGGAGTCATAGACTGGAGACACAGGAGTTTTGAGGGCCACAGGTTGGGCACCTTGGCTTTAGTCCCTTCTCACCATAGTCTGTGTGTATTTACTGTCTTGTTGGGTCCCGAGTCCTACTCCATAGATAACATGGTTTCCATACACCACACTGATGGTGACCATAAAGCCTAAAACCAGCTGTATGCAGAGAAGCTCACAGTGTGCAGTGAAATCAGAGGAAGCCATTTCAGTCCAGGAGAGGAGCCGGTACACCTGTGCTAGACTGACGGGAAGGATGGAGGTCCGATTTAAGGACTTGGATTATTTTGGGGAAGGAAGTTTTATTTATGTTGCTGTAAATGTTTTATATTGAGGTGCCAGTTTACCAGATACATGTAAGAATCTCAGACAGGACAATGAAGTTGTCAAACTGATGGAGCTGCTAATTTAAAACGAAAGAATATCTTTCTTCTCAGACGCGGCACACGCGGTTTCCGGGCGGTGTGTACGGCACAGATGGCGTAAAGATCCCTGTGGAGAGAATTGTCACCTACTTCAATGGTCATCACTGTCCGAGTCTGGGGGGAAAACCCAAACTCTTCTTCATCCAGGCCTGTGGAGGCGGTAAGGAGGACAATAGGTGGTTCTAAAAGTGGACTTTTCTTAATAATTCACACTTCACATAAATCTATAGGTCACTTTTTGCATTGCAGAAAAAGGTGGAGGTGGTTATATAAGCATTTGCCTCGCAGTTTTTTTTGTTTTGTTTTTTGTTTTTTTGTTTTTTTTCATCTTTGGTTTTTGGTCTCTTTTTATTATTCAAAATGTGCACTCATTTTCATTTACAAAGAAAAAAAATTCTCATCCTTCCCCACTCTTTTTTTTTTAAAGACACCATGTCACTAATTTAAAAAAATTGCAGGCAAAAGCACAGAAAAATCAAGAAATTTAAACTCTCCCCAGCAGCTGCACAACCACAGCTGTTTGCCCTGATTTGGCAGGTGTGTGGGTGAGCGGCCCCTAATAAAGTGTCTGTTTTGGTGGACGTTCACCAACATACCTGTCATTTAACCTGTTCCTGACTACGCTATACCCGAAAGACGGCTACAGCACAGTCGGCCAGTTCTGGGGGGGCGTTCATGGACGTCCTCCCAGAACTGCGCCTCCCCTGTTTCCAGTGCACTCTGTGATCTCAAATGCCAATCACAGTAGCCCTTTACCGTTTGATCAGCTATGTCCAATCAATGACGGGCACTGATAAGGAGGCACTGATTGTAAAACAAACTTGCCAGTTTTTGGCATTCCTTTCCTCCCAAGCGTGAGGAAAGGAGAGCTGGTAACCGGCAATTCTGACAGCACACATTTACACTGATATCAGGGCACTGATTATCGATGCCCCCTCATTAGTGCCCCCTCATCAGTGCAGCCTCATCAGTGTCAATCTGTGCCCCCTCATCTGTGCCCCCTCATCTGTTCCCCCTCATCAATGTCAATCTGTGCCGCCTCATCTGTGCCGCTTCATCTGTGCCCCCTCATCTGTGCCCCCTCATCTGTGCCCTCTCATCAGTGTCAATCTGTGCCCCCTCATCTGTGCCGCCTCATCTGTGCCGCCTCATCTGTGCCGCCTCATCCATGTCCCCTCATCAGTGTCCCCTCATCAGTGTCCCCTCATCAGTGCCCCCTCATCAGTGCCCCCTCATCTGTGCCCCCTCATCTGTGCCCCCTCATCTGTGCCCCCTCATCAGTGTCCCCTTATCAATGCCGCCTCATCAGTGCAGCCTCATCATGTGCCCATCAGTGAAGTAGAAAAATAACTTATTTGGGACATGTTATAACAGAAACTAAGAAAAAATGTTTTTTTCTTCTAAATTTTACATCTTTTTTTCATTTGTTTAGCAAAAAATAAAACACCCAGTGATGATTAAATACCACCTAAAGAAAGTTCTATTTGTGTGGAAAAAATGATACAAATTTCATATGGGTACAGTGTGGTATGACCGCACATTCAAAGTGTGAGAGCGCTGAAAGCTGAAAATTGTCCTGGGCAGGAAATGTGATCTATAATTTTGATTTTTTTTTTTTAAGATGAGAAAGACCGAGGCATATCAGTGGAATCTGCAGACCCCCCCGGGAAATTTGACAATGATTCCTTGCAGTCTGATGCCACTGCTGTCCGTCCTGATGAGGAAGACGGAGACGAAACGGACGCGGTGGCGAGCCTGCCCACCTCCAGCGATATTCTGGTCTCCTATTCCACCTTTCCAGGTGTGTGTACAGACCACAATCTGAGACCTTCCATCGGGAAGGAGGAATCCGCCGCCATCAGCTGCCATTTATAAATCTCCTCTCTCTGTTGCTTTGTTGGCTGGTGGCAGATTTTATTATAAAACATTTACATTTCTTTTCTCTCAAGCTGTCAATCTTTCCATCAGGTTACGTCTCCTGGAGGGATAAGAAAAGTGGAACGTGGTATGTGGAGACGCTGGATGAAGTCCTGGAAACCTACGCTGCGTCTTTAGACTTGCAGACTCTGCTGGTCATGGTTAGTGGGTCACCGCTTCTGGCTTTTTGTTGTGTTTGCTGTTACATGGGCAAAGGACAGTCTTTTCTTTAACCACTTCATTACCGGGCCGATTCTGACACTTCTCACACACTGTACATGTAAAAATCTTCTTTACATCACACGGTATTTACAAAGCGGTTTTTTAAATGCAATGTAAAAAAAAAATACGCTCTAATGAATTTTCTTGCACACAAACACAATATAATACACATTTTTTTGAAAAAATATATAAGATGTTACTGGTCAGATGTTCAGTCAATCTGCTATAGGCTGGCGGGACTCTCCTCCTTCCGAGAGGACGTCATATGACTTCCTCCCGGTCACGCCACTTGTGCACGCCCTCAGGTGGTGAGCCGTGTCCCTTGCATCACCGATCAGGGTAAAGAGCCAATGACATTGGTCCTTTGCCATGTGAGTAGCTGTGTCCAATCACAGCTGATCCCCTGTAAACAAATGGCGGTTATCAGCATTTCCTTTCCTCAGCGCTGTCACTGTGTGGGGAAGGGAAAGCCAATAACCGGCTTTTCTGTGATAGCAGACATATACACTGATCATCCATGCAGCCCCATCAGTGCACCATTTCAGTGCCGCCTTATCAATGCCTCTTCATCAGTGCCATCTCATTGGTGCCCATCAGTGCCACCTCATCAGCTTCCATCAGTGCCGTCTCATTGGTGCCCATCAGTGCCACCTCATCAGCTTCCATCAGTGCCGTCTCATAAGCGTATATTGTGGTGAGCCATATCCTTTGGACACAGTGCATCACTGGTCAGGGTAAAAAGCCAATGACATTGGCTTCCTTACCATGTGATTAGCTGTGTCCAATCACAGCTGACCCCTAGTAAACAAATGGCGGTTATCAGCATTTCCTTTCCTCAGTTCTGTTACTGTGTGAGGAAAGGAAAGCCAATAACCGGCTTTCCTGTGACAGCAGACATTTATACTGATCATCCGTGATGCCCCATCAGTGTAGCACATCAGTGCCTCTTCATCAGTGCCTCCTCATTGGTGCCCATCAGTGCCTCCTCATTGGTGCCCATCAGTGCCTTCTCATGAGTGCAGCATATCAGTGCCACCTCATAAGTGCACATCGTGGTGAGTCGTGTCCTTTGGACACAGTGCATCACTGATCAGAGTAAAGAGCCAATGAGATTGGACACAGCTACTCACATAGTAAGGAGCCAATCACAGCTGATTCCATGTAAACAAATGGCGCTTATCAGCATCTCCTTTCCTCAGTTCTGTTACTGTGTGAGGAAAGGAAACCCAATAACCGGCTTTCCTGTGACAGCAGACATTTACACTTGTCATCCATGCAGCCCCATCAGTGCAGCATATCAGTGCCGCCTTATCAGTGCCACCTCATTGGTGCCCATCAGTGCCAACTCATCAGCTGCCATCAGTGCCTTCTCATCAGGGCAGCCTATTAGTGCCACCTTATAAGTGCACATCGTGGTGAGCCGTGTCCTTAGGACACAGTGCATCACTGATGAGCGTAAAGAGCCAATGAGATTGGTTCTTTACCCTGTAATTAGCTGTGTCCAATCACAGCTGATTCCATGTAAATGAAAGGCGGTTATCAGCATTTCCTTTCCACACGGGTCCCAGGAGGCAGCAGGAACCAGTGGGAACGTGCAGCGCGAGTCGCGCATGCGCAGTAGGGAACCAGATTCCCTTACCGAAGATGGCGGCGGCAGCACCCGAGAGCCGAGGGACAGATCAGCTTCGGGTGCCGACATCGCGGGCGCCCTGGACAGGTAAGTGTCCTTATTTTAAAAGTCAGCTGCTGCAGTATTTGTAGCTGCTGACTTTAAAAAAAAAAAAAAAAAAAAAAAATTGGCGGAACTCCGCTTTAAAGTGCGACAGCGTTGAAAGCTGAAAATTGGCCTGGGCAGGAAGGGGGTGAAAGAGCCCGGTAGGCAAGCGGTTAAATGCAAGACACAGGCGGCTATGTTAAAAATTATACAGGAAATTTGGAGCAGAATAATTCGGGAATATTTATGTATAGCTTTTTGAGCTAAAGGAGTGGGGGGGGGGAGGGGAATATATGTGCAAATTTTCGTGCTTTGCAGCTGGTGTGTGTGTGTGTGTCTAAATTGTGTTTTATTTGTTTTTTTGTATTTTTTTTTCTGTGCAGGTGGCAGATGTTGTCTCATCAAAAGGAACTTATAAACAGATCCCCGGATACTTCAATTTCCTTCGGAAACGGTTCTTCTTTAAAACGGATTAGAGAAGATTTTATTTTTCATTTTTGGTTTTGTATTGATGCCCTGGATCATGTGATTGCCCTGTAGCTCCGGACTTAAAGGATAAGTTCACCTTTGGAACAAGTTAAATGTTCCATCCGTATTTGGGGTGGAATATATAACATGTTCCTCTTCCCCTCCGTTCCTCCCCACCCCTCCTCCCTGTGACAGTAATGGGGGGGATCTTCACCTCACACCCGCTGTCACAATTTAACCACTTGCCCAACCAGTCATGTACCCGCAGCTGCAGGCATCACCCCAGTACCATTATTTGTTTAGAGCCAGTGGTCGGCTCGCTTGTAAAAGCAATCCTACTGGCCCAACTAGCCACTGGATTGCTTTTACAAGCAGCTGGAGGGGACGTTCCCCCACCGCTTTTCGTGGCTTTACCAGGATCTCACCGGGAGTCCCGATCGACCAGCCACTTCCACTGGCTGATCAGACAGTCGGATAAAGACCGGCTTTGTTTGGCTTTTCGGCTATGGAAACTCGGAAGCAATGACCATCATGTCTGGTTTTACCTGGATGTCAACGGCTCCATTTTCAAAAAATCCAAAAGCATTTAAACACACCGATCTTGGTATAATCAAATGCTTTTAAGAGTAGAGGAGGGATTTGGGGTCTTATGGCCCCCCAACTGTCTCCATAAAGAGGACCTGTCACATGCCTATTGCTGTCAAAAAGGATGTTTTACATTCCTTGTGACAGCAATAAAAGTGGTTAAAAGGAAAAAAAAAAAATTAAAGTTATAGTGTAAGAAAAAAAAAATGATTAATTAATTAAAAAAAAAAAAAACTGCTCCCACCCCAATGCTCAATGCTGCGAATATCAGAATGAGGGCAGTAATTCTAGCACTAGACCTCCATGTTTAAATCTAAAGTGGTAACCTGTAAAGGCTTTAAAGCATCACTTATGGATAGTAAAAGTTACGTCATTTGTCGCCATTGTGTGGGTGTGGCCAATTTTAAAACGTTGAAGGAATTCCTCAAAAGGGTCCAAAGCTTTATTCACATGGTCACATTACAGTACACACATCATGTTTTCAATTTTAAAGCGTGACATGTTTGGTATTAACTCAGCGTAAAATCATCTTTTATATTTTACCAAACAATTGAGTTATGTATTGCGTTTTTTTTTTTTGCATTAAAATTCAAAAAAGTGTATTTTTTTTTTTTCCCAAAAAAAATTGGGCTTGAAAAAAAATGCTGCACAATATCATGTGACATAAAAAAGTTGCAAAACCCACTAATTTATTCTCTAGGGCCTCTGCTTTAACCACTTCAGCCCCCCGGAAGATTTAGCTGCTCAATGACCAGGCCATTTTTTGCGATTCGGCACGGCGCCGTTTTAATTAACAATTGCGCGGTCGTGCGACGTTGTACCCAAACTAAATTGACGTATTTTTTTCCCCACAAATAGAGCTTTCTTTTGGTGGTATTTGATCACCTCCGCGGTTTTTATTTTTTGCGCTATAAACGAAAAAAAAAAAGTGCGACAATTTAGAAAAAAAACACAATATTTTGTACTTTTTGCTATAATAAATATCCCCAATTTTTTTTTAAATAAGCACATTTTTTCTCAGTTTAGGCCGTTATGTATTCTTCTACATATTCTTGGTAATAAATATCACAAAAGGCATATATTGATTCGTTTGCGCAAAAGTTATAGTGCCTACAAAATAGGGGATAGATTTATGCCATTTTTATTTTTTTCTTACTAGTAATCTGCGTTTTTTTTTTTTTTGTTTTTAATCGTGACTGAGACATTATGGCGGACACTTTTGACACATTTTTGGGACGACTGACAATTATACAGCGATCAGTGCTATAAAAATGCACTGATTACTGTAAAAATGTCACTGGCAGGGAAGGAGTTAACACTAGGGGGCGATCAAGGGGTTAACTGTGTTCCCTGTGTGTGTTCTAACTGTAGGGGGAGGGGACTGACTATAGGAGATCACAGATCTTGGTTCCTAGCTATTAGGAGCTCAAGGGGGGGGGGGGGTTTTCTAAGAAATTTTCTAGCAAAAAATACTGATTGTTGCAGGTCAAAAAAAAAAAAGTGCCAGAAAAGGCCTGGCCTTCATGTGGTTAAAAACCTACAGGGTCGCATCATTCGGAGTTCTGTGAATGAATAAACTACATTACAGTGATGGAGAACCTCGGCACCCCAGAAGTTTTGGAACTACATTTCCCATGATGCTCAATAACACTACAGAGCACATGAGCATCATGGGAAATGTAGTTCTAAAACATCTGGGGTGCCGAGGTTCACCATCACTAAACTACAAGTACCATCAGCCACCGCCGCCTTCGGCTTGTAATTCTCAATGGACTGAAAGGGCGCTGGTGAGCATTCTCATTGTTCATTGATTCTTTCTGCCAAAAAAAAAATAATAATAATAATAAAAAAAAAATAATAATAATATATCCCATCTTTTTTTCCAGGTAAAAAAGAAAATGTAAATTTATTTTACACTGGAGCCTGTAAAGAATTACTGATCGCGGGTGCAATGCCAGGATCCTGCAGACTCTCAATACCACGTCTGCCCGCACCTCTGGTACCCATATACCCCGCACCTCTGATACCCGTATACCCCGCACCTCTGATACCCGTATACCCCGCACCTCTGATACCCGTATACCCCGCACCTCTGATACCCGTATACCCCGCACCTCTGATACCCGTATACCCCGCACCTCTGATACCCGTATACCCCGCACCTCTGATACCCGTATACCCCGCACCTCTGATACCCGTATACCCCGCACCTCTGATACCCGTATACCCCGCACCTCTGATACCCATATACCCCGCACCTCTGATACCCGTATACCCCGCACCTCTGATACCCATATACCCCGCACCTCTGATACCCATATACCCCGCACCTCTGATACCCATATACCCCGCACCTCTGATACCCATATACCCCGCACCTCTGATACCCATATACCCCGCACCTCTGATACCCATATAACCGCACCTCTGATACCTATATACCCCGCACCTCTGATACCTATATACCTCGCACCTCTGGTACCCGTATACCCCGCACCTCTGGTACCCATATACCCCGCACCTCTGATACCCGTATACCCCGCACCTCTGATACCCGTATACCCCGCACCTCTGATACCCGTATACCCCGCACCTCTGATACCCGTATACCCCGCACCTCTGATACCCGTATACCCCGCACCTCTGATACCCGTATACCCCGCACCTCTGATACCCGTATACCCCGCACCTCTGATACCCGTATACCCCGCACCTCTGATACCCGTATACCCCGCACCTCTGATACCCATATACCCCGCACCTCTGATACCCGTATACCCCGCACCTCTGATACCCATATACCCCGCACCTCTGATACCCATATACCCCGCACCTCTGATACCCATATACCCCGCACCTCTGATACCCATATACCCCGCACCTCTGATACCCATATACCCCGCACCTCTGATACCCATATAACCGCACCTCTGATACCTATATACCCCGCACCTCTGATACCTATATACCTCGCACCTCTGGTACCCGTATACCCCGCACCTCTGGTACCCATATACCCCGCACCTCTGATACCCATATAACCGCACCTCTGATACCTATATACCTCGCACCTCTGGTACCCGTATACCCCGCACCTCTGGTACCCGTATACCCCGCACCTCTGATACCCGTATACCCCGCACCTCTGATACCCGTATACCCCGCACCTCTGGTACCCGTATACCCCGCACCTCTGGTACCCGTATACCCCGCACCTCTGGTACCCGTATACCCCGCACCTCTGATACCCGTATACCCCGCACCTCTGGTACCCGTATACCCCGCACCTCTGGTACCCGTATACCCCGCACCTCTGATACCCGTATACCCCGCACCTCTGATACCCGTATACCCCGCACCTCTGGTACCCATATCAGAGGTGCGGGCAGACGTGGTACTGAGAGTCTGCAGGATCCTGGCATTGCACCCGCCATCAGTAATTCTTTACAGGCTCCAGTGTAAAATACATTTAAATTTTCTTTTTTACCTCGAAAAAAGACATGCATATATTATTATTATATTATTATAAAAGGTGAACTTATCCTTTAACTGACGTACTCCTAGGAGCTCCTGTACAGCCGGTGCCATAATTTCAGGATCTGGAAATGTTTCTAGTATTCCGGTACACAATGCTAACTTTTTTTTTGGCATTAGACTCTGATCAGTGAAAGTCAGCTGACGACAAATTTTATGGACAGTGCAAAATGCATTTTTGGAAATCGTAAGAATGCAAACAGCCTTATTTCCGTTTTTTTTTGTTTTTTTTATTTTGGATATGGTAAAGAATCGTGCACCATTTTTCAGATTTTCTTTGCTTTGTTATTTGTAGGCACAGGACTTTATCAATGATGTGTGTGGATTTACGTCGTCCTTCCTTTCTACAGTCTTCCTTATCGTGAGACCCGACCAAACCAACATCTGTGTCACGTCTCACGTTGTAAGGACACCTTCAGATTGGGTCAGCCTTTTACATCCTTGGTGAAGTCTCTTCTCTCTCTCTGGGCAAATATCGAGCTCCTTCACCACAAGCACTTTCTAATCACCATGGATGAACTTTGTACATTTTTTTTTTTTATTTAAATGAAAGAATAAAATATATTTTAAAGCTGAAGTTTATTGTGCTTGTATTTTGCATCTCCCACCAGAACCCTGCTTAGGCATGCTGGTTTGCGGGTAAATGGACGCAAGCATGCTGCGCCCACGCATGCGTGTATCCACTTTCAGAACTGGCGCCAAACGCCCTGGTTAAAGGTAAAAGCAGTGACAGAGATGGTTGCTGTCCATAAAGACGCGGATGAGCGAGTTTGGGGTGGAGGAACTTGACTGGCCCGCACAGAATCCTGACCTCAACCTGACAGAACACCTTTGGTATGAATTAGAGCGGAGACTGCGAGCCAGGCCTTCTCATCCAACATCAGTTGCCTGACCTCACAAATGAGCTTCTAGAAGAATGGTCAAACATTCCCATAGGCACACTCCTAAACCTTGTGGACGGCCTTCCCAGAAGAGTTGAAGCTGTTATAGCTGCAAAGGGTGGGCCAACTCAATATTGAACCCTACGGACTAATGCCCTGTACACACGGTCGGATTTTCTGATGGAAAATGTGTGATAGGACCTTGTTGTCGGAAATTCCGACCGTGTGTGGGCTCCATCACACATTTTCCATCGGATTTTCCGACACACAAAGTTTGAGAGCAGGATATAAAATTTTCCGACAACAAAATCCGTTGTCGGAAATTCCGATCGTGTGTACACAAATCCGACGCACAAAGTGCCACGCATGCTCAGAATAAATAAAGAGATGAAAGCTATTGGCCACTGCCCCGTTTATAGTCCCCGACGTACGTGTTTTACGCCACCGCGTTCAGAACGATCGGATTTTCCGACAACTTTGTGTGACCGTGTGTATGCAAGACAAGTTTGAGCCAACATCCGTCGGAAAAAAATCCTAGGATTTTGTTGTCGGAATGTCCGATCAATGTCCGACCGTGTGTACGGGGCATAAGACTGGGAGGCCATTAAAGCTCATGTGTGTGTAAAGGCAGTTGTCCCAATACTTTTGGTAATGTTCATCATTTTTAGCAGGGGGTTCCCTGAGATTGGAAAGTTATTTTAAGGGTTCCTTTGTGTTGAGAAAGGCTGCCTTAGTATTTTAGAATTTTGTTTTGTTTTTTTTTCTTTTTTTGAATGCCTCCGAAAACAAATAATGTATATTGTCTATGTATATAAAAAGAACATTCAATAAAAAAAAATAAAAAAAAAAAATATTTTCTCTTGGCATGGGGTAGAATGTGCTGAGAACGGAGCCACCTGCTCCATGACACACGAACATTTTGTTTCTGTAGCCTTGACCCCCTCCAAAGCCCTTTTCCTCGGCCAAGAAAAACACACAGAAGCCATAGTAAGATGTTTATTCCAATCTCGCCTTCTGTGTATCCCGCCTCTAATTATAGATTTACTGTAAGAGTCGTTCGTTGTAAATAAGGACACAATAGTTCCTGACGGCACCCTACCAACATTATTTTTTTCCTTCTATTACACACGGGCATGCGTTTTATATGCATTTATAGGACATTTCTAAATGCATGTATTCCTTCTAATTCCAACCAGAAACTGCGCATTTACTGTGCATTTTTGCATGCATGCACAGTGACATGCATTACTTGCATTTGCGATGCAGAAAAATGCAGCTTACTGTCCCCTTTTTTTCACTGCACTGCAATAGTATGAGCTATGCCCATAGGATAACTTGGATTTTGGACTGTTTATGCAGTTTGAGTGCAGTCAAAGATGCATCCCACCAGGGCTGGTGTAAGGATTTTTGCCACCTTAGGCGAAACCTCAATTTGCTGCCCCCCCCCCTTGGCTCCATCCCTGACTCATTCCCCCTTTCCCCTGCCCATGTAAACCCCACCTTTTTAATGAAGCGCCCGTCAAGTGCTGCCTCACAAGCGCCCATCAAGTGCTGCTTCACATGCGCCCATCAAGTGCAGCCTCACCAGCGCCCATCAAGTGCAGCCTCACCTGCGCCCATCAAATGCAGCCTCACCTGCGCCCATCAAGTGCAGCCTCACCAGCGCCCATCAAGTGCAGCCTCACCTGCGCCCATCAAATGCAGCCTCACCAGCGCCCATCAAGTGCAACCTCACCAGCGCCCATCAAGTGCAACCTCACCAGCGCCCATCAAGTGCAGCCTCACCAGCGCCCATCAAGTGCAGCCTCACCAGCGCCCATCAAATGCAGCTTCACCAGCGCCCATCAAATGCAGCCTCACCAGCGCCCATCAAATGTAGCCTCACCAGCGCCCATCAAATGCAGCCTCACCAGCGCCCATCAAATGCAGCCTCAGCAGCGCCCATCAAATGCAACCTCACCAGCGCCCATCAAAGACAGCCTCACCAGTGCCCATCAAAGACAGCCTCACCAGCGCCCATCAAATGCAGCCTCACCAGCACCCATCAAATGCAGCCTCACCAGCGGCCATCAAATGCAGCCTCACCAGCGCCTATCAATGCAGCCTCAACAACACCCATCAAATGCAGCCTCACCAGCGCCCATTAAATGCAGCCTCACCAGCGCCCATCAAGTGCAACCTCACCAGCGCCCATCAAATGCAGCCTCACCAGCGCCCATTAAATGCAGTCTCACCAGCGCCCATCAAATGCAGCCTACCAGTGGCCATCAATGAATGTTTGTTTGCTTCCATTCAGTCAGGACACAGTCCTCTGCCGCTGACTCTATGTGCGAACGGAGCGGCGAGTGCCTGCTGATGCTGAGACTTAGTTGCTTGCTGCAGAGCGAAGAGAGTAGGAACACCAGTGGCCAGGTACTATGATTGGCCAGAGCCGCCATGACATCTCTTCCGCGCATGTGTTCGGGAGCCGCCGGTCGCGGCACGGGCCCTGAAGAAACGGCACAAGCGGCCTGCTTCTTCAGTGCGCATGCGCCGATGACGTCGGCGGCAGCTTATATCGTAAATATCTCCTAAACGGTGCAGGTTTAGGAGATATTTACAGTACCCACAGGTAAGCCTTATTATAGCCTTACCTGTGAAAACGAAAGTAAACTGCGCTTGTGTAAACGTATTAACTTGTGAGATACGATTACATAAGTAATGAATGTATAGTAAAAGTGTTGTGCTAAACAAAAATATAAATGTAAAACAATAAGTTCATGTGTCTTCCAACTGACCTTCACTTTGATAAAAAGTGCACGAAGGATTGTTCATTCAATTCTTCCACCTTGTGATAACCACCACCATAAAAAAAGGATGTACTCTCACCAGAGCATGTTGACCACCTGTTATGGGGGGGGGGGGGGGGCACATAAGGCTTGTGTATCTTATATGTTCCATCCACACTTGCTTTTCCACATCAAAGAACAAGAGGAATGGTCCAGCAGTCACCTCTGATTGGTACGCCTCCGATCCTCCGATCCCGAAACAAGATGTCCAGCGGGATGTGTCAATACAAAGATAAACGCCAATAGTGTAAAATCCTTAAACATTGGCTTCATTTAAGTAACGCATAGCATGCCATTACACGGGTACAATCTTCCTCGGTCCAAAGACAAGGACGTTGATTCAATCCAAATGCGATAGCTGGAGATAAACCTTTTACCCGACCGTTTTCGTTACAATAGAACTTCTTCCGGGGGGACCTGTAGGTACAATTAAAGAGGAAGACTTTACTTCCTCTTTAACCACTTGAGGTCCGGGCCATAGCCGAATGACGGCCACAGTACGGACCTCAATTTCCGGGAGGCCGTCATGGGACGTCCTCCCCTGTGCACGCACACCGCGCGCACCCTGCAGGGCACGCGGTGTGCACGCTGTGATCACCGAGTCACGGAGACTCGGATGATCACAGATCCGAGTAAGGGGCCGGTCCCGGCCCCTCACCATGTGATCAGCTGTCAGCCAATGACAGCTGATCACATGATGTAAACAAAAGTTCGGTGATCGTTTTTTTTTTTCTCCTCACGCTGACAGTGTGAGGAGGAAAAAAAAAGCCGATCACCGGCTTATGTTAAAGGGACACCGGTCCCGAAGAGGAAGGAGGCACATGTGCCTCATCTGTGCCTGCAAGTGCCACGTCACAGTGCCCAGCAGTGCCACCTATCAATGCCCACCAGTGGTGCCAATCAGTGCCACCTAGCAGTGCTGCCATCAGTTTAAGCAATCAGTGCCCATCACTGCCACCCATCAGTGCCCATCAGTGCCGCCTCATCAGCGTAGATCAACGAAGGAGAAAAATTACCTGTTTGCAAAATTTTATAACAAAATATATAATTTTTTTTTTTAATTCTGTCTTTTTCAATTTTTTTAACAAAAACTAAAAACCGCAGAGGTGATCAAATACCACCAAAAGAAAGCTCTATATGTGAGGAAAAAAATAAGAATTTCATTTGGGTACAGTGTTTTATGACTGCGCAATTGTCATTCAAAGTGCGACAGCGCTGAAAGCTGAAAATTGGTCTGGACAGGAGGGGGGTTTAAGTGCCCGGTAAGCAAGAGGTTAACCACTTGCCGACCAGCCACCGTCATTAAAGGGCGTCAGGTCGGCATGTTCCCGCAAACCGTTGTAGCTGTACGTCGGCCCTGGTAAAGCAGGCGCGCGCACATGCCCGCTGCACTGCGGGGGTGCCGATGCGACAACCACCGGCCATGAGCGATCGCAGGCACAAGAGCCAGAACAAGGACGTGTGTGTGTAAACACACAAATCCCAGTTCTGTGAGGAGAGGAGAGGCAGATCGTGTGTTCCTACTACCTAGGAAGAAAGATTACTCATCTCCTCTAGTCACTCCCCTCCCCCCATAGTTAGAACACACACGAGGGAACACAGTTAACCCCTTCCCTGCCAGTGACATTTACACAGTAATCAGTGCACTTTTATAGCACTGATCTCTGTATAATTGTCAATGGTCCCAAAAAAGTGTCAAAATTGTCCGACGTGTCCGCCATAATGTCGCAGTCCCAATAAAAATCGCCGATCACCGCCATTACTAGTAAAAAAAAAAATAATAACAAAAATGCCATGAATCTATCCCGTAGTTTGTAGATGCTATAACTTTTGTGCAAACCAATCAATATATACGCTTATTGCGATTTTTTTTTTTTTTTTTTTTTTTTTTTTAACCAAAAACATGTAAATACATATCGGCCTAAACTGAGGAAAAAAAAAATTTTTTAATATATTATTGGGGGATAATTATTATAGTAAAAAGTAAAAAATAATGCGTTTTTTTCAAAATTGTCGCTTTTTTTTGTTTATAGTGCAAAAAATTAAAACCGCAGAGAGGAGAGGCAGATCGAATACCACCAAAAGAAATCTCTATTTGTGGGGAAAAAAGGACGTCAATTTTGTTTGGGTACAACGTCGCACAACCGCGCAATTGTCAGCTAAAGCGACGCAGTGCCGAATCGCAAAAAGTGCTCTGGTAAATTCTTCCCGGGCTGAAGCTGTTAAAAAAAAAAAAATAATAATTTTTTTTTTTTTTTTACTATTTTGGGCCAGTTTTCCTTTAGATAATAATAATTTTTTTTAAAATATTCAGGAGATATCCATTACCATTTACCACCAAATGAAAGCCCAACTTGTCCTAAAAAAAAAACAAGATATAATCCACCTGGATTCACAACATAGTTGTGACGATATGTACGGTTTTACTAACACATGTCAAAGTTGCAAAAAATGTGCTTAGGCATTTAGATTTGTTTTACCCACGAATTGTTAAATGTATATATAAAAAAAAAATAGAAATGAATGCCAGAAATGTGATGCACTAACCAATAGGATATATAAAATGTAGATGCAATTTAAGGTTTCTAAAAGTTGCCGTATAATAAATACTAGAATAACTGTTGCAGATCAAGTAGTTGGCTAATGAAAATCAAATACAACAGTTCATACATTTCAAACAGTAAAGATAAAAAAAACAATAAATAATCATAAATACTAATATAAGGATCATGTAGTTTAGCAGACTCAGATGATAGGGATCAATGTAATAACTCAACACTAGACGGGAAGAGAGGGAGATATTTAGACTTGGCTATTGTGACGTCACATTTCAATTTTAAATTCACGCATTCCCTTCTTCACTTCACACAAACTGAAAGAAAAGCTGGATCTCCAATTTCCGATTCTCCATGAAATAAAATTTTCCCTCCAGCATCAACTATTGAGAAGCGCTTTGTGTAAATAAGCCCCACTGGTTCACCTCAGGTGTAACTCCGATGTAGATGGGGGTATTGGCCCTTGTGAATATCTCAGAATTTATGCACCTGCTTTAACTTATTAGTTTTATAATCTTATCTTTTCAATGAATAATGGCCCCTAGCCTGTATCCCGGCCAGAAATCTGGACTGTTCCTGTGCCCGCCATTATCGTACCTGCAGTAGATGGTCCAAAAAAAATCAGCTGGTTTGTGTATATAAGGAAGGCATTGGACATGATCGATCCATTCTACAAGTCACTGATACAATGTTCAGGTTCGTGGTGCTCGCAATCTGCCTTGGCTATGGTAAGCTAAAGACTTGTCTTTGTGTTTTGGGGGGAACTCTTTTGTAAAATACTTCCCTACTAGTTGCCATGAAAATAAAACACATTTATGGCTGAATGCTAGGAAATAGGATTAGCCAGGTAGAGCCTGTAAATTTTGGCTGTGGGATTACAAATTGGCTGGTCTTGCTGATGGGATTACTAATTGGCTAGTCTTGATGGTGGGATTACCAATTGGCTAAAAATCTTGATGGTGGGATTACCAATTGGCTAAAAATCTTGGTGGTGGGATTACCAATTGGCTAAATCTTGGGAGTGGGATTACCATTTGCCTAAATCTTGGTGGTGGGATTACCAATTAGCTAAATATTGGCGGTGGGATTACCAGTTGCTAAATCTTGGTGGTGGGATTACCAGTTGACTAAATCTTGGCGGTGGGATTACCAATTGGCTGAATATTGGCGGTGGGATTACCAATTGCTAAATCTTGGTGGTGGGATTACCAGTTGACTAAATCTTGGTGGTGGGATTACCAAGTGGCTGAGTCTTGGAGGTGGGATTACCAATTGACTAAATCTTGGCAGTGGGATTACCAATTGGCTAAATCTTGGAGGTGGGATTACCAATTGGCTAAATCTTGGCGGTGGTATTACCAATTGGCTAAATTTTGGCGGTGGGATTACCAATTGCCTAAATCTTGGCGGTGGGATTACCAACTGACTAAATCTTGATGGTGGGATCACCAATTGGCCAAGGCCAAGCCTTGGTGGTGGAATTACTAATTGGCTAAACCTTGGCAGTGGGATTACTTATTGGCTAAATCTTGGTGATGAGATCACCAATAAATGGGTCATCTTGAATCCGCTATTCTTTTATCTTTTGGTATGTTTAGGAGAATGAAATAAACAGCCTCCACTCTGGCCATATTGTATCATTTTTAAATGTATGTGTAACCCCACTACCAGTTGCTAATCTGCTACAGACACTGATGACCTTCAAAAACAATCAATTATATGGTTTTTCATCACCTGCCACCACACTAGGCTTTGGTTAATAAAATAACGCAAAAGAGCCAAGATGTGTAATAATCCACAGCAGCCAGAATTGTGAGAAGGTTGAACACCAATATGTAAAATATACTGGAGTATTAAAGCAGAACTAAACTGTATCTGAGCTCCACAAACTGTAAATGCTATTTAATTTATTTTTAATATTCAATGCAAACTTATTTTGCTAAGAAATTACTTTGAACCGCCCCCCCTCCCCCCTTTCATTACAAATCCTGGAATCCATCTGCCTTAAGCTCAGGCAAGCAGGCAGGGGGGGGGGGGGGTGCATGGCTAAGAAAGCTTCTTCTTCCCTTCTTAAACCCAGTAAATTATAATATACCCTCCTATCTATTTACTAATGCTAGCAGTATGAGGATTAAAAAATAGTTCATGTTGATTGAGAGAGTTTAGTTCTGCTTTAAGGTGCCAGTAAATATCATAATCTGATCATTAAATATTACGTTTAGGAAGAAATCAAACACTTGTAGAAATAATTTTTAGTCATATTTTTCAGCTTGAACTGAAACAAATTGGATTTGACAACCTGGAAATTATATTTTGTTTCTCTTTGTAGCCTACAGCTGTGGCGTGCCAGCTGTACCACCCAGCGTTGCCAGGGTAGTTAATGGCGTAGATGTAAGACCACACAGTTGGCCATGGCAGGTATGCTCAATAAAGTACATTTCTTCAAGTTACATATTCACTTTCATTCAAGTTCTGTCTTGAAATATATTCTTCTTTAACTCTTTGCTGAACTCCTTTATGAATGGCTGTCAATGGTAGGCAGTTGCACTACAGAGAAAAGGGGAGGAGATTGGACAATAACATTTTGCAGATGCTTATAAAGAGACAGGGAGATGCATTTTACCTTAATTGGACAAATTGTTCTAGTAATTTAAATATTTACTTAAGACCAATAAACGCAGAGATACACACAAATACAGATATAAAATTCAATAGAGTGTGTCTGTTCTGGACTTTATTCACATCACTATTATATATATTCCTTTATTTTTTATTTTTCTTAGCGCTGTTCTATTGAATGTATGGAGATGTCTACCATCAACTGTACAGTAAAATGATGATGGAGGTTAAGAAATGATTGAAAGAGACTTAATATCATATTATTAATGTGTGTCATTGATGATAACAGCTAACTGCTCACTAGTGTCTCAGCTTATACTTAAAAAAAAATCATAGAAGTTCTATTGGTGCAAATAATAAGCAGTTTTGCGTGTGTATACATTAAATCATTTGTACATGTTTTAAAATAATCCTATAGTATACCCAGGCACATCATGCAAGTTTGCCAGTATGACCTTTGACTTTCTACTGTTCCCCGGATGTCCTTTAAGGGGCTGTAATGGGGTCAAAAGTCACCCCAAGGATTGCAAAAGCTTAATTCCTTTTTGTTAATGTGTGCCACTGATGATAGCAGCAACTATCTGCTCTCATCTCTTAAAAAATAGTGCCATGGATGTTTGATCAGTGCAAATAATAATCCGTTTCGGCTGACTGTGTATATGTCTTAAAGATGTATGTACATTTTTAAAATATCCCTATAGTATAACCAGCCGCATCAAGCAAGATTGCCAATATGACCTTTGACTTTCTACTGTTCCCCTATGTACTTTAAAGGGCTGTAATTGGGTCAAAGGTCACCCTAAACCCCAAGGATTGCAGAAGCCTAATTCCCTATTGTTGACTTGTGTCACTGATGATAGCGACAACTATTTGCTCTCATCTCTTCAAAAACAGTGACATGGATGTTTGATCAGTGTGACTAATAATCAGTTTTGGCTGACTGTGTATGCCTTAAAGAATATTTACACTTTTAATATATCTCTATAATATAACCAGGTACATCAAGAAAGTTTGTTATTATGGCCTTTGACTTTCTACTGTCCCACTGATGTCCTTTAAGGGGCTGTAATAGGGTCAGCAGTCACCCCTAATTTCCAATTTTCTCTTGCTGTGTCACAAAGCTGTCTGCAGACCACGTGCTCTCTGCATGCACAGTTCTACCAAAGTAAGCATCTATGGCATTCTTTTAGATGCACATGCTCCACAGGCTAATTCACAATTTGCTTTCATGGATCAACACTGAAAGGGCCATGCTCTGGTTCAGCAAAAGCCATGAGATTCTGTAAAAATTAAAAACAGTTTAAGGGGTATTCACTGCTATGAAAAATAACATTTGCTCTCCTTTTGGAGAGCATTATTGACACACATTTCTAGAATTGCCTAAAAAAGTCCTGTTTAATATTCCACCAAAGTCACCTTTATATCAGTACCAGGATGACATGTAAGATGCTTCACAATAATAATGAATTCAATCTTCCTTCACTTCTTTAGATCTCCCTGCAGTACCTGGGATCCAGTGGAGCCTGGGGACACTCATTCATTAAAAATGCAAAATTACATTTACCTTGAAGTCCCCTCTCTCCTTTTTGGAGAGCATCAATTACATTTCTAGAATCACCTGAAAGCCTCCTGTTTAATATGTCACTGAAGTCACCTTTGCATATCAGTACCAAGCTGACATAGAGGATTTAGCACAATAATAATAAATTCAACCTTACTTTTCTCCTTTAGATCTCCCTTCAGTACCAGGGATCCAGCGGGAACTGGGGACACACCTGTGGTGGCACCTTGATCTCTGAAAACTGGGTCCTGACCGCTGCCCACTGCATCAGGTGACTTTCAGATGCTGAAATTAAAATATTATTCCCAAACATTCTAGTGAATCTTTTCAAGTGACACATTTACTGTAAATGATTTGCTTTATTTCCAATAAAAAAAGAGGAATGTCCTAAAAGACAATTAACATAGAGCTGCTATGTAAGTTAAATTTGATGTTATAAAAATGCTTCTGCACGTCCTTGCGTCAATGGCAGTTTGGAGACCTGTGCACTGGTTGGCTCGCTACTTTTGAAGAACAATGCATTAATTTTAACGGTATGTCATGAAATAAACAAGAATCCAGATGGTTGCACTTTGTTGTATCTTGTATAAAAAGCAACATGATACAGCAACCAAGCACTGTGGGGAACGAGAGAAAAAAAATCAACGCGCTTCCCACTGCTCAAGCACTTTATCAACCACAGTTGTATACTATCCACACTTCAGCTAAGAAAACTGTGGACAAAGAATTATGTCAGCAAATAAAAGATTAAACATCAGGGAACATCCTATGTTTGCATGGCACTGGTGCAAAAATACTCATCCAAATTCACTTGTGTTTTGTCCAGCTCCTCAAGGACATACAGGGTTTATCTGGGCAAACACAGCCTGCAGACGGCAGATGAAGAAGGTTCTGTTGCCATTTCCACTGAGAAGATCATTGTCCATGAAAAATGGAGCTCTTTTCTCATCATGTGAGTATGAAAAGACTTCGGAATACACAATCTGGGATGGGTTGTGTTTACGTATTTCTTCCCTGGTGTAAGTTAAGGCTAAATGTTAATGGTCCTGGTCTTCAGTCCCAGCTAGTCCTGTGGCCCTCAACACTAACTAGCCCTGTAGTCTTAATACTAACCTTCCATGTAACCACAATACTAACCCTCCCCGCAACCCTAAAACTATCCCTTCCTCATAATAACGCTCAGATGAACCCTTTCTGTAACTATAGCCTAACCCTCCTTGTAACCAGAAGGGCTGATGTAAGACTGGTGACTTTGCAGCTAGCGACAAATCACGCTGGAGAACCTTCCACCTACCCTTGATAATTGTTTTTTTGCTGGCCCACAAAGTCTGCAGAGTCTAGACTGCCACCATCAGGGCAGGGGGGAGTGACATCTCTATAGAGACTGGTTGGAAATTTCTTAATGATCCCGTTGTTGGAAAATTGTTACCTGCAACAGGTTTATCTGTGGGAGATGACCTTAACACTAATCTTCCCATTAACACTAACCCTCCCTGTAATCCTAACACTATTCCTCCCTGTAACCCCAACAATAACTGTCCCTGTAATCCTAACACTATTCCTCTCTGTAACCCCAACAATAACCCTCCCTGTAATCCTAACACTTTTCCTCTCTGTAAGTCCAATACTAACTCTCCCTGTACCCCTAATACCAACCCCCCTCATAAATCTAACCCTAACCCTCCATGTAACCCTAACATAACTGTAATACTTGCGAGCCCTGTAACCCTTCCAGTAACTTTCCTTGTAACTCTAACACTGAATCCTCTGTAACCCACACTACCCTCCATGTAATGCCGATAAAACCCCACACTTTTACAGCCCCCTCAGCTGCTACCCTCCCCCTTTTACTGCAGAGGCAGCTGCAGGGGGTTACACATGTGCTTTCGGTGGGCATAGCGCCCATTGAAGGCAAACCATTTCAGTGAATGGGGCTGTTGCAATGCACGCGATTGTGGCTCACTAGTGATAGGGTCAGGGAGTTAAAGCAGATGGTGAGGAGGCGATAGCACTGCCAATGTGAACGAACCCCAACACTAACCCTTCCTGTAAGCCTAACACTAATTTCTTTCTGTGACCCTAAAATTAACCCTCCCTATAATACTCTCCCCTGGTGATTCCTGGTTTGCATGCTCAATTCTCCCAAGCTGGGTTCCTTCATTCTATATATTACTGCAAAGCAAAATATCACTTGAGAAGACCTGCTGACTAATTACAGTAATTTCCAGTACTAAATGAATACACAGTGTCTGTCTGCTTTTATCGGGTCCCATTTACTGCTTTAAACCCACAATACCCATGTGACTGATGTATGTGTGTTCTTTCAGCAATGACATCGCTCTGATCAAGCTGTCCCAACCCGCGCCAGTCAATGAGATCATCCAGCCCGCCTGCCTGCCCCCTACTGGCGCCCTCTTGGCCCATGATTCAAACAGCTTTGTAACTGGATGGGGTCGTCTGTACAGTAAGCAACGTCTTTACCATTAAATAAAAATTCAAATCTATAGTCATGGTTCTGGTATGTAAAGTGAACCCATCAGCCATTAAAAGCCATTCCAAAGAAAAAGAAGCACAAAGTGTCTGCGGCTAATTTTGTTCATGCATATCTATAGACACAACTTGTCTTTTAGTTTTGAATGGCGTGTGGAAGAATTAGAACCTCTGTCTGGGTTTTGTTATTGCTGTGTCTCTGCTGGAGAGATTCACCTCCTCTGTATATCTTGGTATCTCTGGTACAGACAGTGATAGGAAATCCAACATTTTACAGCTATCACTGGAGCAGGAATTGAGGGGAAGTCTTCCAGTGACAGTTGTGTGAGAGAGGATTTCCCTTCACTTTGGAGAGAGTTCCTCTCACTTCCTGTTGCGGCTGCAGAACAGGAAATGAGGGTTAAGTCCCCCCAAAGGAACAATGACAGCAAACAAAGCCTAACCTAGTTTCTAATCTTCCCTCTATTATAAACTAAAAAATGGTATAGCTTCATTACCTGTACAATCCTGTCTGTATGGTACTTTAAACTAACGGTTCAAATGGCCCACCCATAACGTCAAACCAGTCCCTGTGAAGTGAGACCCACCCTTCCTTCCTTCCATTTTATTTCTATTATTTTGTTTCTTATATCCATTTCCTTTAAATGTTTTCCTTGCTTCCATTTAATTTCTCTTCTTTCCATCCTTCCTTTCCTTTCCTTTTTCTTTCCTCTTTTCTTTCCTTCCATTTTGTTTCTGTTTGTTTCTTCCTTCCCTCCATGTTCTTTCTATTATTTCCTTTCTTTTCTTTTCCTTACTTTCCTCCACCTCCTTTCTATTTTTCCTTCTTTTCATCCATTTCCTTTCTCTCTTTTTTCCTTCCTTCCTTCTTTCCTTCCTATTCTTTCCTTTCTTTCACTTTTATCTCTATTATTTTCTTCTCTCTCTATTTCCTTTCCTTTTTTTCTTCTCTCCTTCAATTTTGTTTCTATTTTCTTCTTCCTTCCCTCCATGTTCTTTCTATTCTTTCTCTTCTTCTCCTTTCTTTTCCTTCCTTTCCTCCATTTCATTTCATTTCTATTCCTCATTCTTTTCATACATTTCCTTTCTCTCTCTCTCTCCTTCCTTCCTTCCTTCCTTCCTTCCTTCCTTCCTTCCTTCCTTCCTTCCTTCCTTCCTTCCTTCCTTCCAATTCTTATTCTTATTCTTATTCTTTCCTTTCTCTCCATTTTATTTCTATCCTTTTCTTCTTTCCTTCTGTGTTCTTTCTATTATTTCCTATTCTTTTCGTTCCTTTCCACCATTTCCTTTCTATTTTTCCTTCTTTTTCTCCATTTCCTTTCACTCTTCCTTCCTTCCTTCCTTCCTTCCTTCCTTCCTTCCTTCCTTCCTTCCTTCCTTCCTTCCTTCCTTCCTTCCTTCCTTCCTTCCTTCCTTCCTTCCTCTCCTTTCTATTCTTCCCTGCCTTTCTTACATCTCCTTTCCCTCCTTTCCTTACTTTCTTACATCTCCTTTCCCTCCTTTCCTTACTTTCTTACATCTCCTTTCCCTCCTTTCCTTACTTTCTTACATTTGCGTTCTCTTCTCTTCTTTCCATTTCCTTTCTATTCTGTCCTTCCTTCCATTTCCTTTTCTGTTTTTACTTCCTTCCTCCCTTCTTCCCTCCCTCCCCCTTTATGGTTTCAAACATTCCTTGAATTTTAATTTGGATGCAGTTAGGCTTTAAATATTACCTTCAATAGAGACGGCTTTGTCGGCCTTACACCCCCCCTATAGTCAGTAGCTCCACTTGAGTTTCAAAGGTTGAATTTTGGTTGATCTTCCAGTTATCAGTAGCTTTCCCCCCAGCTCTCGATGGATGATGGATATCATTGTTTGCTTTGTTTTTCAGCTGGTGGACCCATCGCTGATAACCTTCAGCAAGCTCTCCTCCCAGTGGTGGATCACGCTACCTGCTCCAAGTCTGACTGGTGGGGCAGGCAGGTCAAGGACACCATGGTCTGCGCTGGCGGTGACGGCATTGTCTCTGCATGCAACGTAAGTCGCGGTCCTCCCTAGTGCTTAGTTCAATATAGGTCGCCAAATTAGAGATCCATACTATTTCTGATAGGTTAGGGTGAGCCAAAAGTGTGGCACCACATCCTACTGAATCATAGTAAATAGAAAATACCTAATAAAGTTGACTTTTAAGGTGTCCAAGGATTACAGAGTAATAGATAAAATGATATACAATTTAAGTGCAATAAAATTGTATATAGGTTTAACCATTAGTCCGTAATCTGTGGGCACCTTAAAAGTCCATTTTACTGAGTATTTACTTTTTTTGTAAAATTTGAGATTCAGGCAGATGAGTTGTGCACCCCTAAGAGGGGGAGAAGCAGATTCAGCCTACCACATTGGTCATGTGATTTCCATTGGAAGGGAGATTCAATCTGAAACTCTGAACTCTGTTCCTCTGTTCCAGCAGAGATCACATGATCAACTGCCTAAGCTTTATTGATTACATAAGCAGCACTGGGGCAATTTCATTTTTAAAATAATTTAGATGTCTTTATGGATCCAACATGTACACTTGTTTCTTTTGAATCCCTGTATCTAATGATTGCATTGTACCCTGCAGGGTGATTCCGGTGGTCCCCTGAACGTTCAGGCCGGCGATGGATCCTGGGAAGTGCACGGCATTGTCAGCTTTGGCTCCGGCCTCAGCTGCAACTATGAGAAGAAGCCAACCGTCTTCACCAGAGTCTCCGCCTACATTGACTGGATCAATGATGTAAGCCCGACTGACAGCAATCAGCTCAAATGATTGCCTACCTGTGCTGATGCTGCTTGCATAAAGAAAAAAAAGAGAGAAAGGATGTATTAAGAATTGCAAAGCTGCATTAATTTGTGTCTTTTATATCTGCTCAGAGTAAAACTTAAAATATACATATACAGTATATTTAAACAAGGCTTTTTTTCAGGGGGAACTTGGTGGAACTTAGTTCCACCACCTCTGGCTCAGACCCTTGGGGGGGGGGGGGGGAGCTGCTCACCACAATCACTTGTAAACACAGAAGTCCGGTTTCTGTGTTTACAAGTGACAGCTCTGCACTCTGTGTGTAACCCCCCTGAACTCTGCACTCTGTATATAATGCAATCCTGGTATTTAATGTCCCTTTAGGACCCTCCTACTGTTCATGAAATTTGACTGACCACACCCACTATTTGATGTGATTTGAAGGGTGTGTGTGGGTGGAGGGGTTTTGGGGGGTCGTGGTTGAGTTCCAGCACCTATTGTTTGAGAAAAAAAGCCCTGTATTTAAATAATAGAATAAGGTCTTGTTCTCTAAAAAGAGGGCATACACACAAATCTATAACAGTGCATTGAGAAGGAAGCCATGTTTCTCCATTAAAGTTAGATGTTTAGAGAAACATAAACGTTGCTAAGTTGTAAAGGTTACAAAAGAACATCCTCAGCATTTTTTAAAGAGGTTCTTCAAATGCTGTAGCTGCTGACTTTCAATAAAAGGACACTTACCTCTTCAGGGATCCAGCGATGTCCTCAACTGGGCCGGTTCTTCGCTGGTCTTCGGTTCCTCAGCACCATAATACTAACTGTGGGATAAAAGGACACTTACCTGTCCAGGGATGCAGTGCTGTCCTCACCTGGGCCGGTTCTTCGCTGGTCTTTGGTTCCTCAGCACTATAATACTAACTGTGGGATAAAAGGACACTTACCTGTCCAGAGATGCAGTGCTGTCCTCACCTGGGCCGGTTCTTCGCTGGTCTTTGGTTCCTCAGCACTATAATACTAACTGTGGGATAAAAGGACACTTACCTGTCCAGGGATGCAGTGCTGTCCTCACCCGGGCCGGTTCTTTGCTGGGCGTTGGTTCCTCAGCACTATAATACTAACTGTGGGATAAAAGGACAATTACCTGTCCAGGGATCCAGTGCTGTCCTCACCCGGGCCGGTTCTTTGCTGGGCGTTGGTTCCTCAGCACTATAATACTAACTGTGGGATAAAAGGACACTTACCTGTCCAGGGATGCAGTGCTGTCCTCACCTGGGCCGGTTCTTCGCTGGTCTTTGGTTCCTCAGCACCATAATACTAACTGTGGGATAAAAGGACACTTGCCTGTCCAGGGATCCAGTGCTTTCCTTACCCAGGCCGGTTCTTCGTTGGTCTTTGGTTTCTCAGCACCATAATATTAACTGTGGGATAAAAGGACACTTACCTGTCCAGGGATCCAGTGCTGTCCTCACCCGGGCAGGTTCTTCACTGGTCTTTGGTTCCTCAGCACCATAATACTAACTGTGGGATAAAAGAACACTTACCTGCCCAGGGATTCAGTGCTGTCCTCACCCTGGCCAGTTCTTCGCCAGTCTTTGGTTTCCCAGCACCACCATACTAACTGTGAGAGGCCGGCTGTGACCATTTGCAGCTTCACAGCCGGCTCCCTGCTGCACATGCGCAAGACGTGCTGCGTCTTGTAAATGGTCCTGCAGCCGTCTGTGAACTGTGCGTGCAAAATCACATACCTGTCGCCCGGTAGTGCATGTACGTGGGGAGGTCGGCAAGAGAATAATACAAGAAAAGAGAAACGAGAAAGGAAGGAGCATTTGAATAGATGAAGAACATTGGATTACATATGTCATATAGGGTGTAATATAATATGTTTCTAATATACATTCCCTTTTCTTGCAGAAAATGGCCAACAACTAAAAGACTTCTCCCATGGTGGGACTGCAGCATTCTCCATCAGCTGTTTTATTATCTATCCTAGATGAGTCTTAGAATTTATGAATTAATAAAGATGAATGAGCAAACAGATCTGCCTTGTCTCTGAATCATTTTCTCGGTTGATTTTGCTTCTTTTGGTTCGGTTGTGTTGCAGGCTTAGTTCAGACATCCTTGTCCTGTAAAGGTGCAGCAATCCAAAGCAGCCAATCCCATCTCATTTCGCCGGGTTCAGATTATAGATCATTTATGATTGGCTGCTGTGGTTACTGGTACGTCACGCTGCACACGCGCACTGGCACGCCCCCTGGTACACGCAGCGGCCCGGGTTAGCGTGCTCATTATGACCAATCATGGCGATCACATGATTACAATGTAAGCAAAACTATCCAGATTGGCTGCCATTCATGACAGCTTGCTTGCTGTTGTGGTCTTGCGATTGGCCCACAGCTATCACATGGTACCTGGCCCCCTGTACCATGTGATTAGCTGTAGCCAATCACAACGTCCCAATAGTAAGCAAGCTGTTATGAACGGCTTCCATTCATGACAGTTAAAACGAATGCTTATAACAGTGATCATCACTGTTATAAGCAATAATAGTGTAAAAAAAAACAAAAAAAAAACCAGAGTAGTACAGTATCACTATGGCGAGATTTACCTATTCTGATAACAGTATGTTAAAAAAAATATATCTATATACAATTTTTTTTTCAAAATGTTTAAAAATTGAATACAATTTATTTTTATTTTTTTTAATACTGTCACCAGTCATATGATGATGCTGTTTTGCACTGGTGACATATAAATATTTTTATTTAATTTCCAAAACGTCTTTCAGGACAGCACCCGAGAGATCATGGCTCCTCCTCCCACAGGAAACACCTCATCAATTAAGTCTTTAAATTGGAATCCTCCACGTTGCCTCATCAGTTTTTTGTGTTTCCTCCAGCTGGAGGAACACCTCTGGTGGGAGCCATGATCTCTCAGGTTTATCCTGGGAGACACAGGTTCTCACCTGTTAGGTCTTTTTTAGGCCAGGAGAGTGAGCCTCCCACTTGCCTCTTACATGGACGGTCCCGTGGGCTCCCTCTCCCTCTTCCGTGCTCGGGGAGAGCCTGTACGCCGGGGGTGCTGCCTCAAAATTTTTGGCCTGACGGGTGGCCGTCCTCTGTTCCCTTCTTGGGAGCGTGCGGTGGCGGCCGCCATGTTGCTGGTGGCAGAAGAGCGCTTCAGCCACGTCCAGGCAGCACTTCCGGGTCGGCGCGTGCGTCATTTCCGGCGCAAAGCGCAGTGGGAGAGGGCAGGGTCACCTGGCGCCTTATTTCCGGTTCCAGGTCAGCGCAGCGGCGTTTTCGAATCTGGAACCGGTCGTTTTACCACGCACCGCAGACAGCTATGGATAGCGATGCAGCGGATAAGGGGGCAAGCCAAGGCGCCAGCAAGGCTAAGGTAAGGGACTGTGTCCTCTATTACCCTGGGCCGTTTTCTCCTGTGGGGGGGTTACTCACTCTTTTCCCCCCCTTCCCCCACCCCCCCTCCCCTCTCAGAGGTATGTTGCAGTGGCTAGATTTAGTATATCTGCCCTACAACAGGGGATTAGGTGGTGGTGGCTTGCATGGGCACATGGAAAATGAGATGTTTCTTCCTTAGTGCACCTGGGTGTATTATTTACGCTGTATTACAGCCTTTTAAGCGTGGTTCCATGTCTCTTTTCTGTTTGTCCAGGCCAAAGGTTCTGCCCAACCAGTCAAGAGAAGGTGCCCTGTCTGCAAAGAAAAATTAAGCGATGCTTGGACCAAAACGCTTTGTGCAGAGTGCATTACAACTTTGGTCAGAGAGGAGACTCCATCCGTTTGTGGCGACTTAGTGTCAACAATAAAGGATGAGCTCCGGGCCACCTTTCAGGCTTTTAGGTCAAACCTAAGAGAGGAGCCAGGTCCCTCTAGGGATCCTCTGGTTCCGCAGCCATCTTCAGAACCCCAGACTGGTTCTCAAATAATTTTTGGGGGTCCGATATCCCAGGATGCTTCTCAAGGGTCCGTTTCCCTCGCTCCAGATGATACTGATTCTGAGGAGGAGGAAAATGAATCAGACACCACTTCTAAATACAAATTGTCACTAGAAGAGGTGGGAGGACTCCTGAAGGTAATCCATGCCACTTTGGGGATAGAAGAGGAAAAGAAGGAACTCTCCCTGCATGACCGCATGTATGCTGGTTTAGAAGATTCAAAAGGCCGTTCTTTTCCAGTTCATTCAGTTATCACTGATATGATTAAAAAAGAGTGGCTGGAACCTGAGAAAAAGCCTTTCTTTTCCCGGGCTCACAAGAAAAGATTTCCATTTGAAGAAAATCCAGATTCTATATGGAATAAGGTTCCAAAATTGGACTCTGCCTTTTCTCAGGTCTCTAAGTCTACGGACCTAGCCTTTGAGGATATGGGCACTCTGAAGGAGCCCATGGACAAAAGGATGGACCTGCTTCTTAAAAGAACCTGGCAATCAGTAATGCACAATCTGAAACCAGCAATGGCAACAACCTGTGTTGCAAGGAACTTAGATCACTGGGTTAACCAGTTGAAAGCCCATGTCATAGCAGATTCCTCAAAACAGGAGATTCTAGACTCTTTTTCAACCCTGTCGGCAGCAATATCATATATTGCGGATGCGTCTGCGGAATCTATCCGCATGTCAGCAAGGTCAGCAGCTTTAACAAATTCTGCCAGAAGGGCCTTATGGCTGAAGACGTGGCCAGGGGATGCTGCATCTAAAAATAGATTATGTGGTATTCCGTTTGCAGGTGATCTGCTATTCGGTTCAGAGCTAGAGTCCATTCTTGACCGCACGGCAGACAAGAAAAAGTTGTTTCCGGTTAGGAAGATACAGGTGCAAACCCGTAAGCGTTTCTTTCGGCCCCAAAAAGGTCAGCAGGAAGCAAAAACGCAGGGCAAGAGGAAGGCATGGTCTTCTCAGAAGCCCAAAGGTAGGGGTGGAGTGCTCTTCAATCCTCCTGCGGCCTCCACAAAACCACAATGACCCTGTCAAGGTCAGAGAAAGACTACAGGAGTTTCTTCCTCAGTGGAGAGCCATTTCCTCGAATCAATTCGTTGTAAAGATGCTCTCCCAAGGGTATGTGATAGAATTTACGGAAGAACCTCCAAGAAGATTCCTGGTGACAAACGTCCCAAGGGACGCAGTCAAGGCTCTCGCCATGAAGTCCCTAATTCAGGAACTGAAAAATCAGAGAGTCATTGTTCCGGTCCCAGCGGGGGAGTTCTTCCAGGGGTTCTACTCACATGTCTTTCTGGTTCAGAAACCTTCAGGAAAGTTCCGTCTTATCCTGAATCTCAAAATGCTGAACAAATCAGTAGAATACAGAAGGTTTCGGATGGATTCAATATTTTCAGTAAGAAACCTCCTGTATCAAGGGTGCTATATGGCATCAATAGATTTACAAGATGCCTACCTCCACATTCCTATCGCCACCAGGTCGCAGAAATATCTGAGGTTAGCACTGAAAGAAGGGAAGAAGGTGGTACATCTGCAATTCAGAGCACTCCCGTTTGGTCTGTCATCATCCCCAAGGGTCTTCACGAAAATAATGGCCGAAGCTCTGGCGCCTCTGCGTCTAGAGGGGATCTCAGTTATTCCGTATCTGGACGACCTGCTGTTTTTTGCCCAGACCAGAGAAGGTCTTCAAGAAAACTTGCTCAGAGCCCGTGTTCATCTAGAATCTATGGGGTGGATTTTAAACCTTCAAAAATCAAATCTGATTCCCTCACAGGAAGTGTTATTCCTGGGTTTCCGTATCAACTCTTTAGATCAAAAAATTTTTCTTCCAGAGGAAAAACAGGAAAAATTGGTACAAGTGGTGTCATTGCTACAGTCCAATCAAGTTCTGTCCATCAGGAAAGTTATGTCAGCATTGGGAACCCTGACCTCTTCCATTCCGGCCATCCAGTGGGCAAAGCTCCATTTCAGACCTCTGCAAAGTTTCCTGTTAAAAACCTGGAATCACCAGCAGGATTCACTAGATTCATTAGTGAAGATCCCTACTTCAGTAAAAAGAAGTCTGTGGTGGTGGAAGAACCAGACAAGGTACTCAGAGGGGCTGTTATGGTCCTTCCCAACTCAGGTGAGGTTGACAACAGATGCCAGTTCCTGGGGTTGGGGGGCTCATATGAGCGGCCGGTGGGCCCAGGGCTCGTGGGACACAAGAGATGCCCTAAGGTCCTCAAATTGGAGGGAACTAAAAGCTATAGAAATGGCCTTACTGACCTTTGCGAAAGAAGTCCAGGGGCAACATACTCAGATCCTGTCAGACAACGCCACAGCGGTGGCTTACATAAACAGACGGGGGAACCAGAAGCAAAGTTCTGCAGAGCTTGGCAAAAGGCATTCTGAGTTGGGCAGAGCTCCATACTCTATCCTTATCCGCGGTCCACTTAAAAGGGACCTTAAACAGAGTAGCGGACTTCCTAAGCAGGAACCAGATTTTAGAGGCAGAGTGGCAATTGAATCCAGAAGTCTTCCAGTTAATAGTGCAGAAATGGGGGCGTCCAAGAGTGGATCTCTTTGCCACCCAGGAAAACTCGCAGATGTCTCGCTTCTTCTCCCTGAACAGGAACGAGGCATCACTGGGAGTGGATGCTCTGGCACAAGATTGGAAGTTTCACCTCTGTTACGCATTCCCTCCGTTTCAGCTCATCCCTCGGGTCATAGCAAAAATCAGGAAGGAGGAGACAATAGTGATCCTCATCACTCCTTTCTGGCCAAAAAGGCCTTGGTTTTCATCCCTTCTTCAGATGCAACAAGAACCTTACTGGCACCTTCCGTTGAGAAAAGACCTTCTGTTACAAGGTCCTCTGTTTCACCAGGAAGTAGCAAAACTAAAGCTCACGGCCTGGCTACTGAGGAGCAGCTCTTGAAGAGGAAAGGTTTCTCGGATAGGTTGGTAGCTACCCTCCTATCCAGTAGAAAGAAGGTTACAAGAGCAATCTATTCCAAAGTCTGGAAAATCTTCAACTCCTGGTGCACAGCATCTGACAGATCTCCAAAACAAATTTCTTCTGTGCTTGAGTTTCTCCAAGAAGGGGCGGACAAGGGCTTAGCGGTCAGCACCCTCAAAGTTCAAGTTGCTGCGCTGGGGGTATTCCTGGAAAAATCCATTTCAGAACCCCTAGTAATAAGATTCTTCAAAGCTCTTACCCGGTCTAGACCAGTGGTAATCAAAAGCTGTCCAGCATGGAACTTATCGGTTGTTCTACAGGCCCTGACCAAGGAACCTTTTGAACCCATTAATTTAGCCTCCCTGAAATTGATTACTTTGAAAACAGTGTTTTTAGTGGCTGTTACAACAGCCCGAAGAGTCAGTGAGCTGCAAGCCTTTTCAATCAGGGAGCCTTTCTTTTCCATTTTTTCAGACCAAATTGTTCTGAAGACGGATCCTAATTTTTTGCCGAAGGTCGCTTCGATCCAGAATCGAACTCAGGAAATAATACTTCCTACCTTTTTGTTCTAATCCATCGGGTAAGAAGGAAGAAGAATTCCATACCCTGGATGTTAAAAGAGCAGTCTTGAGTTACTTGGAAAACACTAAAGACTTTAGATGTTCAGATGCTCTGTTTGTTTTATTTTCCGGTAATAAAAAAGGAAGACAAGCTTCTAGAGGAACCATTGCCAGATGGTTGAGAATGGCTATCTCAGAAGCCTATTCCCTTACAGGTCTGGAGAGTCCATTAAATGTCCGGGCTCATTCTACAAGAGCTTCCGCGGTGAGTTGGGCAGAAAAAGCTGGCGCCACCCCCGAACAAATCTGTAAGGCAGCTACTTGGATAAGTCTGACAACCTTTGCCCGTCATTATAGGTTAGACCTCATGACGGCTGGGGACCAGGCTTTTGGAAGGAAAGTCTTACAGGCTGTTGTCCCACCCTAAATGGAGTAAGTCTCGATTATCCTCTCGGGTGCTGTCCTGAAAGACGTTTTGGAAAATTGCAAGTTAGACTTACCGGTAACTTGTTTTCCAATAGGCTTTCAGGACAGCAGTAACCCGCCCTTTGTTTATGCTAATGCTGTAATACTATGATATAACTGTCGCTTATGTGTTGCAGCTGGGGCTGGAGTTCTCTACAAACAACTGATGAGGCAACGTGGAGGATTCCAATTTAAAGACTTAATTGATGAGGTATTTCCTGTGGGAGGAGGAGCCATGATCTCTCGGGTGCTGTCCTGAAAGCCTATTGGAAAACAAGTTACCGGTAAGTCTAACTTGCAATTTTCTTAATTTTCCCAAAAAATTGAGACAATTCAAAAAAAAACTCCCCATGCCTCTTACTAAATACCTTGGACTGTCTACTTTCCAAATAGGGGTAATTTAGGGGGCAAAACTCCCCATGCCTCTTACTAAATACCTTGGACTGTCTACTTTCCAAAAATGGGTCATTTTGGAGGGCATTTGTTCTGTCCTGACATTTTCGGGCCTCAAGAAATTAGATAGTCCATCAGTACATCAGGATTGATCAATTTTCAGATATATATCCCAGTAGTTTGTGGACGCTATAACTTTCCTACAGACTACATAAAAAAACACTGATTTGGGTTATTTTCACCAAAGAAATTGGTCTAAATTTATTAAAGAAAGATTATTTGTTTGCAAAATTTTAGAACAGAAACAAGAAAAACAAGGGTTTTAATTTAAAACTTTTCTGAATTTTTTAATTTATATACTAAAAAATAAAAAACCCAGTGGTGATTAAATACCACCAAAAGAAAGCTCTAAATGTGTGAAGAAAATTATATAAATTTATTTTGGGTACAGGAAGGGTGGGGGGGACCTTCCGGAGGTTGGGTGGTTAAAGTTAAAATAACTACAGTGCCATCATCCATCTACATAAGAAGAAGGGATAATGTAAATTCAACAGTATGTTTTAAGTATCACTTTAATACAGCGAGCAACAACCAACTAGTCCTTACATGGTGGGAACTGATTTATGTGGGTTGTGTAAGGGATAGACCACTGTCAGTCTTCCTCTGCTGTGTCCAAATTGGGGAGATTTCCCTTCACTTCCTTCCTCAGTGAAAACCATGGTGAATACATACATAAAGATGATCATTGTAAGCACCCCTGTCAATGATATAAAACCAAACACAAGGGGGCGCCTCCATCTAGGTGTAGCAATTTATTAAAAAGAATAAAAGACAATAAAAATGCACTCACTAATTAATAGTGGCTCAAGACCTGTCATTAACCCATATAGACCTCCATAAGATCACCGTGAGGCTCCAGAGCAGCAGCTTGCTACACCCTGAAGCCGCTGTTGCCTCAAGCTTGAAGCCTGCCATCTGTTCTTCCACCGAGAACTCTGCTTTAGCCAGCCGCTTGCCTACCGAGCTCTGCAGCCTCACGGTGATGATGATCCTATGGAGGTCTACATGGGTTTATGACAGGCCTTGATCATCAGCTGGAGCACAATCAGGCAGAAAGTGTGTCAGGTGTGGTAGCCTGGTCACGAAAAGCAGAAGCCCAGTTAACCATATATGTATAAAACAAAGGCAAAAAATAAAACAAAAAAATGTGAGCAAAAAACAATAAAATAAAGAAAAAAATAGAAGGTGAAAAATATGAAAAAAATAAGAATAAAAATGAAAAATAAAAAATAATAATGGAAATAAAAAAAAAATTAAAAAAAATACATACAAATAAGAATGAAAAAATAAGAAAATATATAATGGGGAAAAAAATAAAAAATAAGAATTTAAGATAAAAAAATAAATACTAATGGAAATAAAAACAAAATGAAAAAAATAAATACAAATAAGAATGAAAAAATTAGAAAATATATAATGGAAATAAAACTAAAAATAGGAAATTAAGATTAAAAAAAAATCGGCTTTATCCAGCCACTTGCCTGAAGAGCTATCCAGCCTCACAGTGATCCTATGGAAGTCTACATGGGTTTTTTACAAGCCTGGATCCACTATTAACTAGTGAGTGCATTTTTATACTTTTTATTACATTGCTGCACCCAGATGGAGGTGCTCCCTTGTGTTTGTTTTATGTATGTGCATGAGGATCTAATCTGAGAGGAGCTGCATCCACTTCACTTGGTGTTCCCTACCACTCTCCTGACAGAAAGTGCTAGGTGTGGTAGTCTGGTCAAGAAAAACAGAAGCCCAGTTAACCTTATATGTATAATAAAGGGTAAAAAATAAAAATAAAACGGTAAGAAAAAATGTGAGAAAAAAAAAATAAAATAAAGAAAAAAAAACAAGGTGAAAAATATAAATAAAAATAAGAATAAAAATGAAAAATAAAAAAATAAATACTAATGGAAATAAAAACAAAATTAAAAAAATAAATACAAATAAGAATGAAAAAATAAGAAAATATATAATGGAAAAAAAAATAAGAAATTAGGATAAAAAAAAAATTCTGCTTCAGCCAGCCACTCGCCTGCAGAGTTCTGCAGCCTCACAGTGATCCTATGGAAGTCTACATGGGTTTTTGACAAGCCTGGATCCACTATTAACTAGTCAGTGCATTTTTATACTTTTTTTTACATTGCTGCACCTAGATGGAGGTGCTCCCTTGTGTTTGTTTTATGTATGTGCATTAGGATCTAATCTGAGAGGAGCTGCATCCACTTCACTTGGTGTTCCCTACCACTCTCCTGGCCCTCTTATGTGTCCCGTTAAATTACGGTCTTATTGCAATAGTTTATTCTTTTACCCTAACTACTACATCTGCAGGACAGAAAAGCAAAAACCTTACTTGCCGGATCACCAGTAAAAAAATGAAAGAAAAAAAAGGCCTAAAAGAAGGAAAACGAATGCAGCCACCACATCTAAGAATTGGTAATGTGCAATATAAATGTTTTTGGGGGGTTTAAGACTGTTTTTAACTGCTGAAGATAAAAAAAAAACTAATAAAACTGAAATACAATATATGAATATACATTTAAATTAGTAATGGGAAAATTACGCAATAATAAAATCATATATAATAAATACTAATATATGGATCACTTTGTTTTGCAGAGCCAGCTGATAAGGAGCAGTGGGGTTGATTTACTAATACTGGAGAGTGCAAAATCTGGTGCAGTTCTGCATAGAAACCAATCGGCTTCCAGGTTTTATTGTCAAAACTTTATTGAACAAGTTGAAGTTAGAAGCTGATTGGCTACCATGAACAACCGCACCAGATTTTTCACACTCCACTTTTAATAGATCAACCCCAGTGTAACCAACAACCACTAGACAGGGTGAGAAGGAGACATTTGGACTTGGATATTACAATGTGATATTTCAGTTCTAGATTTACTTCCTCCATAAAAACTAAAAATAAAAAAATAAAAATAGTTTTAGCTGGAACTCCAGTTTTCGATTCTCCTTAAAACAAATGTTCACCTCCAGCATCAACTATGCAGATGTCCTTGGTGTAAATAAGCTCCTCTAGTTCACTTCAGGTGTAACTCGGATGTAGTTGGGGGTATCGGCCTCTGTGAATATCTCAGAATTCCTGCACCTGCTTTACCTTTTTAGCTCTTTAATCTTATCTTTTGAATGTAAAATTATCCTCTAGACTTTTTCCATACCATAAATTTGGACTGTTCCTATTGGCCACTATTATCATACCTGCTGCAGGTGGTCTCGGAAAATCAGCCAGTTTGTGTATATAAGGTGTTAGACGAGTTATTCTACACGTCACAGGCACAATGTTCAGGTTCGTGGTACTTGCAATCTGCCTTAGCTATGGTAAGTTAAAGACTTGTCCTTGTGCATTTTTTGGGAACTCTGTTATACAACACGCCCCTACTAGATACTATTAAAATAAGACACATTTAAAGTTGAATGATAGGGCACAGGTTTAGCCAGACAGAGCCTGTAAATTTTGGCAGTGGGATTACCAATTGACTACATTTTGTCAGTGGAATAACCGATTGGCTAAATTTTGGCGGTGAGATAACCAATTGGCTAAATTTTGGTGGCGGGATTACCAATTGGCAAAACTTTGGTGGTGGGATTACCAATTGTCTACATTTTTCTCAGTGAGTTTACCAAGTGGTTCCCAGTTGTAGCAGTCCAGGTCTAGTAGTGAGGGCCTATCCACCCTTGTGTGCTTTCAGAAAAGAAGCACAGAGTATCAGTATAATCAACCCTATTGGTGCACCCAGTGTATATATACAGTATATACAGGACTTTTTTCAGGGGGAATGCAGTTACGACACCTCCAACGGTGACTGTATGTAATGGTAAGGGGTGCTGCAGGGTCTATTGATGCTGGCTGCTGCGGGATCTATTCTAGCTGTAGGGGATATATTTTTGCAGGGGGTCTATTGTTGCTGGTGGGGGACCTATTGTTGTTAGGGGTGGGTCTTACATTGCTGGGGGGGTCAGTTATTGCTAGGAGAGATCTACTGTTGTTGGAGGAGTTTGTTGCTGCTGGCTGCTGGAGAGTCTATTGATGCTGGCTGTAGGGAGAAATGTTGTTGCTGCCAGGAGAAGGGGGGTTTGTTTTGGGTGGTCCATTGTTGTTTAGGGGATCTGTTGTTGCTGGAGGGGGCTCTATTATTACTGGCTACAAAAAATCTATTTTACTGCTTTTTTTGTTATCATTAACAAATTCCGTACAAATTACTTATCACCACAAAATGATACTTGGTTCTGTATTCTATAAAAGGGCAGTAATAGGTGGTAGGGGGTGGAACCAAGGAACGGTGATCAGAGGTTGGTAGGGGTGGATAAAAGGGGTGACTCAGAAAGGGGGAGTTCCTGCACCTAGTCTCTGAGAAAAAAACTTTTAGTGTATATACATTTTTTGTAAATATAACTATTTATTATATTTTCTTTTTCTCTGTAGCCTACAGCTGTGGTGTGCCAGCTGTGGCACCCAGCGTTGCCAGGGTAGTTAATGGAGAGGATACAGTACCACACAGCTGGCCATGGCAGGTATGCTCAATGAAGACTATTTCTAAAAGTTACAAACACTTCCAGCTAAGTTCTTTCTTGAAATATATCCTCCTTTAATGCTTTGTGAAACTTCTTTGTACTTTGAGAATAGCTGTTGAAGATAGGTAGTTGCACGGTAGTGAAAAAGTGGAGGACCTCAGACAATAACATTTTGCAGATGGTTATAAGGAGATGAAATGCAACAATTTCTCAATCAACAGAGAGACACACACATTTCCACTTAGTTGGACAAATCGTTCTAGTAATTTAAATATTCTTTAGCAGAAATGATTTTGTGCAAGTCACTCAAGACCAATAAACGCAGATTGCTGATTGGTTAAAGCCATGCATACACAATTTAAAACTAATTAATGGGTGACCCTCTTAGAGTACTATGGATTTTGTAAATATAAGAGTGGAGAATAATTAATGGATAAATGATTGGACATGTTGGACATTTTTAGCTTGTTCATAGCCAGGCAAGGGCAATGCATTGAAATGTTTACTGACAACTTTTTGTAGAAATAGTGATGTGCAGATAGCTAATAAAAAGATTGCAAGAGACTTGATACTCTATAGTTAATATGTACTACTAAAAAAAAAGCTAACCACTCTTTTCATTAGTCTCTCAGCTTATTCCCTTCAAAAAGAGTAGCATTTATGTTTTATGAGTGCAAATAATAATCAGTTTTGGCTGATTGTGTCCATGCCTTGATACATGTGTATGCTTTAAAAATATCCTTATAGTATATCCAGGCACGTCAAGTATGTTTTTAATATGACTTTCTTCCTTTCTCCTGCTGTCCTTTGAGGGCTGTCATGGGGTCGACAGTCACCCCAAGTTCTAATTTTCTCCTATTCTGTCCTTTGAGGGCTGTAATGGGGTCAACGGTCACCTCATGTTCCACTGTTCTCCTATTGTGTCCTTTGAGGGTTGTAATGAAGTCAGCGGCCATCCCAAGTTCCAGTTTCTCCATTTGTGTTCTTTGAGGGCTGTAATGGGGTCAGCAGTCACCTCAAGTTCCAGTTTCTCCTGTTGTGTTCTTTGAGGGCTGTAATGGGGTCAGCAGTCACCTCAAATTCCAGTTTTCTCCTTTTGTGTTCTTTGAGGGCTGTAATGGGGTCAGCAATCCACCCAAGTTCCAGTTTTCTCCTTTTTTGTCCTTTGAGAATTGTATTAGAGTCACCAGTCACCTCAATTTTCAATTGTTTCCTATTGTATCACAAAGCTGTCTGACCAAATGCTCTCTGCATATACAGTTTTATGAAAGATGTGAATGCTTTTAAATGTTCATGTTCCTTAGGCTAATTTACTAGTTCAAGGCTCATCACTTTAGAGCCATGCTCTGGCCCAGCAAGTCATGAGATTCTGAAAAAAATAAAGTCTGTGGGGCATTCATTACAATGCAAAATTACATTTACCTTGAAGTCCCTTCTCTCCTTTTTGGAGAGCATCAATTACATTTCTAGAATCACGTGAAAGCCTCCTGTTTAATATGTCACTGAAGTCACCTTTGCATATCAGTAGCAAACTGACATAGAGGATTTTGCACAATAATAATAAATTCAATCTTAATTGTCTCCTTCAGATCTCCCTTCAGTACCAGGGATCCAGCGGGAACTGGGGACACACCTGTGGTGGCACTCTGATCTCTGAAAACTGGGTCCTGACCGCCGCCCACTGCATCAGGTAACTTTCAGATGCTAAAAATAAAAGTAATAATCCCAAAAACTAAAAAGAACCTTTTCCATTTTTTAGTACATATGGTTCATTTTCTGTAACTGCTTCACTAGCAATAGAGAAGAGGAAAGCTACAATTTATTAAAAAACACTAATTATTCAGAACTGCTATGCAATTTTCCTCTTTGCTTCCTTGCATCCATGGCTATTTGGGGACCTGTGCCCTGGCTGGCACACTGCACTAGTTTTATTTTAACGGCATGTCATGGAAAATACAGTTTAGAGCAACCTCAAATGCCATCGCATGCAGGTAATTAGGGAGAGTGTTCTGTTATGCTTATCATTGTCCATGTAACACCTCAGTCTAGGGAAACTGTAGAGTCCTATCGGGAAATAAATGATTTTATGTTAGGGGAGGTCGTCCTAGGTTGGATGACACCAATGTACAGATTCACCTCCAAAGCACTCATCCAATTTCACTTGTGTTTTGTCCAGCTCTGCAAATACATACAGGGTTTATCTGGGCAAACACAGCCTGCAGACTGCAGATGAAGAAGGTTCTATTGCCATTTCCGCTGAGAAGATCATTGTCCATGAAAAATGGAGCTCTTTTCTTATCCTGTGAGTATGACATGACTTTTGGAATACACAATCTGTGATGGGCTGCATTTACGTTCTTCTCCCTTGTACTCATTTTGGTGTGCCTAGTTGTTGATGGTCCTGGTCTTTAGTCCCAGCTAGACTTGTGACCTCAACACTAACCATTCCTGTAATCCTAATACTATCCTAATACTAATCTATCAACTAACCCCGATCTGTGATGGGCTGCATTTACATTCTTCTCCCCTGTGCTCACTCTGCTGTGTCTAGGTGTTGATGCTCCTGGTCTTTAGTCCCAGCTAGACTTGTGACCTCAACAGTCAACACTAACCATTCCTGTAATCCTAATACCATCCTAATAGTAACATATCAAGTAACCTCAATCTGTGATGAGCTGCATTTATGTTCTTCTCACCTGTGCTCACTCTGCTGTGTCTAAGTGTTGATGGTCCTGGTCTTCAGTCCCAGCTAGACTTGTCTCCTCAACACCAATCATTCCTGTAATCCTAATACAATTCTAACACTAACCTAATAATAATCCTAATACTAACCTATCAAGTAACTCCAATCTGTGATGGTCTGCATTTGCTTATTTCTCCCCTGTGCTCACACTGACGTGTCTAGGTGTTGATGGTCCTGGTCTTCAGCTTCAACTAGACTTGTGGCCTCAACACTAACTATTCCTGTAATCCTAATACCATACTAATACTAACTTATCAAGTAACCCCAATTTGTGATGGGCTGCATTTACGTATTTCTCCCCTGTGCATACCATCAACATCAGATGCCCTACCACCAACCTTCCCAATAACATTAATGCTAACTACCTGTACCCACAAACTACCCTACCCTTTAAACTAGCCCTCTCTGTAATCCTAAAGCTGTCCCTCCCTGTAACCCTAACAGTAACCCTCCCTGTAATTTCAATACTAACACTCCCTGTATCCTTAACACTAACGCTCCCTGTAAATCTAACCCTTCAAGTAACTTTTGCACAAATGCTCCTGGTAACCCTAACACTAAGCTTTCCTGTATCTCTAATTACCCTCCCTATAATTCCAACATTAATACTCCCCGTATCCCTAATCCTAACCCTCCATGTGATCCTCATACAAACCCTCCCTGTAACCTTAACACCAACCCAACTGTAACCATAACACTAACCCTCCCTGTAACCCTCACACAAATGCTACTGGTACCCTGCCTCCCTATAATTCTAACACTAATGCTCCCCGTATCCCTAACACTAACCCTCCCTGTAAGTATAACCCTAACCCTCATACAAACACTCCCTGTAATCCTAACACCAACCCTCCATGTAACCCTCATATAAACCTTCCCTGTAATCCTAACACCAACCCACCCCGTAACCATAACATTAACCCTCCCTGTAAATCTAACCCTAACCCTCCATGTAACCCTTGCACCAACCTTCCTTGGAACTCTAACACCAACCCTCTCTTTAACCCTAACACTAGCTCCTCTAAGTAACCGTAATGCTAATCCTTTCTTTAACCCTAACACTAAATCCTCTGTATTTCTAACATTAACCCTCCCTGCTGCAATAACACTAAATTCTTCCTGTAATCCTAACACTAAATTCTTCCTGTAATCCCAACACTAAATTATCTGTGTAACCCTAGCACTATATCCTCTGTGTAATACTAAATCTCTCTGTAACTCTAACAATAAATCCTAAATGTAACCCTAACACTAACCCTCTCTATAATACTCTCCCTAACTATAAATCTGGTTAGCCCTGGTTTGCAAACTTAATTCTTCCAAGCTGGGTTCCTTCATTCTAAACATTACTGCAAAGCAAAATATCACTTGAGAAGTGCTGCTGACTCATTACTTAAATTTCCAGTACTACATGAAGACACAGCGTAAGCTTTTATTGGGTCCAATTTACTCGTTTAAACCCACAATACCCATGTGACTGATGTATGCGTGTTCTTTCAGCAACGACATCGCTCTGATCAAGCTGTCCCAACCCGCACCACTCAGTGACAACATTCAGCCCGCCTGCCTGCCCCCTAGCGGCGTCCTCTTGGCCAATAATTCAAACAGCTTTGTGACTGGATGGGGTCGTCTGTACAGTAAGTGATGTCTTCACCTTAAAATAGGAATTCAAATTTATAGCGCTGATTCTGGTATTTAAAGTGAACCCGTCAGCCATTAAAAGTCCTTCCTAAGTAAGGCAGCTACTTTTTTTTTCAAGCATATCCAAAAGGCACAATCTATCTTTTAGTTTTGAATGGAGTGTGGAAGAGTTAGAACCTCTGTCGGGTTTTGTTATTGCTGTGTCCCCTCTGGGGAGATTCACCCCCTCTGTATATCTTGGTATCCTTGTCTCTGGTACAGAAAGTGATAGGAAATCCAAAATTTTACATTTATCACTGGAGCAAAAATCTAATGAGGACACCTCTTCCAGTGACAACTTTCTAATAGAGGATTTCCCTTCACTTTGGAGAGAGTTCCTCTCTCTTCCTGTTGTGGCTGCAGAACAGGAAATGAGGGTAAGTTGCCCCAAAGGAACACTGACAGGAAATGCCTCCTGTTATAAAATAAAAATAAATAGTTTAGGTTTTAGAGCTTTTTCTACCTAGAATATCTTGTCTCTATGGCACTTTGAACCAATGGCTAAACTTCCCCAACTTCATATGACCCGCCCTTAACCCAAGACCATTCCCTGTGCAGTAAGGCCCACCATTTTTTAATTTATTCCTTCCCTCTCTCCTTTTTTTTCTTTCTTCCCTCTATTTCCTTCTATTCTCTCATTCCTTTCTTCCTTCCTTTCTTACTTCTTTCGATTTTGTTTCTATTCCTTTCCTTTTTCCCTCCATTTCCTTTTTTTTCTTTTCTTTCATTTTATTTATATTCCTTATTTCTTCCTTCAATTTCCTTTGCTCCCTCCTTCCATTTCTATTATATTCTTTCCTTCCTTCTCTATCCTTTCGATTCTTTCCTTCCTTCTATATCCTTTCTATTCTTTCTTTCCTTTTGTTTTCCTTACTTCTGTTTTTCTTCCATTCTTGTATTTCCTTTCAATTCTTTCCTTCCGGTTTTCCATTTCTCTTCTCTCCTCTTCCTTCCTTTCTATTTTTTTTCTTCCTTCCCACCATTACCTTTCTCTCCTTTTCTTCCTTTCTTACATTTCCTTTATATTCTTTTGTTCTTTCCCTCCATTTCATTTTTATTCTTCCCCTCCCTTCCATTCCTATCCCTTCTTCCCTTTTATTCTTTTCTTTCTTCCCTCCATTTCCTTTTTCTTTATTCCTTCCTTTCTTCCATTTCCTTTCTTTTCCTTATTTATTCCTTCCATTTCCTTTCCTTCCGTTCTTCCCTCCTTCTGTTTCTCTTCTATTCTTTCATTTCACTTTTATTCTTTCCTTCTTTCTGTTTTCCTTCCTTTTTTTTATTTCATTTCTAATCTTTTCTTCCTTTCCCTCATTTCCTTTCTATTCTTTCCTTCCTTCCTGTTTTCCTGTTCTCTCCTCCTCCTTCCTTCCTTTTTCTATCTATTTTTTTCTTCCTTGTCTCCATTTCCTTTCTTTTCTTTCCTTCCTTTCAGTATTACCTGTACTACCCTCCATTTCATTTGTATCTCTTCTCTTCTAGACATGTGCAATTCGTTTTTCTCTGAATTTGTTTTTTTAACTAATTTCGACAAATTAGTTCATTCGGAAATATACTCGAATTAACGAAAACCCGTTTAACAAACTTTTCCTGAATATTTGAAAATTTGAAAAAAAATTGTAAAATTCATAAATTCGAAAGAAAATGTATAAATTCTGAAATTTGTAAATTAATATTAACTAACAAATAATAACTTAACTATTACTAACTATTAAATTATAGGTATTGGAATTTCCTGTCAAATTTGGCTGTTAGTGAACGTAACAAATACGAATTTATCCAAAGTTACGAATTATCAGAAATAACAAATGCCGCATCTAAGCAAATGGAATGGAACGAATTAATAATAAATAATAATAATAATAACATTTTTATTATCATTATTGTTATTTATTATAATTTCTAATAATATTTAAGCTATTATTAGTTAGTTATTATTTCAGATTTTCAAATTTTCTGATTTTCTCATTTCGAATTTACGATTTTTTTCAAATTTACGCATTTACAAATTGCAATCATAACGAATGAACCAAAAAACGAAAAAAAAGAAACAGAGAAACGAAAACGATTCTATTCTTTTCTTCTTTCCCTCCATTTCAAGTTTTTTTCTCTTCTCTCCTTTTCCCTTCTATTCTTCACTTCCTCATTTTCTTCTATTTCCCTTACCTTCTTTTTCTTCTTTCCCTCCATTTCTTTTCTGTTTTTTCTATCCTTTCATACATGTTCTTCCTCTTTTGCTTTCATTCTTCTTCTTCCCCTTCCAACTCTTCCCTACTTTAAGAAAAAATTTGGATGCAGTTAGGCTTTAAATATCACCTTCTACAGAGACGGCTTTGCCGGCCTTACAACCCCCCCCCCTTATAGTCAGTCAGGATAGGTTGAATTTTGGTTGATCCTACAGTTATCGGTAGCGGTCTCCCCCACTCTCGATGGTCACTTATCATTGTATGCTTTGTTTTTCAGCTGGTGGACCCATCGCTGATAACCTGCAACAGGCTCTCCTCCCAGTGGTGGATTACCCTACCTGCTCCAAGTCTGACTGGTGGGGCTGGCAGGTCAGGGACACCATGGTCTGCGCTGGCGGTGACGGCATTGTCTCTGCATGCAACGTAAGTCGCGGTTCTCCATTGGATAGCGGATCAGCCTATCTGAACGCCGATCCAGCAGAGATCACATGATCAACTGCCTAAGCCTTATTGATTGCAAGAGCAACACTGGAGCGAAACCAAAGCAGCATTTTCTCCAGCCAAAACACAATTTTAGCCTTTTTCTCGTGTTTTGATAAACCTTACAAGATATATTTTTTGAGTATAGTTTTATAGATTCCGTATCTTTATACAGCTCATTATCAGGGAGGTGTAATGATTTCATTGTACTCCGTAGGGTGATTCCGGTGGTCCCCTGAACGTTAAGTCCGACGATGGATCCTGGCAAGTGCATGGCATTGTCAGCTTCGGCTCTGGCGTCAGCTGCAACTACGAGAAGAAGCCAACCGTCTTCACCAGAGTCTCCGCCTACATTGACTGGATCAATAGTGTAAGTCCGACTGGCGGCAACAGTCAGCTCCTTGCACAAATGATTGCCTATCTGTGCCGCTGCTTCCTCTTCTGCTTGCGTAAAACAAAAAGGGAAAGGTTGTGTTATTCAGTGCAAATTTGTGTCTTTTGTATCCAACTGGAGTAAAAAAAAAAAATACAATAAGGTCTTGTCCTCTAATAAGGGGTCATACTCACCACAAAATGATTGTGCAGTGAGAGGGAAGCCATGCTTCACCATTCTGATTGGATGTCTGGAGAAACATAAACATGGCTAAGTTGTAGAGATGTGGACTGCCAAAAAAAAAAAAGTTTGTTTTCGTTTTATAGTTTTTTTTTTTTCATTTTTCGGGTCATTCGTTATGATCGAAATTCGTCATTTGGAATAAGTTCGTAAATTCTTAAATTCAAAAATTTGGAAACTTGAAAATCCAAAATTTCGACAATCTGAAAATAAGAACGAAAATCTCAAAAATAACAATGACAATTTGAAAATCTGAAATAATAACTATATAAAGGGGGGGATAACTATATAAAAAGGGGGGGGGGACGAGTGACCGTAAAGAAAAAGATGTAATAAAAAAAAAAAAAACAGAAAAAGATATCTCTCTCTCTCTCTCTCTCTCTCTCTCTCTCTCTCTCTCGTTCTCTCTCTCTTGTTCCCTCTCCCTCTCTCTCTCTCTCGTTCTCTCTCTCTCGTTCTCTCTCTCTCTCTCTCGTTATCTCTCTCTTGTTCCTCTCTCTCTCTCTCTCTCTCTCTCTCTCTCTCTCTCTCTCTCTCTCTCGTTCTCTCTCTCTTGTTCCCTCTCTCTCTTGTTCCCTCTCTCTCTCTCTCTCTCGCTCTCTCGTTCTCTCTCTCTTGTTCCCTCTCTCTCTCTCTCTCTCTCTCTCTCTCTCTCTTGTTCTCTCTCTCTCTCTTGTTCTCTCTCTCTCTCTTGTTCTCTCTCTCTCTCTCTCTCTCTCTCTATATATATATATATATATAGAGAGAGAGAGAGAGATTTTTTTTCCCCCTGTACTGTCACCAGTCAGTGTCCCCGATCACCACCATACCAGTTATATGATGACACTGTACTTTACTGGTGACAGTATGTAAAAAAAATAAAAAAAAGTGAAATTTTTTTTCATCAATTCCTTAATATTCCAAAAAATTATGACAAAAAATTACTTCAAAAAACCCGCCATGCCTCTTGCTAAAAACCTTGGACTGTCTACTTTCCAAAAAGGGGTCATTTGGGGGGGTATTTGTACTGTCCTGAAATGAGATAGGCCCATCAGTACATCAGGATTGATACATTTTCAGATATATACAGTGCCTCACAAAAGTATTCACCCCCCCCCCTTGGCATTTTTCGTGTTTTGTTGCCTCACAACATGGATTGTTTGAGGATTTGCATCATTTAATATACAGAACGTGACCGCAACTTTGAAGATGTTTTTTTTTTCTCTTATTGTGAAGCAAAAAAAAAATAATGATACGGCATTCGTTATTTCGGATAATTCGTAACTTGGGATAAATTTGTGGTTGTTACGGTCACTAACAGCCAAATTTGAAAGGAAATTCCAAGATCTATAACTTAATAGTTAGTATTGGTTGAGTTGGGGGGGGGGCGATATTGTGGGTGACCTTGTATGTGGTGGTTAGTATTTTGAATTTTATATGGCGGGGTAGGGGAAGCAAGTGAAGGGAATGGCAGAGAGGAGCAGCAGTCGCGGATTGGTTAGTAATATATTATGTAATATAATATTTTAAAAAATATGTGATATATTGTATTAGTAATATAAAAGGTTTCTGACGTTTTCCCTTTTCTTGCAGAAAATCGCCAGCAACTAAAAGACCTCTCCCATGACGGGACCGCAGCATTCTCCATCCGCTCTTTTATTATGTACACGTGTCTTGGAATTTATGATCCAATAAAGATGTGTGAGCAAAACGGACCCACCTTGTCTCTGAATCATTTTCTCAGCTGATTTTGCTTCCATTGGGTCGGTTGTATTGCGGGCTGAGTTATAACAGTCCTGTGTTTCAAGGGTGCAGCAATCCAAAGCAGCCAATCAGATCGCATTTCACTGAGTTCAGATCATAAAAAGATCATTTCTGATTGGCTGCTGTGGTTACTGGTACGTTGCGGCGCACATGCACACTGGAATGCCCCCTGCATGGTCCTTGCTTTGTGCACTGGTGCCCAGTCATGTTGGAACAGGAAGGGGCCATCCCCAAACTGTTCCCACAAAGTTGGGAGCATGAAATTGTCCAAAATGTCTTGATATGCTGACGCCTTAAGAGTTCCCGTCACTGGAACTAAGGGGCCAAGCCCAACCCCTGAAAAACAACCCCACACCATAATCCCCCCTCCACCAAATGGTTTAGACCAGTGCACAAAGCAAGGTCCAAAAAGACATGGAAGAGCGAGTTTGGGGTGGAAGATTTTGACTGGCTTGCACAGAGTCCTGACCTCAACGCCATAGAACCCCTTTGGGATGAATTCGAGCGGAGACTGCGAGCCAGGACTTCCCGTCCAACATCAGTACCTGACCTCACAAATGCTCACAAATGGTCAAACATTCCCATAGACACCCTCCTAAACCTTGTGGATGGCCTTCCCAGAAGAGTTGAAGCTGTTATAGCTGCAAAGGGTGGGCCAACACAATATTGAACCCTACGGACTAAGACTGGGATGTCATTAAAGTTCATGTATGTGTGTAAAGGCAGGCATCCCGATACTTTTGGTAATATAGTGTACATTGGATTGGGGTGTATTTACCTTGATCGAATTGTGAGGAAATTAGACAAATGATTGCCTATATAGAGAAGGGAGAATTAGAAATATCTAGTTTTTTTTTTTTGTATACATGGGCCCCTTAGTATTGCTGCACACTGCTAGTAAGCATTCCTGTCAAAACTGAGAAAAAAAAAACTTTAACCAACTTTTTAAAGTCTGCCCTATAATAGTTTTACTGCTACACGGCAGCACCCGTGCATCGGATCACATATATAGACACGATCCGACACTTCCAGGTAGGAGGTGCACGTGCACGCTGCCTGCGGCTCGCTTCCTCTTGATCACACACAGCTGAGTTGATCAGCGGCTGCCAAATATTCAATGTCCTCCGGCGCCTGCCGATCGTCAAGCAGAGACACAGAACTGAGATTTGTCTATGTAAACAAGGCAGATCACCGTTTAGACTGGGGGGAAGGCATGGAGTCATGGCTGTCTTTAATACTGATTGGACCCTGGGCAAAAATTTTCTTGCCCCCCCGCATGCAATTTCGCTCTCCACATGCTCTGAGACATACGATAAATAGCAGCTAGACTCAAAATCCGTTTACTGTATCAGATCCAGCAGCGATTGCAATAGGTTGACAGAGGTTACAGCATATCATTACCGCTTACTGACTGGTTGCTAAAGGTTACAGCACATGATTTCTGCTTGTTGATTGGTTGCTAGAGATTACTGTACAGTAATACTGCTCACTGATTGGTTGCTAGAGGTTACAGCACATCATCGCCTCACTGCCTGCACACTATGGGTTGGGGAGGTGAGCGGACCCATCAATAGACAGAAAATTCCTAGGGATCCTAGGACTCCTGGGATCAGTGGCAGTGCTGGGGGGAGGGGAGGGTGTGATCAATGGCAATGCTGATTTTTTTACCGACTACCAATATAAAGAGGAGTTTAAACACCAATGTAATAGGGATTTACACTGACCTCTAATGTAATAAAAGCATTCACCACAGTAACCACCAGGGAGGGATTTACACTGACCACTAATGTAATGGGGATTTGCACTGACCACTAATGTAATGGGGATTTGCACTGACCACTAATGTAATAGAAGCATTCACAGTAACCACCAATGTTAGGAGGGATTTACATTGGCCATTAATGTAAGGGGAACATTCACACTGGCCACTAGTGTGAATGAAAGGATTGTACACCAAGACCCGATATAGTAAATGCAGGCTCCTGGGGAGACCAGATATAATGAATGCAGGCTCCTGGGAAACCAGCTATAGTGGATGTCAGGTCCTGGGGAGACCAGATATAGTGAATGCAGGGTCCTGGGGAGACCAGATATAGTGAATGCAGGGTCCTGGGGAGACCAGATATAGGGAATCTCGGGTCCTGGGGAGATCAAATATAGTGAATGCAGGCTCCTGGGGAGACCAGATATAGTGAATGCAGGGTCCTGGGGAGACCAGATATAGTGAATGCAGGGTCCTGGGGAGACCAGATATAGGGAATCTCGGGTCCTGGGGAGATCAAATATAGTGAATGCAGGCTCCTGGGAAGACCAGATATAGTGAATGCAGGGTCCTGGGGAGACCAGATTTAGTGGATGTCAGGTCCTGGGGAGATCAAATATAGTGAATGCAGGCTCCTGGGGAGACCAGATATAGTGAATGCAGGGTCCTGGGGAGACCAGATTTAGTGGATGTCAGGTCCTGGGGAGACCAGATATAGTGAATGGAGGGTCCTGGGGAGACCAGCTATAGTGGATGTCAGGTCCTGGGGAGATCAGATATAGTGACTGCAGGCTCCTGGGGAGACCAGATATAGTAAATGTCTGGTCCAGCGGAGATCAGATATACTGAATGCAGGGTCCTGGGGAGACCAAATATAGTGTATCTCCGGTCCTGGGGAGATCAGATACAGAGAATGCAGGGTCCTGGGGAGACCAGATATAGTGACTGCAGGGTCCTGGGGTGACCAGATATAGTGAATGCAGGGTCCTGGGGTGACCAGATATAGTGAATGCAGGGCTGTGGGTTTAGTAACAATTTAACTTCCGATCTTCACTGGAAAGTGTTAACAGTGCAGTCTGGAGTCAGCCTGTTAGGAGAAAGGAGGAGCACGGGAGTGCCTTGCCATCCTAGACTACACGGCTGTGTGTTTCTATTGATGCACACAGTGCAAGGAAACACAACTCTAGTCCCTGCATGTAAGGGTGGCTCCATAGGATGCTGCAAGAGAAAGGAGCCACCCTGAAACAGGAAACCTGGGGCAGCAATTATGGCACCAGCTTAAAGTATATATGACCCCTCACCTTGTAAAACAAATAATACAGTTTAACCACTTGCTGAGCAGCCGCCACAGTTTCACTGCGGAAGAATGGCATGGCTGGGCGAAACGACGTTATGGTACGTCACTTCGCCCTGTGGCCGCACGCGAATGCCCGCTGCTCGCCCCCGGAGCCAATGCGAGTGCCTGGTGGGCGCGATGTCCTCCGGGCTCCCGCGATCGATCATGACAGTCCCCTCCCCCCTTCAGTTAGAACACACACTAGGGAACACATTTAACCCCTTGATCGCCCCCTAGTGTTAACCCCTTTCCTGCCAGTGACATTTTTACAGTAATCAATGCATTTTTATAGCACTGTTTGCTGTATAAATGACAATGGTCCCAAAAATGTGTCAAAAGTGTCCGATGTGTCCGCCGTAATGTCGCAGTCCCGATAAAAATCACAGATCGCCGCCATTACTAGTAAAAAAAATAATAATAATAATAAAAATGCTATAAATATATCCCCTATTTTGTAGACGCTATAACTTTTGCTCAAACCAATCAATATAAGCTTATTGCGATTTTTATTATCAAAAATATGTAGAAGAGTACATATCGGCCTAAACTGAGAAAAAAATTGCTTTTCTTAAAAAAAAAAAATGGGGATACTTATTATAGCAGAAAGTACAAGATAATGTATTTTTTTTCACAATTGTCGCTATTTTTTTTGTTTATAGTGCAAAAAATAAAAAAACGCAGAGATGATCAAATACCACCAAAAGAAAGCTCTATTTGTGGGAAAATTTTGTTTGGGTGCAGCGTCGCATGACCGCGTGATTGTCAGTTGAAGTGACGCAGTGCCGAATCGCAAAAAATGGCCCGGTCATTCAGCAGCCAAATCTTCCGGGGCTGAAGTGGTCAAAATAGAAATGAAAGGTAAAACATTTGCGTATAGATATAAAAAAAAACATTAAAAATACCTTTTTTTTAAATGTGATCACATACCCTCTGATCTCAGCTGCGTAGAGAGGTGAGGGTGGAGAAACAGCATTACACTGGTCTTCCCAGGGAATGGCTGTGCAGGAAGGATGGGGGAGGGGGGTGGCGTGCCAGGACAAGTCTGATCACTGGAGGAGTGCAGGCTGAGTTCCCAGCTCAACCAGAAAACTGACCACGCTGTGCTCTCATGCCTAGTGTGGTCAGTTTTTAACAGGAAAGCAGGATCACTGGGGCTTTTCACACAAAGGAAATAATACAAAGAGACCCGGAGACTTTCTCATACAAGTGCATGGTACAGTAGCCACATATCAGGAATATGAAATGAAATGTTGGGGTAACATATTCTTTAAACTGGAACACAGGAAAGGATGGTGATCAGTGGCTGGATGCAGCATTACCCCCCCCCCCCTGCATTAGTGGTCAGTTGCTGGATGCAACAATACCCCCTTCCCTAGCATTGGTGGTCAGTGGCTGTGGATAACAGTAAACATGTTTTTCTATCATTTGTCCCATTTTAATATGACAAAGTATAATTGTGGTATAAAGCATTGCTTTCTTCTCTCCTCCTATCACCAGTCTGAGCTCTGCTGCACAAGCATTACAAGAGGCTGATACCAAGTCACATGTATTTAAAAAGGGCCCAAAATACATCCCTGGGAATTACAGACCAGTTAGCCTAACATCAATAGTATGTAAACTCTTGGAGGGGATGATAAGGGACTATATACAAGATTTTAGTACGAGAACGGTATCATCATCCGGATTTTGCAAAAGCATTTGACACAGTTCCCCATAAACGTTTACTGTACAAAATAAGGTCCGTTGGCATGGACCATAGGGTGAGTACATGGATTGAAAACTGGCTACAAGGGCGAGTTCAGAGGGTGGTGATAAATGGGGAGTACTCGGAATAGTCAGGGGTGGGTAGTGGGGTTCCCCAGGGTTCTGTGCTGGGACCAATCCTATTTAATTTGTTCATAAACGACCTGGAGGATGGGATAAACAGTTCAATCTCTGTATTTGCAGACGATACCAAGCTAAGTAGGGCAATAACTTCTCCACAGGATGTGGAAACCTTGCAAGTAGATCTGAACAACTTAATGGGGTGGCAACTACATGGCAAATGAGGTTCAATGTAGAAAAATGTAAAATAATGCATTTGGGTGGCAAAAATATGAATGCAATCTATACACTGGGGGGAGAACCTCTGGGGAATCTAGGATGGAAAAGGACCTGGGGGCAGTGGCGTCACTGGCGGGGGGGCTGAGGGGTCCATGGCCCCCCAACATTATACTGTGCCCCCCAATTAAAAAAAACGGACACTGGGAATGCAGGGGACAGGTATGGACTGAGCTGCCGTATTGCTGGCTCCGGCTCCTCCTCCACCTCCTGAGTCTACTCCCGGCCACTGGTTGCTAGAGCCACCTCACATCTAGCAACAAGTGACGTCAGAGCTGGCACTGATAGCTCTCTCTCCCCTCCTCCCTCTCTCGCACAGAATGATGAGAGAGGAGACACAGCCGATCTGCTCCTTCTCCCCTCTCCTGTGTGTGCTTCGAGGGAAGTCAAGTGTGAAGCTAACCTGCTCACACTTCCCACGGTACACACACACAGGAGAGGGGAGAAGGAGCAGATCGGCTGTGTCTCCTCTCTCATCATTCTGTGTGAGAGAGGGAGGAGGGGAGAGAGAGCTATCAGTGCCAGCTCTAGGGCTCTGAGCTGTTGGGAACACTGATACAGGGGCGGCACCAGGTGGGTGCTTTAGGTCCCCCATAATTTAGCACCCCTATCAGCAGCTGCCTCGGGAAGATATTTACTGTAGCCTGGGTGTGCTGCTACCAGTGACACTCCCGACCCCTCAGCCCGCCCCTCAGCCCGCCCCTGTGTGTATGGAGATCGCAAACAGCATGTTAGTTGCAGGGCTAGAGGATCTCATTCCTGTGCCCCGTGCAGCATAAAGAGGGAGGGATCCTGGAAGCACCTGCTCAGTATTATCCAATCATGCTGTGCCTGTGCTACAACCCCTCCCACTTCCCCTGCCGCCGTGTTTTGATATCAGGCAGCTCTGGACGAAAAAGAATATATATATATTGCGTTTTATAGTTGGCCCCCCTACTTTTATCCCTGTCCCCCCATGTGCCCCCCCCTAAATATGAAAGCTGGAGACGCCACTGCCTGGAGGTCCTAATAGATGATAGGATCTACAAGACTCTGGTCCGGCCGCACCTGGAGTATGCTGTCCAGTCCTGGGCACCAGTCCTCAGGAGGGACATACTGGAAATGGAGCGAGTACAAAGAAGGGCAACACAGCTAATAAAGGGTCTGGAGGATCTTAGTTATGAGGGTTACCTTGGATCAATGCAAAACTTTTTTTTGCATTGATCCATGTCCCCTGGGGCAGGACCCAGGTCCCCAAACACTTTTTATGACTTGCATATAAGCCTTTAAAATTAGCACTTTTGATTTCTCCCATAGACTTTTAAAGGATGTTCCGCGGCATTCGAATTTGCAGCGAACACCCCAAATTGTTCGCTGTTCGGCGAACTTGCGAACAGCCGATGTTCGAGTCGAACATGAGTTCCACTCGAACTCGAAGCTCATCCCTACTGGTGACCCCACAATAGGGACAAAACTCCGTGGAAGGGAGTTTAACAAGACACGCGGCCACTCATTAAAATTAGAAGAAAAGAGGTTTAACCTTAAACTACATAGAAGGTTCTTTACTGTAAGAGCAGCAAGGATGTGGAATTCCCTTCCACAGGCGGTGGTCTCAGCGGGGAGCATCGATAGCTTCAAGAAACTATTAGATAAGCAACATACAGGGATATACAATGTAATACTGACATATAATCACACACATAGGTTGGACTTGATGGGCTTTTTTCAACCTCACCTACTATGTAACTATGTAAGATTTAGGTAGATTCCATCAAAGACGGCTACAGCGTGGGCTTCCAGTTCTGGGAGGACGTCCTCCCAGAACCCCGCCTCCAGCGTCCCTCCTGGGGCAGGCATTCAGTGCGCTCTGTGACTGCTATGTCCCTTGGACACAGCTAATCACAGATAGCGATAAAGGGCCAATCACAGCGGCCCTTTATCATGTGATTAGCTGTGTCCAATCACAGCTGATCACTTGTGCACAGACTTGCCGGTTATCGGCAGTCCTCATCTCCTCCCACGCTGTGTCTGTGTGAGGAAAGGAGAACTGTTAACCGGCAAGACTGTCAGTACATTGTTGGCACTGATCATCAGTGCAGCCTATCAGTGCCTCCTCATTCATGTAGCTTATCAGTGCCCATCAGTGCCTCCACATTAGTGTAGCTTATCAGTGCCTCCTCATTCATGTAGCTTATCAGTGCTCATCAGTGCCTCTTCATCAGTGTAGCTTACCAGTGCCTCCTCATTGGTGTAGCTTATCAGTGCCCATCAGTAGCTTATTAGTTCCTCTTCATTAGTGTAGCTTATCAGTGCCTCATCATTAGTATAGCGTATCAGTGCTCATCAGTGCCTCCTCATTAATGTAGCTTATTAGTGCCCATCAGTGCCTCTTCATCAGTGTAGCTTATCAGTGCTCATCAATGCCTCCTCGTTAGTGTAGCTTATCAGTGCCTCTTCATCTGTGTAGCTTATCAGTGCCCATCAGTGCCTCCTCATCAGTGTAGCTTATCAGTGCCTCCTCATTATTGTAGCTTATCAGTTCCCATCAGTGCCTCCTCATTAGTATAGCATATCAGTGCTCATCAGTGCCTCTTCATCAGTGTAGCTTATCAGTGCTCATCAGTGCCTCCTCATTAGTGTAGCTTATCAGTGCCCATCAGTGCCTCCTCATTAGTGTAGCTTATCAGGGCCCATGAGTGCCTCCTCATTAGTGTAGCTTATCAGTGCCCATGAGTGCCTCTTCATCGGTGTAGCTTATCAGTGCCCATCAGTGCCTCCTCATTAGTGTAGCTTATCAGTGCCCATCAGTGCCTCCTCATTAGTGTAGCTTATCAGTGCCCATGAGTGGCTCTTCATCGGTGTAGCTTATCAGTGCCCATCAGTGCCTCCTCATTAGTGTAGCTTAGCAGTGCCCATCAGTGCCTCCCCATTAATGTAGCTTATCAGTGCCCATTAGTGCCTCCCCATTAATGTAGCTTATCAGTGCCCATTAGTGCCTCCCCATTAATGTAGCTTATCAGTGCCCATCAGCGCCTCCTCATTAGTGTAGCTTATCAGTGCCCATCAGTGCCTCCCCATTAATGTAGCTTATCAGTGCCCATTAGTGCCTCCTCATTAATGTAGCTTATCACTGCCCATCAGTGCCTCCTCATCAGTTAAGAAGTAAAATTACTTAATTGCAAAATTTTATAACAGAAAGTAAGAAAAAGTTTTTTTTTAATTGTAGACTTTTTTGTTTGTTTATCCAAAAAAAAAAAACCCAGAGGTGGTTAAATACCACCAAAAGAAAGCTCCATCTGTCTCAATAAAATAATAAAGATAGAATTTGGGTACAGTCTGGCATGACTGTGTAATCGTCATTGTGAGTGTGAGAGCGCTGAAAGCTGAATATTGTCCTGGGCAGGAAGGGGGTGGAAGTGCCCCCCGGTATTGAAGGGGTTCATGTTTGGCCTTTCCACCCACCTGGACCTCATGGCTGGATTCACAGTTTTTTGTTAAAGTAACGCATGCGAGTAAAATGCGTTCCTGCGCAGCAGTGCCATCCGTTTTTCTGAGCACCCCAGAGCGTTGTAGTGCGCTGCAGGACACGCCGGTGCGATGAGCCGAGATGTATTACAAAAGAGGACCATGCGATTGTGAGAAGGCGATTAGGAGAAGCCGATTGTGAGAAGGCGATTGGGAGAAGGCGATTGGGAGAAGGCGATTGTGAGAAGGCGATTGGTGAGAAGGCGATTGTGAGAAGGCGATTTGGGAGAAGGCGATTGTGAGAAGGCGATTTGGGAGAAGGCGATTGTGAGAAGGCGATTGGGAGAAGGCGATTGGGAGAAGGATATTGGGAGAAGGCGATTGGGAGAAGGCGATGGGAGAAGGCGATTGTGAGAAGGCGATTTGGGAGAAGGCGATTGTGAGAAGGCGATTTGGGAGAAGGCGATTGTGAGAAGGCGATTGTGAGAAGGCGATTGTGAGAAGGTGCTTGGGAGAAGGCGATTGTGAGAAGGCGATTGTGAGAAGGCGCTTGGGAGAAGGCGATTGTGAGAAGGCGACTGTGAAAAGGCGATTTGGGAGAAGGCGATTGTGAGAACGCGATTTGGGAGAAGGCGATTGTGAGAAGGCGATTGGGAGAAGGCGATTGTGAGAAGGCGATTGTGAGAAGGCGCTTGGGAGAAGGCGATTGTGAGAAGGCGATTGTGAGAAGGCGCTTGGGAGAAGGCGATTGTGAGAAGGCGATTGTGAGAAGGCGCTTGGGAGAAGGCGATTGTAAGAAGGCGACTGTGAGAACGCGATTTGGGAGAAGGCGATTGTGAGAAGGCGATTGGGAGAAGGCGATTGTGAGAAGGCGAATTGGGAGAAGGCGATTGTGAGAAGGCGATTTGGGAGAAGGCGATTGTGAGAAGGCGATTGTGAGAAGACGCTTGGGAGAAGGCGATTGTGAGAAGGCGCTTGGGAGAAGGCGATTGTGAGAAGGCGACTGTGAGAAGGCGATTTGGGAGAAGGCGATTGTGAGAAGGCGATTGTGAGAAGGCGATTGTGAGAAGGCGCTTGGGAGAAGGCGATTGTGAGAAGGCGCTTGGGAGAAGGCGATTGTGAGAAGGCGATTGTGAGAAGGCGATTGTGAGAAGGCGATTGGGAGAAGGCGATTGTGAGAACGCGATTTGGGAGAAGGCGATTGGGAGAAGGCGATTGGGAGAAGGCGATTGGGAGAAGGCGATTGTGAGAAGGCGATGGGAGAAGGCGATTGTGAGAAGGCGATTTGGGAGAAGGCGATTGGGAGAAGGCGATTGGGAGAAGGCGATTGTGAGAAGGTGATTTGGGAGAAGGCGATTGGGAGAAGGCGATTGTGAGAAGGCGATTGTGAGAAGGCGATTGTGAGAAGGTGATTGGGAGAAGGCGATTGGGAGAAGGCGATTAGGAGAAGGCGATTGTGAGAAGGCGATTTGGGAGAAGGCGCTTGGGAGAAGGCGATTGGGAGAAGGCGATTGTGAGAAGGTGATTTGTGAGAAGGCGATTGGGAGAAGGCGATTGTGAGAAGGCGATTTGGGAGAAGGCGATTGGGAGAAGGAGATTGTGAGAAGGCGATTGTGAGAAGGCGATTGTGAGAAGGTGATTGGGAGAAGGCGATTGGGAGAAGGCGATTAGGAGAAGGCGATTGTGAGAAGGCGATTTGGGAGAAGGCGCTTGGGAGAAGGCGATTGGGAGAAGGCGATTGTGAGAAGGTGATTTGTGAGAAGGCGATTGGGAGAAGGCGATTGTGAGAAGGCGATTTGGGAGAAGGCGATTGGGGTTCATGTTTGGCCTTTCCACCCACCTGGACCTCATGGCTGGATTCACAGTTTTTTGTTAAAGTAACGCATGCGAGTAAAATGCGTTCCTGCGCAGCAGTGCCATCCGTTTTTCTGAGCACCCCAGAGCGTTGTAGTGCGCTGCAGGACACGCCGGTGCGATGAGCCGAGATGTATTACAAAAGAGGACCATGCGATTGTGAGAAGGCGATTAGGAGAAGCCGATTGTGAGAAGGCGATTGGGAGAAGGCGATTGGGAGAAGGCGATTGGGAGAAGGCGATTGTGAGAAGGCGATTTGTGAGAAGGCGATTGTGAGAAGGCGATTTGGGAGAAGGCGATTGTGAGAAGGCGATTTGGGAGAAGGCGATTGTGAGAAGGCGATTGGGAGAAGGCGATTGGGAGAAGGATATTGGGAGAAGGCGATTGGGAGAAGGCGATGGGAGAAGGCGATTGTGAGAAGGCGATTTGGGAGAAGGCGATTGTGAGAAGGCGATTTGGGAGAAGGCGATTGTGAGAAGGCGATTGTGAGAAGGCGATTGTGAGAAGGTGCTTGGGAGAAGGCGATTGTGAGAAGGCGATTGTGAGAAGGCGCTTGGGAGAAGGCGATTGTGAGAAGGCGACTGTGAAAAGGCGATTTGGGAGAAGGCGATTGTGAGAACGCGATTTGGGAGAAGGCGATTGTGAGAAGGCGATTGGGAGAAGGCGATTGTGAGAAGGCGATTGTGAGAAGGCGCTTGGGAGAAGGCGATTGTGAGAAGGCGATTGTGAGAAGGCGCTTGGGAGAAGGCGATTGTGAGAAGGCGATTGTGAGAAGGCGCTTGGGAGAAGGCGATTGTAAGAAGGCGACTGTGAGAACGCGATTTGGGAGAAGGCGATTGTGAGAAGGCGATTGGGAGAAGACGATTGTGAGAAGGCGAATTGGGAGAAGGCGATTGTGAGAAGGCGATTTGGGAGAAGGCGATTGTGAGAAGGCGATTGTGAGAAGGCGCTTGGGAGAAGGCGATTGTGAGAAGGCGCTTGGGAGAAGGCGATTGTGAGAAGGCGACTGTGAGAAGGCGATTTGGGAGAAGGCGATTGTGAGAAGGCGATTGTGAGAAGGCGATTGTGAGAAGGCGCTTGGGAGAAGGCGATTGTGAGAAGGCGCTTGGGAGAAGGCGATTGTGAGAAGGCGATTGTGAGAAGGCGATTGTGAGAAGGCGATTGGGAGAAGGCGATTGTGAGAACGCGATTTGGGAGAAGGCGATTGGGAGAAGGCGATTGGGAGAAGGCGATTGGGAGAAGGTGATTGTGAGAAGGCGATTTGGGAGAAGGCGATTGGGAGAAGGCGATTGGGAGAAGGCGATTGTGAGAAGGTGATTTGGGAGAAGGCGATTGGGAGAAGGCGATTGTGAGAAGGCGATTGTGAGAAGGCGATTGTGAGAAGGTGATTGGGAGAAGGCGATTGGGAGAAGGCGATTAGGAGAAGGCGATTGTGAGAAGGCGATTTGGGAGAAGGGGCTTGGGAGAAGGCGATTGGGAGAAGGCGATTGTGAGAAGGTGATTTGTGAGAAGGCGATTGGGAGAAGGCGATTGTGAGAAGGCGATTTGGGAGAAGGCGATTGGGAGAAGGAGATTGTGAGAAGGCGATTGTGAGAAGGCGATTGTGAGAAGGTGATTGGGAGAAGGCGATTGGGAGAAGGCGATTAGGAGAAGGCGATTGTGAGAAGGCGATTTGGGAGAAGGCGCTTGGGAGAAGGCGATTGGGAGAAGGCGATTGTGAGAAGGTGATTTGTGAGAAGGCGATTGGGAGAAGGCGATTGTGAGAAGGCGATTTGGGAGAAGGCGATTGGGAGAAGGAGATTGTGAGAAGGCGATTGTGAGAAGGCGATTGGCAGCAGTCGATTGTGAGAAGGCGATTGGGAGAAGGCGATTGGGAGAAGGCGATTGGGAGAAGGCGATTGGGAGAAGGCAATTGTGAGAAGACGATTGGGAAAAGGCGATTGGGGGAAGGCGATTGGGAGAAGGCGATTGTGAGAAGGCGATTGTGAGAAGGCGCTTGGGAGAAGGCGATTGTGAGAAGGCGATTGTGAGAAGGCGATTGTGAGAAGGTGATTGGGAGAAGGCGATTGGGAGAAGGCGATTAGGAGAAGGCGATTGTGAGAAGGCGATTGTGAGAAGGCGATTGGGAGAAGGCGATTGGGGGAAGGCGATTGGGAGAAGGCGATTGTGAGAAGGCGATTGTGAGAAGGCGCTTGGGAGAAGGCGATTGTGAGAAGGCGATTGTGAGAAGGCGCTTGGGAGAAGGCGATTGTAAGAAGGCGACTGTGAGAACGCGATTTGGGAGAAGGCGATTGTGAGAAGGCGATTGGGAGAAGGCGATTGTGAGAAGGCGAATTGGGAGAAGGCGATTGTGAGAAGGCGATTTGGGAGAAGGCGATTGTGAGAAGGCGATTGTGAGAAGGCGCTTGGGAGAAGGCGATTGTGAGAAGGCGCTTGGGAGAAGGCGATTGTGAGAAGGCGACTGTGAGAAGGCGATTTGGGAGAAGGCGATTGTGAGAAGGCGCTTGGGAGAAGGCGATTGTGAGAAGGCGCTTGGGAGAAGGCGATTGTGAGAAGGCGATTGTGAGAAGGCGATTGTGAGAAGGCGATTGGGAGAAGGCGATTGTGAGAACGCGATTTGGGAGAAGGCGATTGTGAGAAGGCGCTTGGGAGAAGGCGATTGTGAGAAGGCGATTGTGAGAAGGCGATTGTGAGAAGGCGATTGGGAGAAGGCGATTGTGAGAACGCGATTTGGGAGAAGGCGATTGGGAGAAGGCGATTGGGAGAAGGCGATTGGGAGAAGGCGATTGTGAGAAGGCGATGGGAGAAGGCGATTGTGAGAAGGCGATTTGGGAGAAGGCGATTGGGAGAAGGCGATTGGGAGAAGGTGATTTGGGAGAAGGCGATTGGGAGAAGGCGATTGTGAGAAGGCGATTGGGAGAAGGCGATTGGGAGAAGGCGATTGGGAGAAGGCGATTGTGAGAAGGCGATGGGAGAAGGCGATTGTGAGAAGGCGATTTGGGAGAAGGCGATTGTGAGAAGGCGATTGTGAGAAGGTGATTTGGGAGAAGGCGATTGGGAGAAGGCGATTGTGAGAAGGCGATTAGGAGAAGGCGATTGTGAGAAGGCGATTTGGGAGAAGGCGCTTGGGAGAAGGCGATTGGGAGAAGGCGATTGTGAGAAGGTGATTTGTGAGAAGGCGATTGGGAGAAGGCGATTGTGAGAAGGCGATTTGGGAGAAGGCGATTGGGAGAAGGAGATTGTGAGAAGGCGATTGTGAGAAGGCGATTGGCAGCAGTCGATTGTGAGAAGGCGATTGGGAGAAGGCGATTGGGAGAAGGTGATTGGGAGAAGGCGATTGGGAGAAGGCAATTGTGAGAAGACGATTGGGAAAAGGCGATTGGGGGAAGGCGATTGGGAGAAGACGATTGGGAGGAGGCGATTGGGAGAAGGGGATTTGGGAGAAGGTGATTTGGGAGAAGGCGATTGGGAGAAGGCGATTGTGAGAAGGCGATTTCGGAGAAGGCGATTGAGAGAAGGCAATTTGTGAGAAGGCGATTGGGGGAAGGCGATTGGGGGAAGGCGATTGGGAGAAGACGATTGGGAGGAGGCGATTGGGAGAAGGCGATTTGGGAGAAGGCGATTGGGGGAAGGCGATTTGGGAGAAGGCGATTGGGAGAAGGCGATTGGGAGAAGGCGATTTGGGAGAAGGCGATTTGGGAGAAGGCGATTGGGAGAAGGCGATTGGGAGAAGGCGATTGGGAGAAGGCGATTGGGAGAAGGCGATTTGGAAGAAGGCGATTGGGGGAAGGCGATTTGGGAGAAGGCGATTGGGAGAAGGTGATTGGGAGAAGGCGATTTGGGAGAAGGCGATTTGGGAGAAGGCGATTGGGAGAAGGCGATTGGGAGAAGGCGATTGGGAGGAGGCGATTGGGAGAAGGCGATTTGGGAGAAGGCGATTGTGAGAAGGCGATTGGGGGAAGGCGATTTGGGAGAAGGCGATTGGGAGAAGGCGATTGGGAGAAGGCGATTTGGGAGAAGGCGATTGGGAGAAGGCAATTGGGAGGAGGCGATTGGGAGAAGGCGATTTGGGAGAAGGCGATTGTGAGAAGGCGATTGGGAGAAGGCGATTGGGAGAAGGCGATTGGGAGAAGGCAATTGGGAGGAGGCGATTGGGAGAAGACGATTGTGAGAAGGCGATTTGGGAGAAGGCGATTGTGAGAAGGCGATTGGGAGAAGGCGATTGGGAGAAGGCGATTGGGAGAAGGCGATTGGGAGAAGGCGATTTGGGAGAAGGCGATTGTGAGAAGGCGATTGGGAGAAGGCGATTGGAAGAAGGCGATTGGGAGAAGGCGATTGGGAGAAGGCGATGTGAGAAGGCGATTGTGAGAAGGCGATTGGGAGAAGGCGATTGGGAGAAGGCGATTGTGAGAAGGCGATTTGGGAGAAGGCGATTGGGAGAAGGCGATTGTGAGAAGGCGATTTGGGAGAAAGCGATTGGGAGAAGGCATTTGTGAAAAGGCTCGGGGGTGTCGGCAGCCAATTCATTCCGATTGAACCGCCTTATATGCAATTTACATTAACGAGCGACATAACGGCGCCAAGATGTAATCGGCCCCTAAACAAGCCAATCGATGCTTTGCCATCCCCAGAACGTTCTTTCCGTGCGGAATCTCATGTAGTGAGTTATTTTCCTGCAAGGTCTCCTAATCTGTTCTGTAAATAATAATGTGAGAAAAGGAGCAGCCAGGGCGTCTGGCCCTGAGGACTTATCGCTGTATACACAAAAAACAAAAAGGTGATACGACCCCCACATCCATAAATATGACTCCCGCACAACGTGCGCACACACCGCACAACCATGATCTCCCTCCTAGGACTAGCACTGTTGGTTGCTGGAGGTAAGTGATGATAGAAGGACCCTGTTTATTGTTAGCAGGGATTTCCTCTCACTTCCTGTTTTGTCTATGGGACAGGACGTGAAGGGAAATCTCCGCAATGGGACAAAAAAAAAGATCTGACAGGGGTTATAACCCTCCCTTCCAAAAAAATAATAATAAAGGTTGACCTATAGTTCTACTTTAAAACAGAAGTGTAATCTGCTTATATTTTGCCATTTCTGGTTCCTCCACTCTCCCCCCCCCCCCCTTATCAACATGCTAATAAAATGAGTAAATAAAACTTTTAATTTTTATTATATACCTGATATAGACCCAGTGATGTCATCTTGCTGTGGGAGGGGTTGGCAGGGTGCTGTTATGTTTTCTGGAAGCTATGTACATGTTAGAACAATTCGTTTTCAGAATTAGTTTCATGTTCAAATCAATTTGAAATTCAAATTTCAGACAACAGCTATATTCATTCTATTCTAGTCTATTCTATTCTATTTTCTTCTATTCTTTTAGTTTCTATTGTATTCTGTTTTATTCTATTCTTTTATTTTCTATTCTGTTTTCTTCTATTCTTTTATATTCTAATCTATTCCTTTCTATTCATTTCCTTTATAGTCTATTAATTTCTATTCTATTCCATTCTGCTTTATTCTTACCTGTTCTATTTTTGTTAATTTCTATTCCATTCTTTTCTATTCTATTCTTTTATTTTCTATTCTCTTCTTTTATATTATGCTTAATCTATTTTCTCATTTAATTCTATTCTGATCTTTTCTATTCTATTCTCTTCTTTTTTCTAATCTACGCTATTATTTTATTTTCTATTCTATTCTTTTATATTCTGTTCTATTCAATTCTGTTTTATTCTATTCTTTTCCATTTTATTATATTCTGTTTGTTTGTATTCTATTTTATTATATTCTATTATTTTCAATTCTGTTCTATTTGATTCTTTTCTATTTTACTCTTTTTTTTATTCTATTCCACTCTATTCTTTTATTTTGTGTTCTATTCTATTCTTTTTTATTCTAGTCTTTCTATTTTATTTTATTCTATTCTATTCTGTACAATTTTATCTCTTTCTGTTCTTTTGTATTCTATTCTATACTATTCTACCTTACTCTGTTCTTTTGTATTTTATTCTGTTCTGTGTCAGAAACCATGAATCGGACTGAGACAGAAGTACAGTTAAATCACACTTGTTTAATAATAATAAAAAAAGGTAAACAGAGTAAACATACTCAAAACATAGCCCGAGTTCAGGAACCGGAACGGATAGTCAGATAAGCCAAAACGTCAGGGAGCCAGAGATGAGCGTAGTAGAACAGCAAGCAGGATCTGGAGCCAGAAGGGATGTCAGCCAAGCAAGTCTTTAACAGGAACACAGGAGAGGGTCACTAAAAGATGTGACCAAGGCGAAGGCAGAGATCCTGTGGACTGGACGGCTTAAGTAGGCAGGACTGACGAGCAGGATATCATCAACAGGTGAGTCACTGTGGCGAGATAGGAGCTGGCAATTACCCGACCAGCTCAGAGAAGGAAGGGCTGAGCCCAGCCCTGACAGTACCCCCTCCTCAATGACCCCTCCCTCTTGGAGGACCACCAAGCTTGAGGGGAAAACGTCTATGGAAATCACGGAGGAGGACAGGGGCATGTACGTCCAAGGATGAGACCCAAGAGTGTTCCTCCGGACCCTACCCCTTCCAATGCACCAGGTACTGTATGCGCCCACGGAACCTACGGGAGTCAACAATGGACTATGCGTCATACTCCTCATGGTTCTCAACCTGTACAGGGTGAGGACGAGGCACCGAGGTGGTAAAGCGGTTGCAGACCAAAGGTTTTAATAAGGAGACATGAAATACATGAAACACATTTGAGATACGTATATTAGAAGAAAGGTTTAACGCGTAAGCCACTGGGTTAATCCTGCAAAGGATACGGAAGGGCCCAATAAACCGAGGTGCGAACTTCAGAGAGGGAACACAGAGTTGGAGGTTGCGAGATGACAGCCAGGCCCTGTCCCCAACCTGGTAGGAAGGTGCAAGCAGGCGTCTGCGGTCAGCATGGAGTCTGTACCTATCATTAGCATGACGCAAAGCCACCTGGACTTGTGTCTAAGTGGAACAAAGACCACGGAGATGCTCCTCTAACGCAGAAATACTCTGCGGAACAAATGAGTCAGGCAACATGGAAGGGTGGAAACCATAGTTTGCCAAAAATGGGGGCAATCGGGAAGCAGAATTCAAGGCACTATTGTAAGCAAACTCCGCCCATGGTAAGAGGTCTGACCAGTTGTTATTATGGTTAAAAATATAGCAACGTCGGAATTGCTCCAAGGACTGATTGGCTCGTTCTGCGGCCCCATTAGACTGCGGGTGATACGCAGAGGAGAAAGCAAGCTGAATTCCCAGCTGTGCACAAAAGGCTCACTAGAACCGGCACAAAAACTGACTACCCCTGTCCGAGATAATCACCTTGGGTAGCCCATGTAAGCGAAAGATCTCCCGAGCAAAAATGGATGCCAGTTCCTGAGAGATGGGCAACTTCTTAAGTGGAATATAATGGGACATTTTGAGAACCGGTTAACCACCATAAGGATAACCGTGTTGCCCTGGGAGTTGGGTAACTCCACAATGAAATCCATAGACAGGTGGGTCCAGGACCTCTCTCCATTGGGTATGGGTTGCAGGAGGCCCACTGGAAGGTGTTGTGGAGTCTTACTCTGAGCATTCTATTCTATTTGCACCGATCTGTGGCACTGATAGGCGGCACTGATGGGCACTGGTAGGCACTGATGAGGAGGCACTAATCTGCAGCACTGATAGGAGGCACTGATGGGCACTGATGAGTGGCACTGATGTGCACTGATAGGCGGCACTGATAGGCAGCACTGATAAAGTGCGCTGGTGGGTGGCGCTGATGTGCACTGATAGGCACCACTGATAGGCAGCACTGATAGGCACCACTGATAGGCACCACTGATGGGCACTGATAGGCAGCACTGATGTGCACGGATGTGCAGCACTGATAGGTGGCACTGATGAGGAGGCACTGACAGACATCACTGATGGGCACTGAAAGGCGGCACTGATAGGCACTGATAGACGACACTGATAGGTGGCACTGACAGACATTGGCACTGATTGGCATCACTAATGGGCACTGGTTGGCATCACTGGTGGGCATCACTGGTGGGACTGCACTCATAATAACTGCACTGCTTATCAGCACAGCCCCCACCCCCACCCCCAAGTAGGAGAGCAGCTTATCGGCTCTCCTCTACTCACACCCTGTCAGCATGAATAGAGGAATGCCGATAATCGGCTCTTCCTAGTAGCACTGTGATCAGCTGTGATTGGACACATCTGATCACATGGTAAAGGGCCTATATCATAGGCTCTTTACCGTGATCGGAGATGCGGTGTGACATACCACACCACTGATCGCCACACTGCATGTTCCCGGGGCGCCGCCCACGAGCGGCTCATTCTGAAGGGCATCATATGATGTCCAGTCAGAACGGGAGAGCCACCACCTGCCAATTATTTATTCTATAGGCCGGGCAGGATGGGGTTAAGTAAAAGCGCAGTGGCTGTATTCACCTTATATCTAATAGGAGCAACGCATTCAAAAACTTGGTTTCATTTTTATTTTTATTTTTTTTGCTCTGGCAGTAAATTTGTCATATTTTGTCTTCAAGCTTCCAGCTGTGGCGTTTCCACGTACTCACCAACTTTAGCGAGAGTGGTGAACGGAGAGGAGGTGGTACCACACAGCTGGCCATGGCAGGTGAGTCACTAAATGATTGGTGTTCTTCTTCCTAAAGTCTATCTCAAATCCAAACTTTCTTTTTTTTAGTTTTGGATAAAGTATGGGAGGGTTAGAGCCTCTGTCAGCTTTTTCTTGCTAATATAAGAAAAAGCGAATGTTGGGCACCGGACTTGATTCTTTTATCTATCAGTCGGGGAGCATTTGTTGAACTTGATTCTTGAACTGAACCTCAGCAGCCCTACCACAAAGCGCCCGTCGATAGAGGGCGCACGGGCGCCGCCTCCCCTATCCATGCGTCCGGCCCCCTGATCTACATATCAGGGCAACGGACTATGGATTCCAATGCGGGGGGGGGATTTTTTTGAAGAACCTGATTAGAGCCAGAGGGTCTAATAGGCTTAAAAAAAAGGGTGGACCCAGAGCGCAGAGCAGTTGTGTGATGATAGCGAATTAATTTTTTTGCTATTTTCACACTAAAGTTCCTCCTCGCCAATCAGGAGGCAAGTCGTGAAACCCGTTTCCTGATTGGCCAAAGCGTCAGGCAATCCTATTGGATGCCTAGCGCTTTGGCGGAAGAGGAGACACGCGGCGAAGGAAGCTGGAGGAAACGTACAACTGGAGCCGTCGCTGCCCGCACTACAGGAGAGGTGGAGAGAACGCCACAACCCCGCTACACGAGACGGTAAGTGCCGGAACGTCTGCGCGTGTTCCGTGCTGCCAGGGGGGGTGCTGTTAGAGCCGCGCCGCGCGGGGGGGTTGATTGTTTGCCAACCCCCCCAAAAGAAGAGCCCACCTGTCGCCACTGGCCGTCTCCCTAAAAAACAAAAAGTGAGCGGTGGCCTCCACTGAGGAGTCCAAGGGAAATACACAAAAGAGCACCATCTGGTCATCCTAAAGTCCATTATCATTCACTGTTGATTAGAGATGCAGAATTTATATAAATTTTTAAACCATTTTCCCTGGGGGGGTTTTTCGCAAAAAATTGACATTTTTGGGAAAATTGAAAAATAACATTCAATGTAGAGTAGTTTTACAAATTGAAAGTCATTTAGATATGCTACAATAAACTTGATTGTCCAGAAAATTTGTACATAAAGTATCACGGACAGTACTCAATTGTTTCTGTTGCAAGTTCACTAATACGGCTACAATCCCCTCCACTCCAAAGAGAATTGAAAGAAATTGATAGTGGGTAATATACTCTGTGGAATGAATAAATAACATACCATACAGCTGGAGACAATGCCGTCTCCTCCAGCACAGACCATGTTGGTGTCCACAAATGTTCCCCGCCAGTCAGGTTCAGTGCAGGTGTTGTAGTCAACCACCAGCAGATGACCTTGCTGGAGCGTGTTTGGAGCAGGGCCATTAGCTAGAGGAGAATAAGGTTTGTGAAGAGTTTCAGGGGCTGTGTACCCCCCCATGAAGATTTCCCCCATATAGACGGACCCCCATGCAAATACATTGCATAAAGGCACACCCCCATGTAGATACACCTCATAGAAACACACCCAATATTCACTCACCGACCACTTTATTATGTACACCTGCTTGGTAACACAAATTGCTATTCATCCAATCACATGGCAGCACCTCAATGCATTTAGGCATCTAGACGTGGTAAAGACGATTTGCTGAAGTTCAAACCGTGCATCAGAAATGGGGAAGAAAGGGGGACGTAGGTGACTTTGAACATGGCATGGTTGTTGGTGCCAGACGGGCTGGTCTGAGTATTTCAAAAACTGCTGATCTACTGGGAATTTCCCGCACAACCATCTCTCGGGTTTACAGAGAATGGTCCGAAAAAAGAGAAAATATCCAGTAAGCGGCAGTTGTGTGGAGGTGTGAAGTCTACAAGCAAACAAAACTGGAGCCCTTCCCCTGCAGTGCCCCCTAGTGGCAGAAATGCATTATTTCTCTTGTTTGAGAACTGCGTTGAGAAGTACAGTGTTACTTGAATTGTGTTCCAGGATTAGCTTGTCTTCAGCTGAGATAACTTTCAATAATTTAAGACTTTACATAAAGCCTCAGAAATCTTTCATTAAGGTCTTTGTGTTATATAGTTTAAATAACATGTCATAGATATATTACTTATCATTGTAAAAAAATATATTCCACACAGTTTTTCCATTTTTTTTCCCCAGGCTTTCCCATCTCTACCGTTGATACAATTTAGACAACAAGAAGATATATACGTAGGTTGTCAACACATTTCAGAGCCAAACAATGTCTCTTCATCAGAGCTTGGATGAAAGATGGAAATCTTCCTATAAGACTCAAATATAAGAGTCAAATAAGGAGCACTGACATGTGCTTTGTGAAGCTGGTGTAGCTACAAGGAGGCTTTTCCATCTTAAATCCAAGTCCTAATGAAGGGAGATCATTTGGCTCCTGAAACACATTGGATACCTTATATCTTCCTGTTGTCTCAATAATATCAACAACAAATGATGATAGGCTTCTAAGACAACCAATTGGAGCAATTTATTGCTGCCTGTGTCTACATTATACATAGTTACATAGTTACATAGTAGGTGAGGTTGAAAAAAGACACAAGTCCATCAAGTCCAACCTATGTGTGTGATTATAAGTCAGTATTACATTACATATCCCTGTATGTTGCGGTCATTCAGGTGATTATCTAATTGTTTCTTGAAGCTATCAATGCTCCCCACTGAGACCACCGCCTGTGGAAGGGAATTCCACATCCTTGCCGCTCTTACAGTAAAGAACCCTCTACATAGTTTAAGGTTAAACCTCTTTTCTTCTAATTTTAATGAGTGGCCACGAGTCTTGTTAAACTCTCTTCTGCGAAAAAGTTTTATCCCTATCGTGGGGTCACCAGTCCGGTATTTGTAAATTGAAATCATATCCCCTCTCAAGCGTCTCAAGTCATCCTCTCTATTTGTAATAATGACAAAGTGATGGGAAACCCAACATTTTGAGTTGTCATAAGAACAGGAATATGAGGAAAATGTCTATGGGGACACATGGTGCATGGTACTCAAAAATTTAAAAAATGGGTTTTAGATATGTCTGTGAAGGTTTCCACGTATCCAGGTCATGGTATATCTACATAGTTAGTCAGGCTGAAAAAAGTCTCAAGTCTATCTAGTTCAATATCTAGTAATAGTTGGTCACATTCGACGGGGCTTGTTCTTCAATGTTGAAGATGTTTTGTAGCTTCTCTATGGCTATGCCACTTCTTCAGTTATAATGATTGAGAGGAACATCTCCCAACATTTCTATCCACACTGGGAGCACCAACACCTTCCATACAATCACCATGAAATGTGGTATAGAAGATGTTGACTGTCCAAGAACATGATGGGAGATGTGAAAGTTGTAGGACCACCCTGTTCTAGTTGCACAATGTCATCCTTGGTGTCAGGGCGGTCTGCACAGGTGTTAATTCTTCCATTCACATGGCTGGTGGTGCAATTAGTTGTCATTTTGCCAGGGTAGCGATGTTATAATAGAATTTTATGTGGAAGATCGATGTGTTGAGTGCCTCCAACCCTGTTCAAGAATGACTGTTCCAGTTTGACATAGGAAACCAGTTGATGTCTCTTTTTCTCTATGGATTGGATACATATTTTAATATAATAAACGTTGGATTAACATTCTTAGATTCATCATAATAGTGATAATAGTCAGAATTTTTTTCTTTTCTTCCTGTCAGATGTTATTGCAATAATGATAATAGTAATAATAAAATATTATTTGTCTTCTTCCGGAACCCAGGTGTCACTGCAGTACATCTATTATGGTGATGGATATTGGTACCACACCTGTGGTGCAACCCTCCTCAATGAGAACTGGGTACTGACCGCCGCTCACTGCATCAGGTAGGTGGATGATTAATTAGTGTCCTATACCTGTTGTCATTCTTTCCATCTGAATAAGATAGTATTAGACCTCAAGTGTATATACACTATATTACCATAAGTATTGGGACGCCTGCCTTTACACGCACAAGAACTTTAATGACATCCCAGTCTTAGTCCGGAGGGTTCAATATTGAGTTGGCCCACCCTTTGCAGCTATAACAGCTTCAACTCTTCTGGGAAGGCCGTCCACGAGGATTAGGAGTGTGTCTATGGGAATGTTTGACCATTCTTCCAGAAGCGCATTTGTGAGGCCAGGCACTGATGTTGGACGAGAAGGCCTGGCTCGCAGTCTCCGCTCGAATTCATCCCAAAGGTGTTCTATTGGGTTGAGGTCAGGACTCTGTGCAGGACAGTCAAGTTCCTTTGTGCACTGGTCCAAACCATTTGGTGGAGGGGGGATTGTGGTGTGGGGGTTGTTTTTTAGGGGTTGGGCTCGGCCCCTTAGTTGCAGCGAAGGGAACACTTAAGGCGTCGGCATACCAAGACATTTTGGACAATTTCATGCTCCCAACTTTGTGGGAAGAGTTTGGGGACGGCCCCTTCCTGTTCCAACATGACTGCGCACCAGTGCACAAAGAAAGGTCCATAAAGACAGTGATGAGCGAGTTTGGGGTGGAGGAACTTGACTGGCCTGCATAGAGTCCTGACCAGTGTTAATTTCGTCGACTAAAACTAACTAAAACATTTTAGTCGACTAACTTAATACCATTTTAGTCGACTAAAATACGACTAAAACTAAAACAATTGAGATGACTAGACTGCGACTAAAACTAAAATGCCATTTTAGTCAAAAGACTAAGACTGAAACTAAATTGAAATTTGACGTCAATATTAACACTGGTCTGTAGTGCACGTTCATACCTCAATACCATAAATAAAAACATATTCGATTTTTCACTCCAGCAGTCAATAATGAGATTGTAAATTGTAGAGAAATGCTTAAAAAATACATTACAATTTAACTCTACCCATTAGATTTTAGATGACTAAAATTTTTTTAGTCTACTAAAATGTCCTAGAGATTTAGTCGACTAAATACGACTAAAACTAAAACAATTGCAGAAGACTAAAATGGGACTAAGTCCTAAGACTAAAACTAAAACTAAATCGAAATTTGTGGCCAAAATTAACACTGGTCCGGCCCTCAACCCGATATAACACCTTTGGGATGAATTAGTGCAGAAACTGCGAGCCAGGCCTTCTCGTCCAACATCAGTGCCTGACCTCACAAATGCGCTTCTGGAAGAATGGTCAAACATTCCCATAGACACACTCCTAAACCTTGTGGACGGCCTTCCCAGAAGAGTTGAGGCTGTTATAGCCGCAAAGGGTGGGCCAACTCAATATTGAACCCTACGGACGAAGACTGGGATGCCATTAAAGTGCATATGCGTGTAAAGGCAGGCGTCCCAATACTTTTGGTAATATAGTGTATCTTAAATGTGAACAGAGTGTACTGCCCAAAAGGACCAATCAGATTACCTTAAACATTGAGAACTTGAAATTCAACTATTTTTTGTTTTTATGGTATGGTTCCCCAGGAGTATTAAAAAAATGCAGGTGTGGCTGCAATACATACTTCCTCTCTTGAGCTGTCCCATGCAGTACCTTCTCACGGCCTCAATATTCAGGCTGAACAACACCCAGCCTAGACGACCAAGGATATACTGTCCATATACTAGGGATATGCTGTGGGATATACTGTGAGTGCTGGGCATCATGGGCCCAGCTCCTATGAAAGCATCACCAGATTGTCCTGCAGAGATTGGCAGTGTAATTAGTACCTGGTGGTGGAGCCTGACTTGTGGAGGTAGGCTTCTCTCACACCTCTGGCTCAGAAACCCTGGTGAAGTGACAGAAGCACCTGAACACAGAGTGGTCCATGTGCCTGACTGCTCTTCCATTGCAAAACGCCGAAGAGCTGGCTGTGCATTGCTGAAGAGCAGGCTGTGCTGGTTGGAAGACCGGAACAGGAGATAGGCACCGGGCAGCAGGTTCAGATGCAGGTAAACAGGGTCAGGCAGTCCGGGTCAGCAACAGAAAGGCAGATCAAGTACAAACGGCAGGCAGAAGAGTAACCAAAGTCAGGTCAGGGTCGGTAACAACCGGCAGATGGGCGGATAAGCAGAAGGAGCAGGCAGAGTTGAAATCCAAAGACAAGTCAGGGGTTGGTCTAGGCAGCGTTCAGGAAGAGTCAGAAGCAGATCAAGTCAGTAACAGAGGGTCAGTACAGGAACAGGTAACAGGTATTAGGGAAACGCAATAGACCAAATGGCAAGGACCCAAGGCCATAGTGCAGCTTAATTAACCCATCTGGTGTTTGTGCACGCTCGCGGACGCGCATGCGCACGTGCACCTGCGAATTGGCCACGGACCAATCTTCAAATGCGCCTTTCCTGACAGATAGTGACATGACTAAATCATCGAGGACCTTCCACCTCCAAGAGAACATCTGAAGAGGAAGAGAACCCCATGTATCATGTTACTAGCTTGAATGAATAAGGAATAAAAAGGAAGAAGAAAAGAATATATAAAAAAAAAGCAAATCATACCAACAGGGGAAAGGGGTTCTCCAGGGAGAGTTGTCATTTGAGGACGCCTTTCCTGACAGATAGTGACATGACTAAATCATTGAGGACCTCCCACCTCCAAGAGAACATCTGAAGAGGAAGAGAACCCCATGTATCATGTTACCAGCTTGAATAAATAATGCCGTATACACACGGGCGGACTTTTCGACCGGACTGGTCCGATGGACCGAATCTGGCGGACAATCCTACCGCGTGTGGGCTCCTTCGGACCTGCAGCGGACTTTTACGGTTGAAAATCTGACGGACCTTAGATTTGGGACATGTTTCAAATTTGTCCGACGGACTTGAGTCCGGTTGAAAAATCCGCTTGTCTGTATGCTAGTACGACAGTAGCTATTGGCTACTGGCTATAAACTTCCTTATTTTAGTCCAGTCGTACGTCATCACGTACGAATCCGTCGGACTTTGGTGTGATCGTGTGTAGGCAAGTCCGTTCGTTCAAAAGTCCGTCGGAAGTCCGTCAAAAGTCCGTCGAAAGTCCGCTGAAAGTCCGTCGGACCAGTCCGGTCGAAAAGTCCACCGTGTGTACGCGGCATAAGGAATAATAAGGAAGAAGGAACGGATATATAAAAAAAAGCTAATCATACAAACGGGGGAAAGGGGTTCTCCGGGGGGGGTTGACATTGGAGGAGGAACCTAAAGTCCAAAGTTGGGCTTTAAAGGAGAATATAACTGGTGGTTATAACATGGTCACAATGGTGTGGTCCATAGACAAGATCAAATACACTAAACTGCATGTGAGCATTCAGATACTATTAGGATGATGCCTGTTGAGGAATATCTTGGAAACAAAGTGAGCATGTCTGTAAAAGATATTGTCAGGCTTCCATAAATGCTAATGAACGTTTGGATGTGCCTAGATGATTCAGGCTTGATACAAACTTGAAACAGTGAATTTAACAGGAACTAGTATGCAATTATAATGTGACACAGTTATAACATGTTAAGTGTCTCCATACAGAGATCTGTGCTGTTTTGTGCAATAGATAAGGTCACTCTAAACAAATGTAGATTTTGTTGAACTTCAAACAACACAAAATTTCAACCTGTCTTTGCTTCCCACCAGTTCTTACAATACCTACAGAGTGATGTTGGGAAAACACGACTTTAGCCAGTGGGAATCCGGTCAAAAAACCATCAGTGTCGTCAAACTCATTAATCATCCAAACTGGGACCCTAATTGGCTTTCAGGCGGGTAGGTCACCCTGTAATTGCATTGTCCTTATAATAACATAAGACATTTATTAACACCTTAGAAACATAGTAAGACATTGTTGCCCTATGCTACTTACTTATAACATGCTGCAAATGAAAAGGGACTGTCAAGAGAAAGAACTAATATTTTCTATATGGATTCAACATTTTGTTTTTATTTTATTTCTGTTTCACATATATTTTTAACTGTATGTTACTGCTTATGTTTTATATGTTTTCATTTTAATACTGACAACTGTGAGTTTAAGGGAACCGTAATGGGCACGTCCTACTAGCCAAATGCCTATTATACCAGAGATAAATTATTTGTTAAGATGCTAACAGGATTAAATACCTTAAAATGCCTTTGATGCCGTGTAATAGATCTCACATTACCTCTTCCATCGTTTCTTTATAAGCCATGATATTTCTCTGCTTAAGCTGGCTGAACCTGTAGAATTTAGTGACACCATCCAGCCTATCTGTCTGCCTTCTCCTGGCCGAATTCTAGAACAGAACACTGGTTGCTATGTGACAGGATGGGGTAACCTGCAAAGTAAGTAAGAGGTTTTATTGTTTATGAACCATTTTGCCTGCTGAGCTTAAAGTGCAAGTAAATCCTAAATCTCTTTTTTTTTGTTATATTTGACTGAATGCCTGAATCTGTTGCAAACTTTCTTGGAGGTCCCCCCTGTAACAGCACTTCCTTTTACCCTGTTTCCCCAAAAATAAGACCTAGCGTGATTGTCGGTGATGGCTGCAATATAAGCCCTACCCCCCAAATAAGCCCTAGTTAAAGTCCTTGTAGATCTCCTTTTCAGGGTAGGGCTTATTTTCTGGGAAACAGGGTAGGGCTTATTTGGGGGGTAGGGTTTATAGTGCAGCCATCACCGTCAATCACGCTAGGTCTTATTTTCGGGGAAACAGAGTAGTAGGATGACAACATTAAGCCCCTGCCTTGCAATTAGCAGCAGCTTTGCAAGCCTGCCAGGTACACTCCTCAGTTAGACAGCCCAATAGCCAACGGACAGCAATTAATAACAACAATATCTCTATGACTAAGCCTGATTGGCTGAAATGTGTTAGCTAGGAAGGCCTCCTAGATGAGGATACTGATGTACACTGTTTTGACCATTAAAGATTGTTGAAGGAAGTGAGTGAGGCAATGTGGCCTTTGTCTCTTCACATAGTGTCTGCATGGAGCAGGATTGGGCTCCAGGGGTCAGCAACCAGCATGCTCACAATGAAGGACAGTATCCAGAGCTTGGGAGCAGTGAGGTGCTTGATGGTCTTCTAATGACAAAAATAGTTAGATCCTAAGTTCCGATTGCTGGAAAGTCCACAATATTGTAGAGTCCCAAACTGACAATGCTTGAAATGTCTAGGGTGCATATAGATATTTACTCTTCTAGTAGGGTAGATGAATAATCCAACTGGGTGGCCTAATTTGTGAGCGTCATAGGTTTTGATATGCATGTCAGTCAATAGAAGAATGAGCAAGTCTTTTTGGGGTGCATCTCTGTGGGGTGTGTCTGCAGAGGGTTGTATATTGGGTGTATATTGGGTGTATCTGTATAGGTGTGATTCTATGGGGTGTATCTACATGGGGATGTATCTTTATGCAATGTATATGCATGGGGGTCTGTCCATATGGGGGAAATCTTCATGGGGGGGGTGCACAGCCCCTGAAACTCATCACAGACCTTATTCTCCTCTAGCTAATGGCCCTGCTCCAAACACGCTCCAGCAAGGTCGTCTGCTGGTGGTTGACTACAACACCTGCACTGAGCCTGACTGGTGGGGAACACTTGTGGACACCAACATGGTCTGTGCTGGAGGAGACGGCATTGTCTCCAGCTGTATGGTATGTTATTTATTAATTTTACAGAGTATATTACCCACTATCAATTTCTTTAAATTCTCTTTGGAGTGGAGGGGATTGTAGCCGTATTAGTGAACTTGCGACAGAAACAATTGAATACTGTCCATGATACTTTACGTACAAATTTTTAGGACAAGCTTTCGGGGTATGGGACCTTGATGAGGGGGACATACCCCGAAATCTTGTCCTGAAAAATAGTTTGTTAGTGCAAATAAAAAAAGTATCTGGGACAGTACTCTTATTTCTGAGTGCAGGGGAAGAAGACAATTCAGTAATGTCATCCCAAAGATTAGTTAAAGGAAAGCCATCAAGAAAAATGCGTAGGCTGCCATTGCTGGCCTTTCCTTCTGAAATCACCAGTAACTTTTAAAGGAAATAAAGCAATGTAATGCATTTTACATATTTACTGATGAAAAGACATATGTGGACTGGACACGCCCTTTAAGGAGACCTGTATCTTGCAGGGTGACTCTGGAGGACCCCTGAACTGCCAGAACGCACAAGGTGCCTGGGAGGTCCATGGTGTGGTCAGTTTTGGATCTTCTCTTGGATGTAACTACTACAAGAAGCCCTCTGTCTTTACCCGCGTCTCTGACTTCAACAGCTGGATCAGCGAGGTGAGCACCTGATGTCACAGTGTGATACATTCATAAGGCAAAAAATACAGGTTTATTCTAAAGAAAAAATCTGCCTGGATCCTAAAGCTGGCCATACACGTGGCAAATTGATAGAGCAAGCAAAGTTTGAGTTCCATTTTTTTGGTTGGAATTGAAAAGTAGTCGAAGGCATAAAATGTTGGTTTCAATCAAACACAACGAGACACAATTTTTTTTTTAATGCTCAGTTCCAACCTCACAAATAAACACAGTTGATTGAACTCATGAGTGGCAGAATGGTTGTTGGTGATTACTTGCAGTTGATTCACATTGGATGAAAAAGGTTTGAAAATGACTGAGCATTGTAATGTGTATGGCCAGCTTTATTTGTGGATGGCTGCTGTGTATGCTACGCATAGCCAAAAAAAGCTTCATCAATGTGCAGGGGGGATGTGTAGAATGTCCTATCTTTCTACCCCACTGCCACTCCCCCACTTACATTTGCAGGCAGTTCCTGGCTGTCAAAATAACAGCCGGGAGTTGCTGTGCATATGTTGTACATGGCAGCTGTAGAATTTGCTGCTGTCAAAAAAAAAGACCATTATTCAGACACAAGATATAGAGATACAAAGTAACACTGTTTATATACATTGATCAGATAGGTGATAGAGAGATACAAAGTGACATTGTTTATAAACATTGATCAGACAAGAGATAGAGCGAAACAAAGTGACATTGTTTATAAACATTGATCAGACAAAAGATAGAAAGATACAAAGTAACATTGTTTATACACATTGATCAGGCAATACAAAGTAACATTGTTTAAAAACTTTGTTCAGACAGGAGATAGAGAGATACAAAGTAACATTGTTTATAAACATTGATCAGACGTGAGATAGAGAGATGCAAAGTAACATTGTTTATACACATTGATCGGACAGGAGATAAAGAGATACAAAGTAACATTGATCAGGCAGGAGATAGAGAGATACAAATTGACATTGTTTATAAACATTGATCACACAAGAGATAGAGAGATACAAAGTAACATTGTTTATACACATTGATCAGACAATACAAAGTAACATTGTTTAAAAAACCTTGTTCAGACAGGAGATAGAGCGATACAAAGTAACATTGTTTATAAACATTGATCAAACATGAGACAGAGAGATACAAAGTAACATTGTTTATAAACATTGATCAGATGGGAGATAGAGAGATACAAAGTAGTTTACACTAATAAACCCTATTAAGCTCATTCCTCCCTTTCTCCCCTGGAATGAGAAGTGTGGGAATATAAGAAAAATAAACATACATACTAACCTCCTGGCTGCAGCGTTGGTGTGATGCTGCAGCTGTTCCCTGCTGGCTCCAAGCCTGAGAACTGAACGATCACGTGACCGTCGATTGCCCAGTTCTCGGGTCCGCACTAAGCACACAGAGGTGACTATCAGTCCCCACTGTCTGCTCTGACCCTCTAGGGTTCACTGGAGCACTGGGCTGTGCAGGGGGTGGAAGTGGCTGGCTGAAGCTCTCAGCGGCATGCTGGGAGGTTGAGCCAGCTGCTTGTAAGGCATCTGGGTGGATCCCGACATTATTTTTAGGATACATTAAATGACTGGAGCAGCTCTGTGACACCAGTTAGCCCACTGTCTGCTGGTTCTGGGTCTAGGAGAGCACAAGTAAGTGACCCACATGAGAAGTATGGCCAAAAGAGCTTTGGCCATACTTGTCGATTAGCTATTATTCTACTGGTGATTCTTTTTTTTCTTTTTTTTTAATTTTTTTACAACCCTTAATATTTGAACTTTTTTGTTTTTCATTCCGATTTTTCATTAATTTTGTGGGAACAGTTTGGGGATGGTCCCTTCCTGTTCCAACATGACTGCACACCAGAGCACAAAGCAAGGTCCATAAAGACATGGATGAGCGAGTTTGGGGTGGAGGAACTTGACTCGCTATGGGACAGAATGTAGATTGTATGTACATACAGGTAAAGGCCAGTAAATTAGAATATTTTGAAAAACTTGATTTATTTCAGTAATTGCATTCAAAAGGTGTAACTTGTACATTATATTTATTCATTGCACACAGACTGATGCATTCAAATGTTTATTTCATTTAATTTTGATGATTTGAAGTGGCAACAAATGAAAATCCAAAATTCCGTGTGTCACAAAATTAGAATATTGTGTAAGGGTTAAATTTTGAAGACACCTGGTGCCACAAACTAATCAGCTGATTAACTCAAAACACCTGCAAAGGGCTTTAACTGGTCTCTCAGTCCAGTTCTGAAGCCTACACAAACATGGGGAAGACTTCAGATTTGACAGCTGTCCAAAAGGCGACCATCGACACATTGCACAAGGAGGGAAAGACACAAAAGGTTATTGCTGAAGAGGCTGGCTGTTCTCAGAGCTCTGTGTCCAAACACATTAATAGAGAGGCAAAGGGAAGGAAAAACTGTGGTCAGAAAAAGTGTACAAGCGATAGGGATCACCGCGCCCTAGTCAAGATTGTGAAAAAAAACCCATTCAAAAATGTGGGGGAGATTCACAAGGAGTGGACAGCTGCTGGAGTCAGTGCTTCAAGATCCACCACCAAGAGACGCTTGAAAGACATGGGTTTCAACTGCCGCATACCTCGTGTCAAGCCACTGTTGACCAAGAAACAGCGCGAAAAGCGACTCACCTGGGCTAAGGAAAAAAAGAGCTGGACTGCTGCTGAGTGGTCCAAAGTCATGTTTTCTGACGAAAGCAAATTTTGCATTTCCTTTGGAAATTGAGGTCCCAGAGTCTGGAGGAAGACAGGAGAGGCACAGGATCCACGTTGCCTGAAGTCTAGTGTAAAGTTTCCACCATCAGTGATGGTTTGGGGTGCCATGTCATCTGCTGGTGTCGGTCCACTCTGTTTCCTGAGATCCAGGGTCAACGCAGCCGTCTACCAGCAAGTTTTAGAGCACTTCATGCTTCCTGCTGCTGACCTGCTCTATGGAGATGGAGATTTCAGGTTCCAACAGGACTTGGCGCCTGCACACAGCGCAAAATCTACCCGTGCCTGGTTTACGGACCATGGTATTTCTGTTCTAAATTGGCCAGCCAACTCCCCTGACCTTAGCCCCATAGAAAATCTGTGGGGTATTGTGAAAAGGAAGATGCAGAATGCCAGACCCAACAACGCAGAAGAGTTGAAGGCCACTATCAGAGCAACCTGGGCTCTCATAACACCAGAGCAGTGCCAGAAACTCATCGACTCCATGCCACGCCGCATTAATGCAGTAATTGAGACAAAAGGAGCTCCAACCAAGTATTGAGTATTGTACATGCTCATATTTTTCATTTTCATACTTTTCAGTTGGCCAACATTTCTAAAAAATCCCTTTTTTGTATTAGCCTTAAGTAATATTCTAATTTTGTGACACACGGAATTTTGGATTTTCATTTGTTGCCACTTCAAATCATCAAAATTAAATGAAATAAACATTTGAATGCATCAGTCTGTGTGCAATGAATAAATATAATGTACAAGTTACACCTTTTGAATGCAATTACTGAAATAAATCAAGTTTTTCAAAATATTCTAATTTACTGGCTTTTACCTGTATACAATTGTGAAACTAATCCTACATTGTATTTTTTTTTCAGACTATTGCATCTAATTAAGGGCAGTGCAAGAAGTCCTTCACCTGAACTACAGACTATAAAAAGCATGTAAAAATGTTTAATAAAAAGCCAACAAACACCAACTCCTGTGTCCTGATTGTTTGGAATGATGGCGTATGTACTACAAGTATATGAAAATGGTGGACTTTGACTTTTCAGAGGTTGTCAACTATGCATGGGGGTTGATTTACTAAAGGTGAATAGGCTGTTTACTTTCCAAGGAAAGTTGCGCTTTGCAAGCAAAATTTCCCTAAGCTTAGTGAATCTGGTGAAAATTATCTAATTACAAAAAACTGTATTTTTGCTTTAGCTGAGTTGCAAAAAGTCTAAAAAACCCACCGGTGGTCTGATTGGCACCCGTTGTCATATGTCTAAGGATAGTTAGGAGTCACCTGGTTTAATGAACGTCAAAATGTTTTATTGGTAAAACTATTTTGATGTTCTTTAACCATATGACACCGACCTATCCTTAGACATATGACAAGGGGTGCTGATTGGACCACCAATGGGTTTTTAGATCTCTTCCAACTCACCTAGTTTAAACACCCACCTGAGGGATTGAGACCAGCATGGCATTGAGAGTGACCATAGTTATCCTGCATGGAGACAGGGTTTTCTCCACCTGGCACACAGGAGGTTGCGTGTCTCCACCGGTTAGGGTGATCCCAACCTCAGCAGATGTAAGTTATTTTATATTTTTTTCTTTATTCCCACTGATGAACCTTTTGAGCTAATTATCCTTTTTGGGCCTACTTACTACACCATAAGGGCTCTCTCGCCTCCCGCTTTATTTTTTCCGGTGGACATCCTGAGCTACCTCAGAGACCGATGGTCAGCCCTTTTGTACCGAACCCCTCAGACCTCCGTTTGACCACCGCATCTCAAATTTCAGTATTTTTTTCTGGTACATTGGATGATAGAGGTCAGTAGAGCTTCTCCTCAATCTCTAAGTTAGCCATTCTTGACAAGAGTTCCATGGCACCCTAGGGTTCCTTCAGAGATGGCTAGGGGTTCCTTGAGCGGTGGCTGATTGACCTTCCAGCTTATGGTGCCTCCAAAGGATGGTATTCTGAACACTGTGATAAGGGGAGTATTCTCTCCACTGACCATCAATTTAGCAGACATTCTTCCCAGTGATCACCAATGTAAGGGACATTCTTCCCACCGATCACCAATGTAAGAAACATTCTTCTCATTGATCACCAATGTAAGGAACATTCTTCTCACTGATCACCAATGTAAGGGACATTCTTCTCACTGATCACCATTGTAAGGAACATTTTTCCCACTGATCACCAATGTAAGGAACATTCTTCTCACTGATCACCAATGTAAGGAGCATTCTTCTCACTGATCACCAATGTAAGGAGCATTCTTCCCACTGATCACCAATGTAAGGAACATTCTTCCCACTGATCACCAATGTAAGGAACATTCTTCTCACTGATCACCAATGTAAGGAACATTCTTCTCACTGATCACCAATGTAAGGAACATTCTTCCTACTGACTACCAATGTAAGGGACATTCTTCCCACTGATCACCAATGTAAGAGACCTTCTTCCCACTGATCACCAATGTAAGGAACATTCTTCTCACTGACTACCAATGTAAGGGACATACTTCCCACTGATCACCAATGTAAGGGACATACTTCCCACTGATCACCAATGTAAGGGACATTCTTCTCACTGATCACCAATGTAAGGAACATTCCTTTTTAACGTATGTTATTTGCACATGATTGGATTATTGAAGTGAATAATCATGCCATTCACCGTGTGAGGATTCCCCACGTCTTTAGAAAATCACCCAATTACTGTAAATAGATATGAGGATTAGCTAAGCACAATCATTGTGCAACACTACTAAGCAGGAATTATAGACTGCATGTTGAATAGGCATGTACAGTGGGGGAAAATAATGATTTGATCCCCTGCAGATTTTGTAATTTTGCCCACTTACAAGGAAATGAAGGGTCTATAATTTTTATCATAGGTGTATTTTATATGACAGATACAGAATATCAACCAAAAATCCAGAAAAAAAAAAACACAGGATACAAACGTTATGAATTGAGTTGCAGTTCAGTGAGTAAAATAAGTATGTGGTCCCCAAGCAACCAACCATAATTTTGCACCCCACAGACTGGCTACAGTAGGTGCTCATGTGGTACACAGATTAGTCCTGCCAATGTAAGAAGTTTCTCCTAACAACAACTCGTTATGTGTATAAAAGACACCTGTCCACAGAATCTCTTTCTTTCATTCACACCTCACCATCATGGGCAAGACCAAAGAGCTGTCAAAGAACATCAGGGACAAGATTATAGACCTTGACAAGGCTGGAATGAGCTACAAGACCATCAGCAAGAAGCTTGGGGAGAAGAAGACAGCTATTGGAGCGATTATTCGCAAATGGAAGAAGTACAAAATAACCATCAATCGCCCTCGGTCTGGAGCGCCATGCAAGATTTCACCTCATGAAACCTTGGAGCTCCAGACCGAGGATGATCATGAGAAAAATGGGGGATCAGCCCAGAACTACATGGGAGGAGCTTGTGAATGATCCCAAGGCAGTTGGGACCACAGTCACCAAACAAACCATTGGTAACACAATACGCTGCCATTGATTGAAACCCTACAGCGCCTGCAAGGTCCCCCTCCTCAAGAAGGCACAGGTACAGGCCTGTCTGAAGATTGCCCACAAACATCTAAATGATTCAGAGAAGGATTGGGCAAAAGTGCTGTGGTCAGATGAGACCAAAATTGAGCTCTTTGGCATTAACTCAACTCGCAGTGTTTGGAGGAAGAAAAATGCTGACTATGACCCCAAGAACACCATCCCTACAGTCACACATGATGCTTTGGGGCTGTTTCTCTGCTAAAGGTACAGGGTGACTTTGCCGCATTAAGGGGCCAAAAACGGGGCCATGTATTGTAAAATCTTGTATGAGAACCTTCTTCCCTCAGCCAGAACACTGAAGATGGGTCCAGGATGGGTCTTCCAGCATGACAATGACCCAAATCATACCGCCAAGGCAACAAAGGAGTGGCTCAAGAAGAAGCACATTAAGGTCATGGAGGGGCCTAGCCAGTCTCCAGACCTTAATCCTATAGAAAATTTATGGAGGGAGCTGAAACTTCGAGTTGCCAAGTGACAGCCAAGAAACCTTAAGGATTTAAAGAAGATCTGTAAAGAAGAGTGGACCAAAATGCCTCCTGAGATGTCTGCAAACCTGGTCTCCAACTACAAGAAACGTCTGACCTCTGTGATTGCCAACAAGGGTTTCTCCACCAACTACTAAGTCATGTTTTGCTTGGGGATCAAATACTTATTTTACTCACTGAACTGCAACTCCATTTATAACATTTGTGTCATGTGTTTTTTTTTTGGATTTGTGGTTGATATTCTGTCTCTATTATATAAAATACACCTCTGATAAAAATTATAGACCCTTCATTTCTTTGTAACACTTTTTACTGTACCGCAATAGTCCAAATGCCTTCATTTCCTTTTGGTAGCCTGGTTGGGGATCAGGCTCCCAACATTCCTTAGATGCTGAGACTTAGTTGCTTGCTGCAGAGATAAAAGAGTAGGAAAACCAGTGGCCTAGTTTGCCTAGTGGTAGCGCCGGCCCTGATTACAGTGGGAGGAGGTCGCTTACGTGATTTCACGCAAAAGAGCAGTATGTGTACGTGGGGCGGTCGGCAACTGGTTTAAGTTCATGTGCGAGTAAAGGCAGGCGCCCCAATACTTTTGACAATATAGGGTACTGTATATATCTTTTTCCTCACCCTACCTCAGGTCAGCACACAATGGGTTAACTCCTCCTGTGGAACCCACAGGACCACCTCTTTCTAGCTCAATAAAAAAAACAGCCCCTCCCCAACTGAGTTGGGTTTTTTTTTTTTGGTCATGCTCCGCCTCCAGGCCACCTGTTGATTGCAGTCCCTGCTCTCAAGGAGCTTGCAATCTAAGGCGCCTTATCTCACATTCATACATACTAGGGACCAGTGGCAGCCGGTTCTGTATATTTGGGGGGGGGGGGTTTTTATGGTCAAAGCTTAACTGAACAAGCTACAGGTAGCAGCTGATTGGCTACCATGAACAGCTGCACCAGATTTTACGCTACTTTTCTTTAACTTTTCCTTGCATGCGCTCAGGAATTCTTTGCAAAATTATATCCTGTTTTTCATTTTTTTTTGTTTTTTTTTTCTTTTCCATTGTTGTTATTGTTATTTTATTTTTCCCCCCCCACAGCCGACAAAGACATTATACAAAATCTATTATATAGTAGAGCGCAATCTTAGAGAAGGAAAAAAGATATGTGAAAACAGATATAAACAAGTATAAAAACATCAACCTTCTTATTAACTTGAACGTATTAGAAACGTTTGCAACACGTTATTCTTTGGTAATGTTGAGGAAATCTTGCATACTGTTAGAACTAAATAAACAGAGTGAGTTTTTATTTACTTATTTATTTATTTTATAAATAATAAATAAACATTAATTGAAAATATATTGCGACTTGTAACAAAAAGATATAAAATAGCAAACAGAAAAAAAAAAAAAAAGTATGGCCGGGTCTTGTGTTAAAGTCGGTGCTCTTTGTTCTACAACCACCAAGGCCAGCGCAAATAAAGGGCTGCGATAAAATATATTTCGGGAATAAATAAATAAATATGCTTTTTTTTGGAGGAGATAAGTGATATATTTAGCACTCCAAATGTCAACCGATCGATAGAAATAGTTTGGATAAATAGGGCCTCCAGGTCTGTTAGCCTCGAAGGGTCTGACCGAGGACAATGGATTCCCTACTTGCCTTGCTGCTGTTGGCTGTCGGAGGTTTGTCTTCATTTTTAAAAGAGAAACAATTTAAAAAATGGTGTATGAGTCTTGTGTTCAGGTTTACACGAGTGGCAGCACTCTTTTATTTATTTAGTTTTCATGTATTTTTCTTTTTATTGAGATAAGTGCAGGGCTGCATTTGGTTTATATTATTTGGAGGTTTTTCTTGCCCTTTGAGTTTACGGATTAATAGTTCCAGATAAAAGTTTCTTAAATGTTTGCTTTTTTAGTGTGTATTTTATTTTATTTTACTCTTATTTTTTTTTTTTTATTTAGTTTATTATTTTTCTTTTTTGCTATTTATTTATTTTTAATTTTTCTTCTTTTATTGAGATAAGCGCAGTTTTGCATTTGGTTTATACTATTTGGAGGTTTGTCTTACCCTTTGAGTTTATGGCTTCGTAGTTCCAGATAGAAGTTTTAAAATTTTGGCTTGTTAGTGAGTATTTTATTTTATTTTACTCTTATTTTTTTTCTTTTCTTTTTCTTTTTTTGCTACTTATTTATTTTTAATTTAGTTTTCTTTTATTGAGATAAGCGCAGTTTTGCATTTGGTTTATATGATTTGGAGGTTTGTCTTACCCTTTGAGTTGATGGCTTCATAGTTATGGATAGAAGTTTTTAAGTTTTTGCTTTTTAGTGTGTATTTTATTTTATTTTTCTATTTTTTTGTTTTTGTTTTTTTGGGGGTTTTTTTGTTGTTGCTATTTTTGCCATAGAGCACATTTTAATTTAATTTGATTTACTGTTATATAACTGTTGAGGGTATCTCTCTAATTCTGGGTTCCTCATTCTGTCAGCTTGCCTTAGTCACCGCAAGAACATCTCTTCAATGGATATTTAAAGTAGAATTAAATGCTAACACGTTCCTGTCATTTCATAAGTCATTTTTTAATCATATATTTCATTACAATAATCCCTGGTGATCCTGCCATGAAGGCCTCTGTTTAGGCACTTCTTGTAATAGGGTGACAACGCTCCATCGCTATCTCCCGATTGTTGCCACCTCATCGCATAGGCTTTCTTTGGAGTCAACCAGTGCCCATTCCAACCCACTGTTGTCACCATCAGGAACCTAACCCGCCCCCCCCCCCCCCTTCCCCAGAGAAATTCCATACAGTGCTGTCCACAAGGTTTAGGAGTGTGTCTATGGGAATGTTGCAATGTCTCGCAGCCTCCGCTCTAATTCATCCCAAAGGTGTTCTATTGGGTTGAGGTCAGGACTCTGTGCAGGTCAGTCAAGTTCCTCCACTCCAAAAGCTCTCATCCATGTCTTTATGGACCTTGCTTTCTGCACTGGTCCAAATCATTTGGTGGAGGGGGGTTTATGGTGTGGGGTTGTTTTTCAGGGGTTGGGATTGGCCCCTTAGTTCCAGTGAAGGGAACTCTTAAGGCGTCAGCATACCAAGACATTTAGGACAATTTTGTGCTCCCAACTTTGTGGGAACAGTTTGGGGATGGCCCTTCCTGTTCCAATATGACTGCGCACCAGTGCACAAAGCAAGGTCCATAAGGACATGGATGAGCGAGTTTGGGGTGGAGGAACATGACTGGCCTGCATAGAGTCCTGACCTCAACCCAATAGAACACCTTTGGGATGAACTAGAATGGAGACTGCGAGCCAGGCCTTCTCATCCAACATCAGTGCCTGACCTCACAAATGCTCTTCTGGAAGAATGGTCAAACATTCCCATAGACACACTCCTAAACCTTGTGGACGGCCTTCCCAGAAGAGTTGAAGCTGTTATAGCAGCAAAGGGCGGAGCCAACTCAATATTGAACCCTACGGACTAAGACTGGGATGTCATTAAAGTCTATGTGTGTGTAAAGGCAGGCGTCCCGATACTTTTGACAATATAGTGTATCCGGTCTTGTCTTGGATCTGGTTGTTTGCAATCCGTCAATGACCCCACCATAAACCGAATCATTCGTCTATATAACATTTTTGTGATCTGCGGTGCTGATTTTTTGCCTTTTATGCTTTTATCCAGCTTATGGCTGTGGTGTTCCCACCTACAAGCCGGCCACATCCAGGGTGGTAAATGGCGAGGACGCCGTGCCACACAGTTGGCCTTGGCAGGTAAGCAGCAGATATCGATACATTGTATACACTCAAAGATTACATTATAGGGACTTTGTATTGACCAGTAAAATGTTTGCTACATTTTGTTCAGTTAAAAATATCCATCTCTATGCATGATGTAGCAGGGAGCTGGCTATGTGATTGTAGATTTCAGAGGGAACAGGCCTGAACCAGCACCGCTTTTTACGTTTTACGCTTTTGGGAACATGCATTTGTCTTGTTCCTTTTTTAAAACGAGGACACTTTTTATACTTTTTTATAATACGGAGACACTTTTATATATATTTTTTTGGCATAAATAAAGCAGAGTTCCACCCAAAAGTGGAACTTCCGCTCGTTGTCATACCCCCCCCCCCCTCTCCGGTGCCACATTTGATATTCACTCAACCAATTGCTTGTTCTACTGGGCATCCCATATATCTCCATCCCTATCCAAGTTCAAATCCCTCAATAAAAATACAAAAACAAGCCCATGGACTGTTCATTGTCTCCAAGGTAAATTGGGAAGTGCATGCTGGGCTGGGCAGGGTGACAGGTGGCCCACAAGTTTCAGCAGCCCCCTACGGAGGTACCGCTACATTTGTATGTGGCTTCTTTTTGCTGTGTTTGGCCTGTAGTCCTGGAGTCTATGGTATTTACTATTAACAAAGCTCCTTTATTTCTTACTTATAGGTGTCACTCCAGTACACTTCTGGAGGATACTGGTATCATACCTGTGGTGGATCTCTCATCTCATCTGAATGGGTGTTGACCGCAGGTCACTGCATCAGGTATGTGATGGATATGGTAGTCCAGTGTAAAAGGGGTATTCCCTTTCACGTGACTAAGGCTGCTTTCACACTGGGGCGGTAGGGGGCGACGGCGGTAAAACAGCGCTATTTTTAGCGCTGTTTTACTGCGGTATTCGGCCGCTAGCGGTGCGGTTTTAACCCCCCGCTGGCGGCCGAAAAAGGGTTAAAATCACTCGTACAGCGCGGCTATAGCCGCGGTATTGCCACGGTATAGCCGCGCTGTCCCATTGATTTAAATGGGCAGGAGCGGTTTAGGAGCGGTGAATACACCGCTCCTTCACCGCTCCAAAGATACGGCTTGCAGGAGATTTTTTCTTCTCCTGCCAGCGCACCGCTTCAGTGTGAAAGCCCTCGGGCTTTCACACTGAACAACCAGCGGAGGCTGTTTAGGGGCGGTCTGCAGGCGGTATTTTTAGTGCAATAACGCCTGCAAACTGCCCCAGTGTGAAAGGGGCCTTAGGCCGGGTCCACACGTATGCGAATTCCCGCATCTAATTCGCATGACAGGCGAGTGTGACCGGCTCTTAATGGAGCCGGTTCACACAGATCCGGGGCAGGTCGCGGTCCAGGTTGCAGAAGGGTCCTGTGCGTCCAGTTGAGGTGCGAATTCAGGCAAAAATGCAGACCTGAAACGCACCTCAACTGGTAAACAGACACGCACTGGACCCCATGCTGGGAACCGCGATATGTGAACTCGGCCTGATAGGTCTGTATGCACTCTTGTGAAACTTTTACTAAACGTTTTGGGGTTGGGTTACTAAAGGAATAGATGATGAAATAGATAAATGTGCCTTGCATTTGGACAGCCCCTTTCACTTGAATGGTCAACCTAAGGCATGGCAATGAATAAAAGAGGTGAAAACAGCAATTTTGTGATTAAGAAGGTTCCATGGTGTGCCATTTAGAATGAACTGTTGTCGTGAACCCAGCCTCAGAGTCTTCAGTCAGTACGTAGATAATTCTATGGAGAAGGTGTATGAAGGAGTAGTTTCACTACAGGGTTCCCAGGATTGGGAACCCTGTAGTGAAGAGTAGGCAATGAAGGTGCCTAGGTAGCCACTAGAGGTCCCTAGAGGTGAGTGGGATATACCATAGATGGCAAGAAAGTGCCAGCCTTGCCCATGTAGGGCATCTTGGGAAAAGGGCTCTAGTTTGGTGGGAGTCTGTCTGTGTGGTTGGTTGGCCATGGAAAGAAGTGCAAAGATCACAACAGAAAAAATGTAATCTTTTGAGGATGCAGCTTCTGGAAGCTTGGGGGGGGGGGGGGGGTGCAAGGAAGCAGAGGTGCAGCACTATTGAACCACTGTAATCCCTTGAGTATGGGATGCATGACTGTGACAAAACCCCTAAGAGGTGTGCTCCTCTACTCGGCTCTCTGCTCTGTTTATGGCTGAAGGATTGTGCCATCACCATTGGGGTCAAGTATGGATTCTTCCTTCTAACCTCTAATGCAGAAGTCTCCAAACTTTTTGGTATAAGGCCCACATTTTATATTTTACAAATATTGGTGGGCCAAATAAATCTTTGGCACCAGAGTCCCCCCTTACATCAGGGTGCCCATCAGACTCCCTCTTACATCAAGGTCCCTATCAGAGTCCTCCATTACATCAGGGTCCCCACCAGAGACTCCCCTTACATTAGGGTTCCCACTAGAATCCCACCTTACATCAGGGTCCCCACCAGAGCCCCTCTTTATATCAGGGTCCCCATCAGAGTCCCCCTTCACATCAGGGTCCCCATCAGAGTCCCCCATTATATTGAGGTCCCAATCAGATTCTCCCTTTACATTAAAGACCCCATCAGAATTCTCCATGTATCAGGGTCCCCATTTGAGTCTCCCACTACATCAGGGACTCCATTAGAGTTACCCTTACATCAGGTTATAACAGGTAGCCTATGCAGAGATTAATTCTCAAGCTGTGCACATGAAGGATACACCACTGACCCTAACCACCGGCCAGATAAAATCTTGTAGAGGGCCAGATGTGGCCCGCACGCCGTAGTTTGGAGGTCCCTGCTCTAATGGAAATGGCTTCTATAAACTAAACCTTGTGGGAAAGGTCTGCTATTGGGGTCCATTGCGGTAAGGCATTAAGGAAGGTATGGGGCAGACTACTGCTGGTGCTGTTATGGCACCCAGGGGAGGAACCTCAGCCCATGGCTCCTCGGGGGGTCTGTGGGACCAACTGATACCAGGCGGAAAGGTTAAATGAGTGCAGATGCTTCACCGCCACAAAGCTGTGAATGTGATGCCCGACCAGCTACGTCACACCTTTAATGTATCCTATCATTTCTTTGCTTACAGCACCTCCAGAGTGTACAGAGTTCAGCTCGGAAGACACAACCTGGGACAAGTCGAATCCAACATCAAGACCATCAGCGTCACTAAGCTCATTAACCATCCCAAATGGAACCCCAATGTTCTGTCCAATGGGTAACCTCCTACACAACAAGCACAAACAATGCTGTTTCATGATAAAAAATTTTTGAAAAATGATACTGCTTCTGAATAATAGGGAATGTCATGAGTGAATGTATGAACGTCTGTAAAGTCAATATAGAGTCCATTTTAAGTCCCAGACAGGAATGTAACTGACATTTGCTATCACACCCAGACAGGAATGTAACTGAGGCTCACTGTCATGCCCAGATAGGAATGTAACTGACAATCGCTGTCATGCCCAGACAGGAATGTAACTGACAATCGCTGTCATGCCCAGACAGGAATGTAACTGACACTCGCTGTCATGCCCAGACAGGAATGTAACTGACACTCACCGTCATGCCCAGACAGGAATGTAACTGACACTCACTGTCATGCCCAGACAGGAATGTAACTGACACTCACTGTCATGCCCAGACAGGAATGTAACTGACACTCACTGTCATGCCCAGACAGGAATGTAACTGACACTCACTGTCATGCCCAGATAGGAATGTAACTGACTCTCACTGTCATGCCCAGACAGGAATGTAACTGACACTCAGTGTCATGCCCAGACAGGAATGTAACTGACACTTACTGTCATGCCCAGACAGGAATGTAACTGACACTTACTGTCATGCCCAGACAGGAATGTAACTGACACTCACTGTCACGTCCAGACAGGAATGTAACTGACACTCGCTGTCACGCCCTGGCAGAAATGTAACTGGCACTCGCTGTCATGCCCAGACAGGAATGTAACAGATTTTATACTATAGTAGCTTCTTCAGAGAGGGGAGTATTCTTCATTATCCAACATAAAATAAGAATGATGGCAAGTGTCTCAAATTCTACACACATAAGAAAATTTTACCTACAACTACATATTTATTGATAGTATCAGTTGCTATTTTTCATGAAAGTAAATCTTATTTAAGTTTTTCTGGCCCTATCTAAGCACCAACAGACTGAAAGTGACCATCACTAGTGCTGTTACCTGAGCAGCTAACCCTTTACAAACACATGGTGACCTTTAAAAATGTCTGCATCTCTCACTGTCACTCCCAGACAGGAATGTAGCTGATTTTACACTACAGGAGCTTCTTCATAGAAGGGATGTTCTTCTTTATACAAATTCAACCATATAATTAGGCATAGTATCAGTTTCTCTTTCCATGAAAGTAAAGGTTCTGAAAGTAACGTTTTATTGGTCCTTTAAATTGCACAGTTCCATAGTCAATACTTTCCCTTGCATCCACTAGGAATGACATCTCCCTCCTTAAGCTGGCAGAGCCAGTAGAATTCAGCGACACCATCCAGCCCGCTTGTCTGCCCCCTGCTGGCGTCATCCTTGAACACAATTTTGGCTGCTACGTCACCGGCTGGGGGAACCTTCAGAGTAAGTGAGCCTTGGCTTTAATTACCTTAGAGGTAACTTACTGAAACTACTGTCCTCTCTTTCTGAAAATACATAATTGTATAGCTCTTCTAGGAGCTCTAATGTGTCTTACTAGCCTTCTTGACCTTGTAATATAGTTGTGTTAGTTGTCTAACTAAATAGTATCTTCTACATCTTTCATCTTCTACATCAATGTAACCAATTTAGGAAGGTAACTCCATGACCATAGGAATTATGGAATATGCATTAGGTTTTGCTATGACGAGTTCAGTCCTAGGTCATTAACCCTAGCCTCACAGATGTGTATTTTGCAGAACATTTGTGGTGGAATCATTCATGACAGAACCTCCTCAGAAGTCCTATGAAGACCCTGGCTAGTTAGGCTTTAGGATGCCCTGCATTCCTTCTAGGTTTACTTTTTTGGGGGGTTTTGTTTGTTTATTTTTGTCAAATGTGCTGTCTTCCTTGGCTGCTTATCACAGACAGCATGTTTTAATCTGACCATCTTGTTGGTGACTTTTAAGGAAAATTAGGGAGGCACGGTGTTCAGCCCCGCCTCCCAATTCTCTCAATGACATTTGGGGTTCATCAGACCTTATTTTTTTAGCACCCTCTCAGATAAGCTGCTAGGTTTGGTAAGGCAAATTTCAATTTCTGTGGCTTTCCTGTAATCAGCAAAGCAGCATGTGATTACTTTGGGCTTCTCAGGGCTCTGTACCCGCGGCTATTGCATTGCCGACAATACACATAGAAGTTCATTGATAAAAACGGCATGGGAATTCCCCACAGGGCAACCCCGAACCAAAATTTAAAAAAAAAATGACGTGGGAGTCCCCCTAAATTCCATACAAGGCCCTTCAGGTCTGGTATGGATATTAAGGGGAACCCCGGCCAAAATTTGAAAAAAAATTACGTGGGGTTCCCCCTAAATTTCATACCAGACCCTTCAGGTCTGGTATGAATTTTAAGGGGAACCCCGCGCCAAAAAAAAAAAAAAAACGGCGTGGGGTCCCCCCAAAAATCCATACCAGACCCTTATCCGAGCACGCAACCTGGCAGGCCGCAGGAAAAGAGGGGGGGACGAGAGTGCGCCCCCCTCCTGAACCGTACCAGGCCACATGCCCTCAACATTGGGAGGGTGCTTTGGGGTAGCCCCCCAAAACACCTTGTCCCCATGTTGATGAGGACAAGGGCCTCATCCCCACAACCCTGGCCGGTGGTTGTGGGGGTCTGCGGGCGGGGGGCTTATCGGAATCTGGAAGCCCCCTTTAACAAGGGGACCCCCAGATCCCGGCCCCCCCCTGTGTGAAATGGTAAGGGGGTACTTACCCCTACCATTTCACTAAAAAACTGTCAAAAATGTTAAAAATGACAAGAGACAGTTTTTGACAATTCCTTTATTTAAATGCTTCTTCTTTCTTCTATCTTCCTTCATCTTCTTCTTCTGGTTCTTCTGGCTCTTCTGGTTCTTCCTCCGGCGTTCTCGTCCAGTATCTCCTCTGCGGCGTCTTCTATCTTCTTCTCCTCGGGCCGCTCCGCACCCATGGCATGGGGGGAGGCTCCCGCTCTTCTCTTCATCTTCTTCTTCATCTCTTCTTCCTTCTTCCTTCTCTTCTTCATTTTCTTCTCCGGGCCGCTCCGCATCCATGCTGGCATGGAGGGAGGCTCCCGCTGTGTGACGGCGTCTCTTCGTCTGACGGTTCTTAAATAATGGGGGGCGGGGGCACCCAGTGACCCCGCCCCCCTCTGACACACAATGACTTGACGGGACTTCCCTGTGATGTCACGGGGAATGCCACAGGGAAGTCCTGTCATGTCCCGTGCGTCAGAGGGGGGCGGGGTCACCAGGTGGCCCCACCCCCCGTTATTTAAGAACCGTCAGACGAGGAGAGGCCATCACACAGCGGGAGCCTCCCTCCATGCCAGCATGGGTGCGGAGCGGCCCGGAGAAGAAAATGAAGAAGAGAAGAAGGAAGAAGAGAAGAGGATGAAGAAGAAGATGAAGAGAAGAGCGGGAGCCTCCCCCCATGCCATGGGTGCGGAGCGGCCCGAGGAGAAGAAGATAGAAGACGCCGCAGAGGAGATGCTGGACGAGAACGTCAGAGGAAGAACCAGAAGAGCCAGAAGAACCAGAAGAAGAAGATGAAGGAAGATAGAAGAAAGAAGAAGCATTTAAATAAAGGAATTGTCAAAAACTGTCTCTTGTCATTTTTAACATTTTTGACAGTTTTTTAGTGAAATGGTAGGGGTAAGTACCCCCTTACCATTTCACACAGGGGGGGGCGGGATCTGGGGGTCCCCTTGTTAAAGGGGCTTCCAGATTCCGATAAGCCCCCCGCCCGCAGACCCCCACAACCACCAGCCAGGGTTGTGGGGATGAGGCCCTTGTCCTCATCAACATGGGGACAAGGTGTTTTGGGGGGCTACCCCAAAGCACCCTCCCAATGTTGAGGGCATGTGGCCTGGTACGGTTCAGGAGGGGGGGCCGCACTCTCGTCCCCCCCTCTTTTCCTGTGGCCTGCCAGGTTGCGTGCTCGGATAAGGGTCTGGTATGGATTTTTGGGGGACCCCACGTCATTTTTTTTTTTTATTTTGGTTCGGGGTTGCCCTGTGGGGAATTCCCATGCCGTTTTTATCAATGAACTTCTATGTGTATTGTCGACAATGCAATAGCCGCGTTAGTAGTTTTAAATGTGTTTTTTCCTTCGAAATGTAATTTTGCTGTCAGACTGTTCTAAACACAGGAAACATGCGCCCCTTTACAGGCATACTATAGACACCCCCCAGCTACGAAATTTAAAGGGATATTACACTTTTATTGTTTGACTTTAAGCATTATTAAAATCACTGCTCCTGAAAAAACGTCCGTTTTTATAACTTTTTTTTGCATTGATCCATGTCCCCTGGGGCAGGACCCAGGTCCCCAAACACTTTTTATGACAATAACTTGCATATAAGCCTTTAAAATTAGCACTTTTGATTTCTCCCATAGACTTTTAAAGGGTGTTCCGCGGCATTCGAATGTTTCGAAATTGTTCGCTGTTCGGCGAAAATGCGAACAGCCAATGTTCAAGTCGAACATGAGTTCGACTCGAATTTGAAGCTCATCCCTACAGCCAATCCCTGGGGAGTCGTTCCCAGAAGGTGGCTGGGGAATGCATTGTCAGAAATCAGACCGAGACAGAAGGACAGTTGAATCACACATGTTTTTTGATAAAAGTGAAAAGAACAAACGCAGTCAAAACATAGACAACGTTCAGTAACCGCAACGGATAGTCAGCCAAGCCAGAAGTCAGGGATCAAAGTAGTGAAACAGCAAGCAGGATCTGGAGCCAGAAGGGATGTCAGCAAAGCAAGTCTTTAAACGGGACCGCAGGAGAGAGTTTCTTGTGCTGTTGACCAAGGCGAAGGCAGAGCTCCTCTGGACAGGACGGCTTAAGTAGGCAGGACTGACGAGCAGAATCATCAACAGCTGAGTAACTGTGGAGAGAGATGGGAGTTGGCAATTAGCGGCCAGCTCAGAGAAGGAAGGGCTGAGCCCGGCCCTGACATGCATAAATAGTTTGGGCCTCAGAAAGCAGTGTTCCTCCCCAGGAGGAGAGGTTGAGAGGTTTCCCTTCATGGCAGTCCAGCTAAAGATTCTGCTAGTCTCATCAAGGTCCCAGCTGTGCATAGCTGGGGGGGGGGGGGGGCTGTACTGCCTACCTAGTGGTCAAATGGATGGCAGCCCCAACCAATCAGGCTCATGCTGGTTCCTAGCTGAACCCAGGCCCTCCTGCTGACAGCGGGACCCGGTGTGGGAGGGTTGGCTTACCCCCCTATCGGCAGCCCTGCCCATGCCCATATTTATCTGTTACAAGTACGGAGAGAAGACAGTTTCCAGTTTTGTAAGAATTTGTTTAGACATCTGTTCAGATAATAGGGAAATGGACACAGAAAAGCACAAAAACACCCTAGAAAATGGGTGCTATAAATGTGACTCCATGTTTTTTCTTTCTAAAAAAAAAGTTGGAAATACACTTAAAAAGTAAAAAGAAGAAAGATTTATTACTGATGTTGATAAAATAAAATTGGATTTTTATTTTAGCCGACGGACCTGGTGCAAATGCCCTGCAGCAAGGTCTTCTCCTGGTTGTGGGCCACGACACCTGCTCTCAGCGTGACTGGTGGGGAGTGACCGTGAAGAAGAACATGATCTGCGCCGGAGGAGACGGCATTGTGTCATCCTGCTATGTACGTACTACCAGATAAGACTCTATGGTCCTCACTCATCGTGCAGTGATAGCATTACTTAGGTTCTATATAGCACTTGAGGAATGCTTAAAGGACATAATATTGGTTAAAGGCCACTTTAGCATGGTGTAAGAACACTTCAAGGTACCTTCAATGCAACTGCAGCTTGAGGACAGATATAAGTCTTCAGCTGGTTCATCCTCCTGCGACAGTGATAAATGCTGGACTTTAAGTAGCACTCCATCTTTGCCATTAAAGTGGAATAAAATCAATGAATACAACTAACCTACTGTACAAAGTGAAAGGTTAAAGTGCACACAGGGAAGCTGCCCAGTTCTAATTGTGTCAAAAAGGCTTCAGCTTTGCCTCCTCCTAAGCCAAGTCCCTAACGCCTTTCACCGGGGCACTATTCCTCTTACTGACACCAACGATGGGGCACTATTCCTCCCACTGAGACCAATGATGGGGCACTATTCCTCTTACTGACACCAACGATGGGGCACTATTCCTTCCACTGACACCAATGATGGGGCACTATTCCTCCCACTGACACCAATGATGGGACACTATTCCTCCCACTGACACCAATGATGGGGCACTATTCCTCTTACTGACACCAACGATGGGGCACTATTCCTCCCACTGAGACCAATGATGGGGCACTATTCCTCTTACTGACACCAACGATGGGGCACTATTCCTTCCACTGACACCAATGATGGGGCACTATTCCTCCCACTGACACCAATGATGGGACACTATTCCTCCCACTGACACCAATGATGGGACACTATTCCTCCCACTGACACCAATGATGGGGCACTATTCCTCCCACTGACACCAATGATGGGACACTATTCCTCCCACTGACACCAATGATGGGGCACTATTCCTCTTACTGACACCAACGATGGGGCACTATTCCTCCCACTGAGACCAATGATGGGGCACTATTCCTCTTACTGACACCAACGATGGGGCACTATTCCTTCCACTGACACCAATGATGGGGCACTATTCCTCCCACTGACACCAATGATGGGGCACTATTCCTCCCACTGACACCAATGATGGGACACTATTCCTCCCACTGACACCAATGATGGGACACTATTCCTCCCACTGACACCAACAATGGGACACTATTCCTCCCATTGACATGAACAATCTGGCACTATTCCTCCACTGATACAAACATCAGGGCACTGTTCCTCCCACTGACACCAACAATGGGGCATTATTCCTCCCACTGACACCAACAATAGGGCACTGTTCCTCCCATTGACACCAACAACAGGGCACTGTTCCTCCCACTGACACCAATAATGGGGCACTATTCCTCCCACTGACACCAACAACAGGGCACTATTCCTTCCACAGACACCAATGATAGGGCACTATTCCTTCCACTGACACCAACAATGGGGTACTATTCCTCCCACTGACACCAATGATGGGGCACTATTCCTCCCACTGACACCAACAACAGGGCACTATTCCTTCCACTGACACCAGTGATGGGGCACTATTCCTCCCACTGACACCAACAATGGGGCACTATTCCTCCCATTGACACCAACAATCTGGCACTATTCCTCCACTGACACCAACAACAGGGCACTATTCCTTCCACAGACACCAATGATGGGGCACTGTTCCTCCCACTGACACCAACAATAGGGCACTGTTCCTCCCATTGACACCAACAACAGGGCACTGTTCCTCCCACTGACACCAATAATGGGGCACTATTCCTCCCACTGACACCAACAGGGCACTATTCCTTCCACTGACACCAATGATGGGGCACTATTTCTTCCACTGACACCAACAATGGGGCACTATTCCTTCCACTGACACCAACAACGGGGTACTATTCCTCCCACTGACACCAACAACGGGGTACTATTCCTCCCACTGACACCAACAACCGAGTACTATTCCTTCCACTGACACCAACAACCGAGTACTATTCCTTCCACTGACCCTCAACAATGGGGCACTATTAATCCCACTGACCCTCAACAACGGGGTACTATTCCTCCCAATGATACCAACAACGGGGCACTATTCCTCCCATTGACACTATTGATGGGGCGCAATTTCTCCCACTGACACCAACAATGGGGCACTATTCCTCCCCCCTGTTACCAAAGATACTCCCATTGATGCCAGGACAATTTCTACTCCCAATGGCCATAGTCTGGCCCGTGAATTGGCCCTTTGCTCAGAAAGACCCCCCGACATACAGGATGTGGACATATGTTCAGGCAGAACCTCTTCCTTTATGACTCTTTACATGACTGTCCCCCATTTCGATGGGTTCCATAATATCGTCCTTCTCTCCCGTGTTAAAACTTAAACTTTATTTTCCGGCAGGGTGACTCCGGCGGACCCCTGAACTGCCAGAATTCACAAGGCGGCTGGGAGCTTCATGGTGTCGTTAGCTTCGGATCATCTCTGGGATGTAACTACTACAAGAAGCCCTCCGTCTTCACCAGAGTCTCTGACTATAACAGCTGGATCAGCACGGTCAGTACCTAACACTAAGAGGTCCATGTATATATATATATAAATTCATTGGTCATTCACAGGGCCACCACAAATCTTCAACATCATTCTGCTTAATACGTTTATTTCCTAGGATCATCGGTGCCATCTAGTGGTAACAATGTACTTTTCCTGATTGATGCTGTTTTAGGAAATCATGCTACATTATTGCCACTAGATGGCGCAGACTATAGAAAATAAAAGTATTAAGTAAATTACGGTGAAGATTCATGGCACCTTTGCAAATGGTTGTCAAATTTGCACAGCAATTTTTTTTTGTGCATAGACGCCTAAGTTACAATGAAGAATCAGAAGCAATGCATTTTATGGGGAGCAATACAAAATGACGAATGCCTCATCTAAACGAATGGAACGTAATTAATTAATTAATAATAAATAATAATAAAAAAGTTTTTATTATTATTATTATTATTGTTTTTTATTATTATGGATTTGTTATGTTCCATTTGTTTAAATGGGGCAAAGTAGACATGTGCACTGCCGGAAAATTTGTTTGTTTTCATTTCATAAATTTTTATTTTTTTTCGTTTTTCGGGTCATTCGTTGTGATCGAAATTTTTTATTTCCAATATATTCGTAACTTTGGAAAAAATCGAATTCGTTATGTTGCATTTGTTTAGAGGCGGTTTTTGTTATTTCGATAATTGGTAAAAATCTGAAATTCAAAAATCCAAAAATTTGAAAATCCGATAATTCGAAAATCCGAAAATTCAAAAACCTAAAAATAAGAACAAAAATTCATAAGAACGAAAATCCGAAAATAAGAACGAAAATCAGAAATAATAACTAACTAATAATACCTAACTATTAAATTATAGGTATTGGAATTTCCTTTCAAATTTGGCTGTTAGCGAACGTAACGAATACGAAGTTATCCGAAGTTACGAATTACCCGAAATAATGAATGCCGCATCTAAACAGATGGAACATAATAAATTAATAATAAATAATAATAAAAAAGTTTTTATTATTATTATTATTATTGTTATTTATTATTATTGATTCGTTATGTTCCATTTGTTTGGTAAAGTAGACATGTGCACTGCCGGAAAATTTGTTCGTTTTTCGTTTCATTCATTTTTTTTTTTTCTTTTTCATTTTTCGGGTCATTCGTTATGATCGAAATTTTGTTATTTCCAATATATTCGTAACTTTGGAAAAATTCTAATTCGTTATGTTCCATTTCTTTAGAGGCAGCTTTCGTTATTCCGATTATTCGTAAAAATCGGAAATGCAAAAATCCGATAATTCCAAAATCTGAAAATTCAAAAACCTGAAAATAAGAACAAAAATTCGAAAGAACGAAAATCCGAAAATAAAAACGAAAATCAGAAATAATAACTAACTAATAATAAATTAGAATTTTCGAAAATTAGGAAATTCAAAAACCTGAAAATTCGAAAATCTGAAATAACTAACTGTTAAATTATAGGTATTATATTGGAATTTCCTTTCAAATTTGGCTGTTAGTGAACATAACTAATACGAATGTATCCGAAATAATGAATGCCCCATCTAAACAAATGGAACGTAACAAATTAATAATAAATAATAAAAAAAAAAGTTTTTATTACTATTATTTATTATTATTGATTCGTTATGTTCCATTTGTTTAGATGGGTCATTCATTATTTCGGATAATTCGTAACTTTGGATAAATTCGTATTCGTTACATTCACTAACAGCCAAATTTGAAAGGAAATTCCATTACCTGTAATTTAATATAGTTACGTTTTTATTAGTTAGTTACTATTTTAGATTTTAGAATTTTCGGGTTTTCGAATCTTCGGATTTTCGTTCTTATGAATTTTCGATCTTATTTTAGGATTTTCTCATTTTCGAATTTCCGATTTTCCCAATTTATGAATTTTAAAATTTACGGATTCTCTTTTTTTTTTTTGAATTTCTAGATTTTTGAATTAGCGAATTTTCGAATATTTGAATTTACGAATTTTCAGATATTCTAATTTACTGAATATTCTGAAAAATTCGTTAAACGGGTTTCCTTTAATTCGGATAGTTTAGAATCAACGAATTTGTCGAAATTCGTTAAGAAAAACTTAATTTGGAACGGAACGAATTGCACATGTCTAGTTTGAGGTGGCCTAAAAACCTGGACACACAATTCAAAACCCGAACTGTCCTGGTGAATCCCGGACGGGCGTCAACCCTCCTGTCCTGTGTGTATAGAAAGGGAAAAGCGCCATCTAGTGGGCAGTTTAATAAAAATGTCAGCACTCACAGTACATATCTGGCCACATGCAAAATAACCTACATAGGTGTCCCGGTCCCGCCGATGATAGCAAATCACGGCCGCTGGAGGTGCTCACAGGGTTGGAGGAGATGTAGAGGCGGTTTGCCCCCAAACTGACATTGCCCCTATACCCACGGGGTCCCAGAACTTCTCCTCCAGCCCTGTGAGCACCTCCAGCGGCCCTGATTTGCTATCATCGGCAGGACCGGGACACCGGATATGGAAATGGCCAGATGTGTACTGTGAGTTATATAACATTTTTAATAAACTGCCCACTAGGTGGCGCTTTTCCCTTTCTATATACACACACACACACAGGAGCGGTGGGGAAAATGGCTTGTGATTCGGACAGGAATCGCACCGCATTCCTGTTCAAATCACATGTGATTCTTTGCAGTGCGATTTGCTCCAAATACTCCCACCGATACTGAGTACCGATACGCTGCGGTGCGATTTGCTCCAAATCGCACCGCAACGTATCGGTACTCAGTATCGGCGGGTACTTGACCGAAAGTATCGGTACTCTTGCAGATAACAAAACGGTATTGGTGCAACCCTAGTGTGTACTATTGTGATAGCTGTGATTGGCCATAGCCATCACATGGTACAGATGCACTGTGATTGGCCCTTTCTGACCAAATCACAGAGATCATCACAATAGTACACAATGCATGGCGATGAGTGAAAGCCATTCATTGTGTAGAACTGTCATGCGATTGCTCTGATTGGTCACAGCGATCACATGGTACTGGGGCCGGCCCGGTACAATAATCTGTCATACGCTGTGTCTGGTTACAGATCGTGCTACAGTGTGGTCCCTAGGGCGTGTGCGAAGCACGTGACTGGGGGATGTGACGTCTACCTGGAATGGCAGAGCTCCCGCTCGGCCATTATTTGTCCATAGGCCAGACAGGAAGAGGTTAAATATGTCTTACCAGTGGTATATAAACAGCAATTGGCAGGAAATTTATATTTTATTAAAAGCTGTTTTATCATATATACAGTATAAAACCAGTTACAAAAAAAAATCCCCTCCTCCAAAGTAAAGTGTACAAATCAGCGCTATCCGTCTACGCATTTCGTGCAGCTTCAGCTTCATCGGGACAACAGATAACGCTTTCTTATATTGCTAAAGTAAGCGAATAGTAATCCAGCTAGAAGAGATAATAAAAATGAGCAATAATATATAAAATGTAAATTTTAACATTTTCTTGTTCTCTCCTGGTTTTCTCAGACCATCGCATCCAACTAACGCTGATCTGCGATCCTGGAGTCTGCGTGATATTCTGAGGATTCCTGACCGTTCGATGCAGAGTTCCTTCATTTCATTTTTTGGCTTTTCCAGCAAAAAAAAGACTGTCTTCCTGTTCTGGAGTAATAAAGTTATTTTCCTGCTATCATTCAGTTTTGGTGTCTGTTCAATAAGTATCCTAACTGCTATACACTATAGCTCTGACATATACCGCAGTGGTGTACAGAGAACACTGAGCCAGTCACATCAGTCTCTGTACAAGAGGAGCTTACACTCTAATGTCCCCAACACAGTCACACACTATTATTATTCATTTTTATAGCTCTAACATATACCACAGCGCAGTACAGAGATCACTAAGCCAGTCACATCAGTCTCTGTACCAGAGGAGCTTACACTCTAATGCCCCCCCCCCACAGTCACATACTCTTATAAGTACACATGTAGCACCCTCTAGTTAGGTAGGTGCTAGAGGTTAGATTTTTCTTTAGCGTAGGAAAACTTAGGCAGGTCTAGCTTGTGGCTAGGCCTGTTTGTTTTCATTCTGGGCTGGGGGTGGCTCAGGGCAGGGCTGGGTGACACACAGGTAGCATCACTGTCACCACCCTCTTCTTTCTAGAAGGTGCTAGAAAGAGAGGAGGAGAGGTGGGGCTGCCTGGGGTGTTCTGAGGAACCCTGACCAATCCCCAACTTGGATTGACAGGGGGCAGGCCTCCTCAAATACCCAGGGTCAGCCCAGCTAGGGGGGGTTCGGGTGTAAGAGATGGAGTAAGAGAGTGCTGAGGCTGTCGGGGCCCACAGGGAGCTCCCCAGTCTGGGGGGGGGGTGACCCTGGGCCTGGGGTTCAGGTGCGGCCAGGAGGAGAGAAGAGATCCTTGAACAGAGGCACATGAGAGAGCAAAGATCAAAGAGGTCAGGTGGAGAGAGCACTGCTGAGAGACTCCAGGGAGGACAACTGGTCGCACTCAAGAGGGCTGGTGAGTGAAGGACAGTCGGGAGGACTGGGGAGGCGCACCTGAGAGAACTGGGAGATTGCAGCTTGAGATGGGTGCAGAACCAGAAGAGTGGACTGTGGTAAAAAGGGGAAGTGGAAAGAGGCAGCTGCAGCCAAGGGGGCTGGCAGGGCCTAAAGAGGTTTTACTGGGATCGGTAGCTGAGTTGAGGACAGTTAGCACCGGAACTGTTTCTACATCATAGGGCCCGGGGCCCCTGCCCGCAAAAGGCAATTCACTGAGGCTGAGTTAGTGCTGAAACCTAACCATGCTGGCTGGTCCGGGAATCTGCAGCACGTGGAGGAGTGAAGGAAAAGAGGTCTTAAGCAAGAGTTGTGCTGGAGTGTATATACAGGCGTGTATATCGTAGTCCCAAGCAAGTTATACTGAATCTTTCTGGGCATCCCATAATTTTCCATTCCCTACCAAGTTCAATCCCCTCCAAAATAAAAAAAACAAAGCTTATGGACTGTTCTATGTCTCTGAGTGCCTGAGAGATGGATGCCAGGCTGGGCAAGGTGACGGGTGAACCACAATATCCAGCAAACCCTGCATGGGGGGGTTGTGGCTACATTTGGGGGCTCGTCCGGGATCACCTGTTCACGGTTAACCTGCCAGTTTTTGCCCCTAGCAATTGAAGTTGAGAAATTAAACTTTGGGGAAGGACATATGTGCTCTGCCTGCTATTCAGCGCTATAGGAACAAGTGCCGTTGTCCATAGCAACCAGCGGGAGCTGCCTTCAAGTTCAATTTTATTGCTGCCTGGTCACCCAGTCGCCCCAACCACAGCTGGGAATGGACACTTGTGCTAAAAACCTGCAACTTCAGGAACTGTTTTACCATGTGCTGTCACCCGTGGCAACCACGCCCGTGGATTACGACGCTGGATGTCTTGACTTGGATTATAAACATGTCTGGCAATTCAGCTTATATTTATTACTGAAATTGTTATTATACATTTATATACAGTAGCTCTGACATATACCGCAGTGCTATACAGAGATCACTGATGGCAGATGCATCAGTCTCTGCATCAGAGGAGCTGACACTGTGATCAGGTTGCACAGACAATACACTGGTACCATCCTCTGAAGAGCGATTTGCAGTAGATCACTTTTCAGAGGGAGACTGATGGGTAGAGGGAAGGAGCTATGTATTATAACCCCTAAAAAAAAACCCACACCACCACAGCGCAACATTTGCACTGCACCCATTTGTGGCGCTGCCCCATTCAGTTGAGAGTGATGGGGGGGAGGACATTTTACCGCACCATGATGGTTTGCAGCACATGCGCGCTCCTGTAGCGAGGGAGTGGTTGGGAAGGAAGGTAAACGCGCGTCTCAGCTGTGCGCTTTGGCCACCCCCCTAACTGCAAATGTAAAGGAGGCCTAAAATATAAGATTTATATTTGTATTGATACTTTTTTTTTTTTTTTGGAAGGAACGTCGGTATGTGGGGCTGCAGGTGATGAGATGGAAACCCTCGGGGTGGAGAGATGGATTAGATGCCGAAAAAAATCAGAACTATAACCACATAAACAACGCACCCCCCCCCCCTCCCCCCGTCCACCCAAATCATCTCCATCCTTTTTTTTAAATGTATTTTTTAATAAGAATTAAAAAAAAACCTCACAGGTTGACAGAGGAAGGAAAAGCACAAACAGCCACATGACAGGGAATGGCTGCTGAGATAAAACCAATGGCAGCATAGGCCACACTTGAAGAGCTACTTGTGTTCCATTTGACCAATCACAGAACAGAACTGTAAAAAGTAACTGCTGACATAAATCTGGTGCCAGTGTAGCGTCACATATGGCGACCCATCACATTTCGCTACCCGCCGGAGTGCACATGCACGACGCCGCCATATGCGTTCCTACACTTCTACGACAAAACTCCACACCCCTCGGGCTCGATTCGTTTGCCATGCTTCGGGCACGGCCTTGCTTCGCTCGGCATAATTATATTCTAACTCTATGTCCACTTGGATGGTGGGGCTTGAACCTGGACTTAGGGGTGGAGTTTTGTCATAAAAGTGTTGGAACGCATATGGCGGAGTTGCGCGTGCGCACTCCAGTGTGTAGCAAAATGTGATGGGTCGCCATATGTGACGTTACACAAGAATAGCTCACACTAGAAGTAGTTGTGCATACCTTACAGCTTTTTGAAATGGGAATGAGGGGCACCTATTAGCAAAAGTATGCAGGCATAGGATACGCCCCTTGCCACACCCCTTAAAGGAGAATTGTACAAAAAAAAATCAAGATTGGTTAAACCCACAAGTGCTTTTTTACCACTAACATTCCTTTATATGGGCTTTTGGAATTTACAAATGCAGCAATTTAGAAATCAGATGAAAGGTTTAGCGCTGGAAAAAACTTTTTGATAGATAAAAAGTGCATTTTATATACATCTATAGAGATCAGACCAAAATGAGGAGGAATGAGGGACAGAGGGACATCCAAATTAGGGACAGTCCCTCGAAATCAGGGACAGTTGGGAGCTATGCTTGTGTCCCGCCTGACCCATTCAGTAAAGAATGGCTGCTGAGATAAAACCAACTGCAGCATAGGTCACGCTAGAAACAGTTATGTTCTTTCTGATCCCTACAGTAATGAATAAGTGCTGAGAAAAAAAGTTGTAGCGTAGGTGACACTTGAAGCACTGGTGTCCTGCCTGACCCAGTCTGTAAAGAAGAACTGCTGAGATAAATCCAGTTGCAGCGTAGGCCACACTAGAATTGTTCCTTGTGTCCTGTCGGACCCATCAGAGTACGGACTGGTAAAATATGGCTGCTGAGATAAAACCAACGGCAGCATAGGCCACACTGGAAGAGCTCCTTGTGTCCTATTTGAACAATCACAGAACAGAACTGTAAAAAGTAACTGCTGACATAAATCTGGTGCCAGAATAGGTCACACTAGAAGTACTTGTGTCCCGCCTGACCCATTCAGTAGAGAATGGCTGCTGAGATAAAACCAACTGCAACATAGGCCACGCTAGAAACACATAGCTCCCAACTGTCCCCGATTTGGAGGGACTGTCCCTGATTTGGAGCAATGTCCCTCTGTCCCCCTGTCCCTCGTTCCTCCTCATTTGGGTCTGATCTCTATATTTGTATATAAAATGCACTTTTTATCTTTCAGAAAGTGTTTCCCGGTGCTAAACCTTTCATCCGATTTCTAAATTGCTGCATTTGTAAATTCCAAAAGCCAATATAAAGGAATAGTAGTGGTGAAAAAGCACGTGTGTGTTTAACAAATCTTATTTTTGTACCATTGCCCTTTAAGGGGGCGTGGCAGGGGGGGTGTCCTATGCCCTGCATACATTTGCTGGCAGGTGTCCCTCATTCCCATCTCTGAAAGTTGGGAGGTGTGGGAAGAAGTTATGTTCCTTCTGACCCAGCCAGTAGAGAAGAAGAACTGCTGAGATAAGTCCAGTTGCAGGATAGGTCACACTAGAAGCACTGGTGTCTCATCTGACCCAGTCACCAATGAGTGCTACAATAAAAGCAATGGCAGCTCAGGTCACACTGGCTCTGCTCCTTGTATCCTATGTGACCAATCACAGTGTAGGACAGGAAGGAACAGACATATAAGAACGGCATTCATTGGGTCCGTGCATGGCACAGAAGTGGAGGTGGGATGCCCTTTTATGGTGTTTTTGGGCGGTGACCGGTTTTCTATTGGCTGAACAAGAACAGCCGGGGTTGCCCGGCAACCAGCTCCAAGCCGTGTCACGTGACGCGCTCCCTGACGCCGTCAGATGATGTCACATGACGCGCGGGCGCACTGTCCGCCCGGTCGCACAGGACACGTGAAGTAAAACGCAGGCGCAGTAAGGGGCTGTCAGGAGGGTACGGCGCAGGCGCAGTGGAGGGGGCGGAAGGTGACAGGAGGGTACGGTGGCCGGGAAGGGCTGTAGCGGAGGGTCGCCATGACGCTCTTCCACTTCGGGAATTGTTTCGCTCTGGCCTATTTCCCTTATTTCATCACCTACAAGTGCAGCGGCCTGTGAGTGGAGGAGGGGAGGTGGTGGTGGTGGTGGGGCCCCGGGGTGGGTGCGGGGCCCCTGACTGACTCTCTCTCTGTGTATTACAGGTCCGAGTACAACGCCTTCTGGAGATGTGTGCAGGCCGGAGCCACCTACCTCTGTGTACAACTCTGCAAGGTGAGGGGGCAGTACAGTGCGACTGACAGGAGGGGGCGCTCTGCAACTCAGATACCGAGGACATGATACAAGGGATGGTCAGAGACTGCAGACATGATACAGGAGAGGGTCAGAGACTGAGGAGATGATACAGGAGACGATCAGAGACTGCAGACATGATACAGGAGATGATCAGAGACTGCAGACATGATACAGGAGATGATCAGAGACTGCAGACATGATACAGGAGATGATCAGAGACTGCAGACATGATACAGGAGATGATCAGAGACTGCAGACATGATACAGGAGATGATCAGAGACTGCAGACATGATACAGGAGATGATCAGAGACTGCAGACATGATACAGGAGATGATCAGAGACTGCAGACATGATACAGGAGATGATCAGAGACTGCAGACATGATAAAAGGGATGATCAGAGACTGTAGACATGATACAGGAGAGGGTTGGAGACTGCAGACATGATACAAGAGATGATCAGAGACTGCAGACATGATACAAGAGATGGTCAGAGACTGCAGACATGATACAGGAGATGATCAGAGACTGCAGACATAATACAGGAGATGGTCAGAGACTGCAGACATGATACAGGAGATGATCAGAGACTGCAGACATGATACAGGAGATGATCAGAGACTGCAGACATGATACAAGAGATGGTCAGAGACTGCAGACATGATACAAGAGATGGTCAGAGACTGCAGACATGATACAGGAGATGATCAGAGACTGCAGACATGATACAAGAGATGATCAGAGACTGCAGACATGATACAAGAGATGGTCAGAGACTGCAGACATGATACAGGAGATGATCAGAGACTGTAGACATGATACAGGAGAGGGTCGGAGACTGCAGACATGATACAAGAGATGATCAGAGACTGCAGACATGATACAGGAGATGATCAGAGACTGCAGACATGATACAAGAGATGATCAGAGACTGTAGACATGATACAGGAGAGGGTCGGAGACTGCAGACATGATACAAGAGATGATCAGAGACTGCAGACATGATACAGGAGATGATCAGAGACTGCAGACATGATACAAGAGATGATCAGAGACTGCAGACATGACACAGGAGATGGTCGGAGACTGCAGACATGATACAAGAGATGATCAGAGACTGCAGACATGATACAGGAGATGATCAGAGACTGCAGACATGATACAAGAGATGATCAGAGACTGCAGACATGATACAGGAGATGATCAGAGACTGCAGACATGATACATGAGATGATCAGAGACTGCAGACATGATACAAGAGATGATCAGAGACTGCAGACATGATACAAGAGATGATCAGAGACTGCAGACATGATACAGGAGATGATCAGAGACTGCAGACATGATACATGAGATGATCAGAGACTGCAGACATGATACATGAGATGATCAGAGACTGCAGACATGATACATGAGATGATCAGAGACTGCAGACATGATACAGGAGATGATCAGAGACTGCAGACATGATACAGGAGATGATCAGAGACTGCAGACATGATACATGAGATGATCAGAGACTGCAGACATGATACATGAGATGATCAGAGACTGCAGACATAATACATGAGATGATCAGAGACTGCAGACATGATACATGAGATGATCAGAGACTGCAGACATGATACATGAGATGATCAGAGACTGCAGACATGATACATGAGATGATCAGAGACTGCAGACACCAGACATGATACAATGTGATTTGGGCTCACCATCAATGTCACATCACTTGTACTCATAGGTAAGATTCTCTTCTCCTGTATTTCAGATGCTCTTCTTGGCGACATTTTTCCCAACATGGGAAGGCGCGGTGGGAGCGTATGACTTCATCGGGGTGAGACGGCAGCCCCTCCTCTCCTTCTATTCACCTCCATTCATCCTCTTCTGTCCTCCTCTCTGTGCTCACCCATTTTTTTTTGGTCACTTTAACAACATTTTGTTCAAGTTATTTAAAAATATTTTGATATTTGTTCACAAAAGAGGGAAAAATAGAAAAACAATTTTCAAAAAAACACTCCAGAAATAGACAAACCTCCTCTCAGGGTAGAAATTGTTCCCTTTCATCCTCTCCATAGTTCATCAATATTCCCGTTCTATTTTATTTTTTATGTTTTTTTTTTTTTTGTTTTTTTTGGCTGATGTCTCTCTCTTATGAAATTTCGGTTTGATGTGAATGTTGTTTCCCCCCCCCCCCCCCCCTCTTAGGAGTTTATGAAGGCCACGGTTGACCTGGCGGACCTCCTGGGGCTGCATTTAGTGATGTCCAGGAATGCTGGGAAAGGAGAGTATAAGATAATGGTGGCAGCCATGGGATGGGCGACCGCAGAGCTCGTCATGTCTAGGTGAGAAATCTAAAATCTACCACTCCTCCTCTCCTTCCTTCATTAATGAGTCTCGGTGAGTTTCGGGAGCCACACTGAGCCTTTTTTGTGTGGAAGCCTCTGTAGTAAGACGTGGCTGCTAATCCTTCGGTAAGGTCTTCTCAAACTTTGATACCATGGGGGGGGGGGGGGGGGTTTATTTACTAAAGGCAAATCCACTTTGCACTACACCACTTGGAAGTGCAGTCGCTGTAGACCTGAGGGGAAGCTCTGAAATTAGTGGAAGCTCTGCTGATTTTATTATCCAATCACGTGCAAGCAAAAAATGCTGTTTTTTTATTTTCCTTGCATGTCCCCCTCGGATCTACAGCGACTGCACTTCCGAGTGCACTTGTAGTGCAAAGTGGATTGGCCTTTAGTAAATAACCCTCAGTTCTCATTTGCTGCGCTATACAAGTCATTCATTCATCCAACCTCCCATGTTTCATGTTACACTCTTACTTAGGGCTTAATATGAAAGGTTGCATTCTCCAACTTGGGCTAACTTTACTGTTTTTTTTTTTTTTTTTTTTTTTTTTTTTTTTTTTAGATTTTTATGAATTCATTAAAGAGGAACTGCAGTCTGCTCACATAATTTGTCATTAAAAACATCTTTTTGCCATTCTGAAGCTTCCCTCCAACCACTTTGCATATTATTTTATATATATACTGTGATTCTGTACTTGCCGAATATGCTGCAGAAATCTCCCTCCACTGAGAATGGCGGCAGCCATTTTAAAGGAGGTTGTTAAACCCTTGTGATTTTTCACCTTATGCATCCTTGTTAAGGTGAAAAAGCTTCAGGCCGTGCCCGACGCCCCCCCCCCGCCCGGCCCCCTGTTTTACTTACCTGAGCCCCGTAATTCCCTCAGCAGGGACGCGCTTTTCCTCTCTGCACGGGGTCTCGGCTCTTGATTGGATAGATTGATAGCAGCGCAGCCATTGGCTCCCACTGCTGTCAATCTAATCCAGTGATGCGTGGGGGCGGGGCCGAGTCCGGCATTCGTGTCTATGGACTTTATGAAAGTTCCCCACACCTGCAGGATATAATAGAAGTCTATGGCAAAGTGTTACCCCGGAGGTGCACTGCACAGCACCCGCAGTGTGGATAAAAACCGCAGCACGTCAATGTGAAAAAAGCAGCCTTGGGCCCCTTTCACACGATCAGTCCGACCGATTCTGCCTGTCGGTTTTTTTTTTTTCAGGGGGATCCAATCGGGCCCTCCGTTCACCTCCCCATGGAGCGGTAGATGTAAACAGACTTGTGTCCGTTTTATACCTGCCTACCTCCAGTCCAATACGCAAAAAAAAAAAAAAAAAAAAAAAACAGAAGGGGATCCGTTCCCTTCCACTTCAGCGGATCGGATCAGAGGGCCCATAGAGTAGACCTATTCCGAGTGGACACGGACCTGTCATCTGCCCGCTATGCTCATTGTGGCTCATGACCGGTTACTATGTCACCTAAGTGACCCTCGCTCTTCAAAAGCTTCCACACCCCTGATCTGGTTCAACCAATCAAATTGATAAGTTGTTTTTTTGTTTCCCTCTCTCAGGTGTCTACCTCTGTGGGTTGGTGCTCGAGGAATAGAATTCGATTGGAAATACATCCAGATGAGCATCGATTCCAACATCAGCTTGGTACGGAATAACCCTTTCTTTTGGGGCTTCTCCTCCGTTTTTAGTGGTCAGGTGATGCTCTGTTTGCTGTTGTTGACATTCTCCTGTGTCCTCAGGTTCATTACATGGCTGTAGCCGCTCTTGTATGGATGTGGACGCGGTACGACCTCCCGACTCACTTCCGTCTTCCCGTAACGGTCCTCCTGGGACTCAGCATGTATAAAGCCTTCCTCATGGAGTGAGTATTATCGGATATTTAAAGCGAAGGTCCACCCCAAAAAAAAAAAAAAAAGAATTAAAAGGCAGCAGCTACACATACTGCAGTTACTGGCTTTTAATAATCGGACACTTACCTGTCCTGGAGTCCAGCGATGTCGGCACCGCAGCTGATGTTTCCATCAGCTGTCGGGTGCTGCTGCTGCCATTGCGGGTAAGGGAACCCGGCAGTGTAGCCTTACAGCTTCACGCCAGGAACACTACTGCGCATGCGGGAGGCTCTGCTTTTCTCTCTCCTGTGGAGACGGAGCCCCGCGGTGATGTCACGGGCCGCGGTGCGGACTCCTGGAAGTGGGAACAGGATACCTGTCAAAGTATTATTATTTGAATAGCGCACTTAGCCTAGGTTCCCATTGGAGCGATTTGAGAAATCAAATTGCATGACAAGTCGCAGCCTATTGGAGGCAATGGCACTGCTCCAATCAGTGCGACACAGGTTTTTTTGCGGCGCCGCATTGATTTGCAAAAGTAGTTTCTGTACTACTTTTGCCGATTTCAGGTGCGACTTCAATAGACATCTGTGCATGAAGCCACACATGTCTTATCAAGTAGCACCTGAAATCGCGCTGACCTTGCTACTTTTAAGTCACGCTACTTCAAGTGAAGTAACGCAATTTCAAAGTGGCATCAATGTGAACCGGGGCAGAAGGACATCTGACAGATTATTGTTGTTTGTGCCTTTTTATCCAGGAGAATCCCCCCCCCTTCCTGTCATGCTGATAGGTGTCACAGAGATAGTAAAGTAAGGGTTAACCTTAAACTACATAGAGGGTTCTTTACTGTAAGAGCGGCAAGGATGTGGAATTCCCTTCCACAGGCGGTGGTCTCAGCGGGGGGGCATCGATCGTTTCAAAAAACGATTAGATAAGTACCTGAACGACTGCAACATACAGTTAGCTTTTAGGACAGCCTTTGAGAGATGGAGCTCCTCCCACCGGGGCAAGAATCACATTACCGCCAGATCCCAAAGGGGTTGTAAACCGTCAAGGTTTTTCATCTTAATGCATTCTATGCATTGAGGTGAAAAACCTCCTGTGATGCAGCACCCCCTCCCCCCCTTTTACTTACCTGAACCCTCTCTTTCTCGCACCGGGGACAAGCACACCAGCTCCAGCCGGTGTCTTGGGTCCTGATTGGATAGATTGATAGCAGTCAATCAAATCCAATGACGCGGCGGGCCGAGCCCTGTTGTCTGTGTCAATGGACAGCAGGACTCGGGAGCGCGCCCGCAAGGGTGCCAACAAGGGAGAGAGGCTCCCCCAGGGGGGACACTTGGGAAGAGGAGGAGCCAGGAGCACCGCTGAGGGACCCCAGAAAGGAAGATTGGGCCCCTCTGTGCAAAACTCCATTTCTCAAAGGCTGTTTCAGTCTTGGTGGGCCCAGGAGTTCCTTGCGGTTCTGGAGTTGGTGCACCTTCCTGGGAGACTGAATCAGCTACGGTGATCCCTCCTTTTCATGCGGTGGGACGAGACCCACACCCGCCTCCCTTTGGCGCCCAGCGAGGGACACGACCGGCGTTGTCATCCCCTTGGCAGCGTAGGTTTCAGGCAGCCCGGGATGAGGAGCATTGCCTCTGAACCAGAAGTGACGCCAGTTGACCAGAGGGTGCTGGGCATAGTTTCTAGGATGGGCGACTTCATCGCTGGGCACCAGGGACTCTGTTCTGGTCCCACTTGGCGCAGGGAGGAAAGGGAAGGGCCGGCTGGTGCTATTAGCTTATTAAGCTTTATTGCAACTTGGATACATTGACAAAATCACATCAAAGAACAATGCTACCCCAGCACCTGTCCTTCTCCTCCTCCACTTTATAACAAAGGCCCCTTTCACATGGGTTTTTTTTTTTGAGTCAGACCTGGTCAGAAGCTCCATGCAGCTCTATGGTCAGGATAGATTGGGGGGGGTAGTCTGATGTAATGGAAAACCAGGCCATTAACATCTGACCGCCCATGAACCCATCACAGGACATGCTGTCAAAATGCAAATACAAACTGAATGGGTACGGATGTCCCAAAACTGACTGTTTTGGCTCTGATTCAGGGGGAATCCTCAGCTTGACGGAGCGAATAAAGCCTGTAAAAGGGATGTAAGCCCCCCCCTGTGCAGGGTCCGACAGAGAGCTATGGGCTTTGATTTCGTTTTGTAAAGTCGCAATGAAGCTTTTTGCAAACAAAAAAAAAGAACATGGTGGATGCTCTGCTTTCTCTATTTAAATCTCATATGCAGGGGGCAGCCACAATCGGTGAAGGAAACCCAGAAGACCATTTGGAGCAGTACCCTTGTTTACGTTGTTTGTGACCATTTACTTTATATGTTTAATAAATTTTGTTTTTATTTTATTTTTTTCTTCCTTGCAGCTGCTTCGTCCACATCTTCCTGCTGGGCAGCTGGACTGCTCTCCTCCTGAAGGCCGTGGTCACCGGTGTCCTGTCCTTAAGCTGTCTCACCCTCTTCGTCAGTCTCGTCCACGGCAACTGAGGAAGCCGCAGAATAAGCTAACTCTGGCCATCGGCTCTGTTCTGTGAAGGAGGCGAATGCCAAAGCGCTCTGGAGGGGAAAAAAAAAAAAAAAAAAACTTTATACGTGTTCTGTTTTAAATTAATTTGCTAAAAAAAACAACTTTATATAATAAAACACATGTGGACCACATTTTTTGTTTTGTTATTTTTAAGGTTACTTTGTGGGCAAATGTAAGTTTTTATAAGTGGAACTCCCACCATTTCATTCAAACCCTGAGCTGTTCCTCCACTACGGTGGTATCCTAACGATCCCTGGCTAGTTCTTTGTCTGAGGACTACAGAAAACCTCCCCCCTCCAGGTTATGGAGAGGAAGAGCTGTTCTCTAGCCCTGTACTGGGGTGACAACGCTGCTCCTCCACAAATAAAGGACAATGAGCGAGTGGTGTCACCGCAGTACAGGAAGTTTATTACTGAAAGGATCGCGCTATTGCATGCGATTTATTGGTAGTGGCCAATATAACCACTGGCAATAATCTCTGTGTTCTGGTGGGGAGACAGCCCCCCCCCCCCCCCCAATCCCTGCCCGGGAGAACACAACAGCTTTGCCTAAGAGATTCCTTTGTCAACACAGCCGGTGTTGATGGGGGAGTCTAGCTCATCTCTTTCCTGCAACCTATGGTTGCAGGTAAGATATTCACTCCATTCGTGGCTGGCCTAAGTAATACACTATATTACCAAAAGTATTGGGACGCCTGCCTTTACACACACATGAACTTTAATGACATCCCAGTCTTAGTCCGTAGGGTTCAATATTGAGTTGGCTCCGCCCTTTGCAGCTATAACAGCTTCAACTCTTCTGGGAAGGCTGTCCACAAGGTTTAGGAGTGTGTCTATGGGAATGTTTGACCATTCTTCCAGAAGAGCATTTGTGAGGTCAGGCACTGATGTTGGATGAGAAGGCCTGGCTCGCAGTCTCTGCTCTAATTCATCCCAAAGGTGTTCTATCGGGTTGAGGTCAGGACTCTGTGCAGGACAGTCAAGTTTCTCCACCCCAAACTCGCTCATCCATGTCTTTATGGACCTGGCTTTGTGCACTGGTCCAAATCATTTGGTGTAGGGGGGAATGTGGTGGTGGGGGGGTGTTTTTCAGGGGTTGGGCCCCTTAGTTCTAGCGACGGGAACTCTGAAGATGTCAGCATATCAAGACAATTTCATGCTCCCAACTTTGTGGGAACAGTTTGGAGATTGTCCCTTCCTGTTCCAACATGACTGCGCACCAGTGCACAAAGCAAGGTCCATAAAGACATGGATGAGCGAGTTTGGGGTAAAGGTACTTGACTGGCCTGCACAGAGTCCTGACCTCAATCCGATAGGACACCTTTTGGGATGAATTAAGGTGGAGACTGCGAGCCAGGCCTTCTCGTCCAACATGAGTGCCTGACCTCACAAATGCGCTTCTGGAAGAATGATCAAACATTCCCATAGACACTCCTAAACCTTGTGGACGGCCTTCCCAGAAGAGTTGAAGCTGTTATAGCTGCAGAGGGTGGAGCCAACTCAGTATTGAACCCTACGGACTAAGACTGGGATGCCATTAAAGTGTATGTAAAGGCAGGCGTCACAATACTTTTGACAATATAGTGTATCTCTAGAAAAATAAAATTACAACTAGTTGCCTACTTTTTTTTTTCCCTTCCTCTAGCTGCCGGCTTTCTATATTCTGTCACCTAACCAAATACCGCTGCCCAATACTTCTGTAGGCCTAGGAGGAGGTGCATTGCTCCCACCATAATCTTTTATTTGCAGAACTGGCTGTATTTGAGTAGGAGTTCTGAGGGCCGGGTTTCCCGGTTGCGAGACGCGAAGTCATGTGGAGTGCTGCTCAGTGAATGGACTTTACTGTTTCTCTTTATACTTTAAATTGGTTAGAAACTCACCCCCCTAGGTCGGCCTTTCTCAACCTTTTTTATCCTGGAGGAACCCTTGAAAAGGTTTGGGATCTTGGGGTTCATTTTTGATCTCCTCCTAGATGTGCACAATTCAACATCATCCGCAACTGTTTATTATGTAACCTTCATAGCTGAAACCTTCTGCCCTATGTCATAAGTAGTGTTATATGTATGGTTTTTACATGTGTAGCATGTCGGCGATTCGACGCTGCGTCGCTTTAACTGACAATTGCGCGGTCGTGCGATATTGCACCCAAACAAAATTGGCGTCCTTTTTTTCCCCCTCCACAAATAGAACTTTCTTTTGGTGGTATTTGATCACTTCTGAGGTTTTTTATTTTTTGCGCTATAGACCAAAAAAAAAAAGAGCGACAATTTTGAAAAAAAAAAAAGCAATTTTTTTAACTTTTTGCTACAATAAATATCCCCCAAAAAAATATAAAAAAAAATTTCTTTCTCAGTTTAGGCCGATATGTATTCTTCTACATATTTTTGGTTAAAAAAAAAAAATCGCAATAAGCGTATATTGATTGGTTTGCGCAAAAGTTATAGCGTCTACAAAATAGGGGATAGTTTTATAGCGTTTTTATTATTAATTTTTTTTTTTTTTATTAGTAATGCCGGCGATCTGCGAATTTTGTCGGGATTGCGGCGGACACATCGGACACTTTTGACACTATTTTGGGACCATTGTCATTTATACAGCGATCAGTGCTATAAAAATGCACTGATTACTGTGTAAATGACACTGGCAGGGAAGGGGTACACTAGGGCGCGATCAAGGGGTTAAGTGTGTCCTAGGGAGTGTTTCTAACTGTGGGGGGAGGGGCTACCACTGACATAGTTACATAGGGAGGTTGAAAAAAGACACCATCACCATCAAGTCCATCAAGTCCAACCCATGTGTGTGATTATATGTCAGTATTACATTGTATATCCCTGTATGTTGCGGTGGTTCAGGTGCTTATCTGATAGTTTCTTGAAACTATTGATGCTCCCCGCTGAGACTGGGAGTTCCACATCCTTGCCGCTCTTACAGTAAAGAACCCTCTACGTAGTTTAAGGTTAAACCTCTTTTCTTCTAATTTGAATGATTTGCCAGATCGCAGGGAGCAGTAGATCTCTGTCAAGTCACTAGGCAGAACGGGTAAAATGCCTTGTTTACAGAGGCATCTCCCCATTCTGAGGCTCCGTGACACGATCGCGAGCCCCCGGCGGACATCGAGTCCGCGGTACCCTCGGGCACGGTCACGGGGGAACGCACGCCCACAATGCCGCGATTTAAAGGGGATGTACCTGTACACCCATTTGCCCAGCCGTGCCATTGTGCCAACGTACATCGTCGTGCGCTGGTCGGTTGGTTGGTTAAGAGAGAGTGTAATGGCTTAGGAAACCTGTTTTCACCTCACACCCCCCCCCCCCCCCCCCAACCAGTCAGGTATAGGAGAATTAAAATGTTTATTAGGAAGCTCTAGGGGGTGAAGAAATCGCCCCTAAATGTCTACTTAGCTGCAAAGATGATACAAAGGGAGCCTAATATTTGATATGGGTACCTGACTGCAGCATCACTCGCCAACCCCTGGCTGCTCTCTGTGGATGAGCTGCAAGGCGGTCCTCCAACATACACTGTGGAAAGACTGTGCAACGGCGCCTGAAGCTGCCATGCTATGGGGTAAGGGTTCCCCCCCCCTCCCGTGGTGCCTCACAAGGGTAGCTATATCGCAGACAAGTCAGGGCCATAGATGCTCTATGAAAGAGCTGCACTTGCGGCTAAGGGAATTCCCATCAGCAAAAGGACGGCGCACGACGGGACGGCCTGATGACCTAGACCAGGGGTCTTCAAACTATGGCCTTCCAGTTGTTCAGGAACTACAATTCCCATCATGCCTAGTCATGTCTGTGAATGTTATGCCGCGTACACACGGTCGGACTTTTCGTCTACAAAAGTCAGACAGCCTGTCCGACAGACTTCCGACAGACTTTCGGCGGACTTTCGACGGACTTGCGGCGGACTTTCTAACGAACAGACTTGCCTACACACGATCACACAAAAGTCCGTCGAATTCTTACGTGATGACGTACACCGGACTAAAATAAGGAAGTTCATAGCCAGTAGCCAATAGGTGCCCTAGCGTGGCTTTTTGTCCGTCGGACGAGCACACAGACGAGCGGATTTCGGGGTCCGTCGTAGTTACGAAGTAAAGATTTGAAGCATGTTTCAAATCTAAAGTACGTCGGATTTGAGGCTAAAAAAGTATGTTGAAAGTCCGGAGAAGCCCACACACGATCGGATTACCAGCCAGCTTTAGTCCGTCAGCGTCCGTTGGACTTTTGTAGACGAAAAGTCCGACCGTGTGTACGCGGCATTAGAGTTTTACAATGCCTCATGAGATGTGTAGTTCCGCAACAGCTGGAGGGCCGTAGTTTGAGGATCCCTGACCTAGACGGACCCCCATTGTTAAATTCACTCTCTCTGGAAAGCGTTGTTGGCAGTGCAGCAGTCAGGACTAGCTTCTGTATATACCTTACATCCCATATCTCACACCCCTTCTCTGGGTGCCTTTTCCCTTTTGTGGCGTCTAACCCCTTTGAGATTTATATGTGATCTCATTTGGGGGTACAGCTACCACGGTGAGTTTGCCTGTCCGTTGCGGCTTGGGTGGACCAGTGTGGATAGGGGGGGACCAATCATCCACCTCGGTCTCCGTTTTGGTAATTGGGGTGATGTTTTTCCTGGCGTAACTGTCACCGCGATCCCGGCAGTGGGACTCTAATTTTGATGTCTTTGGTGTGATTCTTCTCCACAAACTGACCCTGACGAAGTCCCGAAACGCGTAGGGCTGTGTTGAAGACTTTACAAGCATCATCACCACTTCATATCATTGTTTTTAATAGTGTAACATTTTGTACAATTTTTCTGTCTTCTACATATATTGCTGTTTTTGTATACTTTTGCTTACATCAATAAATTTGTTTTGTATTAAATTTTAGCGTTGGCGTTAAAGTCCCATTGACTTTTGGGGGTATTCTTATTTCCTTAACTCAGGGATGTGGCAACCTTCATGGTCTAGCTGGATGGTTTCCTCCTTTTTTTTAGCAGCAAAAGGAAAGACCAGCCTCCTAGAGAAAAAAAAAATATTTACTCTGTTGGCATGACAACCTATTTTGGGAGCATGCCCCCCTTTGTCAAGTCCTGTAAGATATTGGCACAACGACGTTTTTCGGGGGCATGCCCTACTTTGTCAAGTCCTGTAAGTTATTGGCACAACAACATTTTTCGGGGGCATGCCCCCCTTTGTCAAGTCCTGTAAGTTATTGGCACAACAACGTTTTTCGGGGGCATGCCCCCCTTTGTCAAGTCCTACAAGCTATTGGCACCTCCTCCTCCAACAGGAACAGGAAACACACCACCAAATATCACTTTTAAAAAGGAAGTCCTTCTGCTGAACCGGTCAGTTTTTGTTTCCTCTGACCAGAGGAGATGCATTGCCTGGAATCTCTCTACAAGATTGCCCTCCAGGTCCCCCTCGTCTGGATAGGAGGTGGCTTGGTTTCCCCTTCTCCTGTGCCTGGCAAAGGCTATATCTGGTAGCAGCACACCTCCTTGACAAGGACCAGAATGGGCAATGAGTCGGTTCCCAGTTTGGGCGTCTGGGTGAGTGCACTGTGGGGCAAGTGGTTCTCGACCTCAGTCCTCAAGTACCCCCAACGGGCCATGTTTTCAGGTGTTCCTTTACTTTGCACAGCTGCTTTGAAACAATATCAATGACATGGTATTGATCAGAGCTATTTTATCTAAGGGAAGTTCCCAGAACATACCCCGTTGGGGGTACTTGAGGACTGAGAACCACTGCCGTAGGGCACTCTGAGGTGGGGGGCCCGTGTGATAGCTGGGTTGGGTGTCTGGCATGACTGCATGGCGCCGGGCGTTAATTCTGCGGGGTGAAGTTGTCTCCAGACACCAGAGGCTCTGGCTTTAAACCTCATTCTTGGGGAAGGGCTGGCCGGCGCCATAATGGCGGTTTCTTGCAGCAACGGCTGTCGGCGCGCCGCAGGTGGAAAAGCTAATACAGCATTTTTGGCATTTGTGATGTCAGACATGACAATTTTCCTTTAACCCTTGTACAACAGAGCATTCAGGGAGTTTTACACACATTCCCTGTGCAGCCACCAAATCACTTCCACACACACACACCCCGATATGTGTCGTCCCCAACCCCCCTCTCCTCCCCCCCATATGCACCTCCACCATGTTAGCCGTGCTCCCCACACCCATCAGTGGACCCAGGACTGGCAAAGTGGGTGCTGCAGTGTAGGGGGGAGAGAGATGAGTGAAGGTCCATTCCGTCAGAAACAATGTGTAAAATGTCACCAAAAATGCATCACATGGGGGGACTTTTTGTCCCCTATGTAAAAAAAAAAATAATCGGGATGCACTGGTGGTACCATTTTTTTTTTAAAAGAATACTGATACTTTCTCTTTTAGTACTCGCCAATACCAATTACCGATACCTACTGCAACTGTTGTTTACACTTCAGCTGTCAGCAATGGTACAAAGCATTGAAAAGTTATTTACAAATGAAATAAATGTATCATTTTTTAATTTTGCGCTTTTTTTCAATGTGAAAACGTGTAAATATATGTTAAAAGGTGTAAAAATATTAACAAACAAAGCAGACAAAATTTTTTTCTTTTAATTATTAATTGTTTATAAAAATAGAAGTTAACAAAAAAAAAAAATCGGCAAGAAAACAACAATTAAATGGAGAAAGAGAATAAGGAGTTAATTAAGGCTGATTAGAGTAAATTAAGGGTTAATAATGGGTTAAAGAGAGGAACATTTAATAAAAAACTTTTTTTTTTTTAACTTTTACTTTTACTTCCATCTGACTTCATCTGCAGATGGAAGTTCATCCCTTTGATCTGTAGATGAATAAGAAGAAAGATACAAAAAGAGACAATGTTTCTTTTTATCGTTCTGTTTCAGCTAAACATCCCCCGGCTGCTTTTTTATTTTATTTTTTTTGACAGCTCCAATTGCCGGGACTTCGCTTTACACTTCAGCTGTCAACAGGGGAACCCCACTGACAGCTGAATAAATCATTGGTTGTTAAGGACGCGGCAGCCCCGCTCCTTAACAACCATAAGTGCCAGCTTTTGGGTTTTTTTTTTTTTACATTTAAGCTGTCAGTGGGGGAATCCCGCTGACAGCTGAAAGAACCGAGCCTGAAATTATCAGTTTCAGGTATTGGAGTATTTGCGCGAGTATCTATACTTGTGCAAATTTTTAGTATCGGTACCGGTATCAGTACAACCCTCAAAAAACAAAAGCGTTAAAAAATGAGAGTTACACAAAAGTACTTAAAATCCCCCTCCCAAAATAAATAAAATAAATAAATAAATAATAAAAAAAAAACTTATCAAGCACTGACAGTAGTTTTGAAAAATTCAAAGAAACAGACCAGATTTTTCGCGTAATAATTTATTTGAATACCTTGTAACATTCATTATAAAGCACAGTAATGTCACTTAAAATATAACTTCTCTTTCCCCCCCCCCCATCCTTTTCCTGTAGGGAGGGGGGCAATAGGCGGAGTCAGCAGAATAGAGGAGGGGTTACCATGTACAATGAGTGACCGATTGCCCCCCACTCGGGACGGTTGCCAGTGCTGGACACCTCTTATTGGACAGATCAGGACTGCAGCTCAGGTAGAAAAGCACACCAGGCCGTCCCGCTTCTGAAATCATCTTCCCAGATCTCTCAGTATATATACAGGAGATTTTACAGATTTTTTTTTTTTTCGTTCTATATAGTCAGATATAAAATCAACGGTGAAAATCCAGAACAGGCTCCACGCGAGACAGGCCCGGCTTTCCTGTGTCTTTACCTTCAGAGGGTGTAGGGTGCGGCCCGGAAAGTGTCTAATAGTACAGCTCCTTGTCCCACCAACCTGGGGAGAAAAAAAAAAACAGAACATCAGAATAATGTTTTTTTGTGTCCAAGTAATCTGGGAATCTGTATGTCTCTTGGTAATCCCAGGTGCGCGCTGCGGGAGCATGCCCGCGGGTCTGCTGGTGGCCCGCGATCGCGTAAACAAGTGATCTCTGTCATGTCCTAGGTAGCCCATCCCCTATACAGTTAGAACACGCTGAGGGAACACGTTTAACCCCTTGATCGTCCCCTAGTGTTAACCCCTTACTTACCAGTGACATTCGCACAGTAATCAGTGGTTATTTTTAGCTCTGATCGCTGTAAAAAAGTCAATGGTCCCAAAATAGTCCTAACCCTTCCACATGCTACCCAAAGCTTAAAAAAGATTGGCTGTAGTCCTGGCTAAAGTTCAGTCTGCTGTACTCACTTCCGGGATGTCTGCGGACTCCAAGTTTACGGATTTCATCATAGACAAAAATCAAGATTCCAAAGGGAAGAGGAACAAACCACCACTGCCACCTAAAAGATATACAAAAATCAGATTACAGAATTTATTCTCCCTCTATATCTCTATATGACATGTAGCTCTATGCAAAAAGCTCGTTTTAGCTGTGCTCATGGAATAGAAATGAGTCAATGCAGGAATTCTTTGATATCATTTTTTTTTTTATTTCGTTAATCTATTTTTTTATTAATTTGTATATATATATATATATATATATATATATATATATATATGTATGTATATATCTACATATATATATATATATATACATATATATATATTAACAAATTAATAAAAAAAAATATTAACTAAAGAAAAACTATTTATATATAGTTTTTTTTAAATTAATTTGTAAATATATATTTAAATGAAAAAAAAATTATATATATACACACACACACACACATATACATGTATTATTATTTATTTACTTTTCTGAATTTTTTTTTTTGCTTTTTTTTTCCAGGAATGTGGAGTTACCCTTTAATTACCATTTTTGTAGAAAATCTGCAAGATTGCAGCACAGGGCTCTGGGGTTGATTTACTAAAGGCAAAGGGCAATTGCTCCAGGGCTTAGTAAATAGGGAAAAGCTTCACTTTGCAAAGAATACCCAATCACGTGCAAGGAGAAAAAAAACAAAAAAAAACAGCATTTTTGCTTGCACATGATTGGATGATTGAAATCAGCAGAGCTTCTGCTCATTTACTAAACTCTGGAGCCATCTACTGTATTTGCCTTAAGGCTCCAGTCACACCTGAGTGTAGCGCAGTGACAGCTGCTGCAGCTCGTTTTTTTTTTTTTTTTTTTAGTGGAGCGTTTTTGGAGCGGTTCCATTCATTTGAATGGGCCTCCCTCCGCTCCAAAAACACCCCAAAAAAGCTTGTGTACCAAATCTTAGCACAAAACCAGTAGCATTTTGGCGGTGCATTTTTTTTTTCCGCGATTGTAGCGTTTCATCGCTCGACAATCGCCGCAAAATCGCATCGCGTTTGGGGTGCCAGTAAGGAATAATAACATCGTAAACGCGTCCCTCGTTTTGACGCAAATTCTGGAAACGCGGCGGATTCATAATCGCTCAGGTGTGAACGGAGCCTTAGTAAATCAACCCCTCTGTGTCTATATTTTGACCCAAACAACACATTCTCTTACCGGATGGGCATAAAGTTGAAAATGTTGGGCATTCCCGGGCAGTAGCAGAGGAAGTTACCCAGGATCAGCTGGAAGACGATGGCGATCACCAAAACTTTGTTCCTAGGAGAGAATATGGAGGAATGATTAGCTGTAAACCCTTAGCAACATACAGTGCATCCAGAAAGTATTCACAGCGCTTCACTTTTTCCACATTTTGTTATGTTACAGCCTTATTCCAAAATTTTCCTCAAAATTCTACAAACAATCCCCCATAATGACAACATAAAAGAAGTTTGTTTGAAATCTTTGCAAATTGATTAAAAATAAAAAAAATTAAAAATCCCATGTACATAAGTATCACAGGCTCCTCCCATGTACATAAGTATCACAGACTCCTCCCATGTACATAAGTATCACAGGCTCCTCCCATGTACATAAGTATCACAGACTCCTCCCATGTACATAAGTATCACAGGCTCCTCCCATGTACATAAGTATCACAGGCTCCTCCGATGTACATAAGTATCACAGGCTCCTCCCATGTACATAAGTATCTCAGGCTCCTCTCATGTACATAAGTATCACAGGCTCCTCCCATGTACATAAGTATCACAGGCTCCTCCCATGTACATAAATATCACATGCTCCTCCCATGTACATAAATATCACAGGCTCCTCCCATGTACATAAGTATCACAGACTCCTCCCATGTACATAAGTATCACAGGCTCCTCCCATGTACATAAATATCACATGCTTCTCCCATGTACATCAGTATCACAGGCTCCTCCCATGTACATAAGTATCACAGGCTCCTCCCATGTACATAAATATCACAGGCTCCTCCCATGTACATAAGTATCACAGACTCCTCCCATGTACATAAGTATCATAGACTCCTCCCATGTACATAAGTATAACAGACTCCTCCCATGTACATAATATCACAGGCTCCTCCCATGTGCATAAGTATCACAGGCTCCTCCCATGTACATAAGTATCACAGGCTCCTCCCATGTACATAAGTATCACAGGCTCCTCCCATGTACATAAGTATCACAGGCTCCTCCCATGTACATAAGTATCACAGGCTCCTCCCATGTACATCAGTATCACAGCTTGTGCCCAATACTTTGGTGAAGCTCCTTTGGCACCAATTACAGCCTCAAGTCTTGTTGAGTATGATGCTACAAGCGCGGCACACCTATTTTTGGGCAGTCTCTCCCATTCTTCTTTGCAGGACCTCTCAAGCTCCATCAGGTTGGATGGGGAGCGTTGGTGCACAGCAATTTTCAGATCTCTCCAAAGACGTAGAATCGGGTTCAAGTCTGGGCTCTGGCTGGGACACTCAATGACCTTCACAGAGTTGTCCCGTAGCCACTCCTTTGTTATCTTGGCTGTGTGTTTGGGGTCGTTGAGCTGTTGGAAGATGAACCTTCGCCCCAGTCTGAGGTCCAGAGCGCTCTGAAGCAGGTTATCATCAAGGATGTCTCTGTACAATGCTGCATTCATCTTTCCCTCGATCCTGACTAGTCTCCCAGTTCCTGCTGCTGTGAAATATCCCCACACCATGATGCTGCCACCACCATGCTTCACTGTAGGGATGGTATTGGTCAGGTGATGAGCGGTGCCTGGTTTCCTCCAGACATGACGCCATTCAGGCCAAAGAGTTCAATCTTTGTTTCATCAGACCAGAGAATTTTGTTTCTCATGATCTAAGAGTCCTTCAGGTGCCTTTTGGCAAACTCCAGGGGGGCTGTCATGTGCCTTACTGAGGGGTGGCTTCTGTCTGGCCTCTCTACCATACAGGCCTGATTGGTGGAGTGCTGCAGAGATGGTTGTTCCTCTGGAATGTTCTCCTCTCTCCACAGAGAAACACTGGAGCTCTGTCAGAGTGACCATCAGGTTCTTGGTCACCTCCCTGACTAAGGCCCTTCTCCCCGATCACTCAGTTTGGCCGGGCGGCCCGCTCTAGGAAGAGTCCTGGTGGTTCCAAACTTCTTCCATTTACGGATGATGGAGGCCACTGTGCTCATTGGGACCTTCAATGCTGCAGACACTTTTCTGTACCCTTCCCCCGATCTGTGCCTCCATACAATCCTGTCTCGGAGGTCTACAGACAATTCCTTGGACTTCATGGCTTGGTTTGTGCTCTGACATGCACTGTTACCTGTGGGACCTTCTATAGATAGGTGTGTGCCTTTCCAAATCATGTCCAATCAACTGAATTTACCAGAAGTGGACTCCAATCAAGTTGTAGAAACATCTCTAGGATGATCAGTGGAAACAGGAGGCACCTGAGCTCAATTCTGAGTGTCATGGCAAAGGCTGTGATACTTATGACAAGCCCAGCTCCAGACAATTATTTTTTAGCTTTCAGTTTGAAAAGAGTACATTTTTTTATTATTATTTCCTGTGATCGGGGCTTTTTTCTTCAGAGAATTGGTGCAGGAACAACCCCCTTCTGAGTCCCTTCTTGCCTCCACCCCCTACCTATCTCTGAGCACCCTCCCTTGGATCCACCCCCTACCTATCTCTGAGCACCCACCCTTGGATCCACCCCCTACCTATCTCTGAGCACCCTCCCTTGGATCCACCCCCTACCTATCTCTGAGCACCCACCCTTGGATCCACCCCCTACCAATCTCTGAGCACCCTCCCTTGGATCCACCCCCTACCTATCTCTGAGCACCCACCCTTGGATCCAACCCCCTACCTATCTCTGAGCACCCTCCCTTGGATCCACCCCCTACCTATCTCTGAGCACCCTCCCTTGGATCCACCCCCTACCTATCTCTGAGCACCCTCCCTTGGATCCACCCCCTACCTATCTCTGAGCACCCACCCTTGGATCCACCCCCTACCTATCTCTGAGCACCCTCCCTTGGATCCACCCCCTACCTATCTCTGAGCACCCTCCCTTGGATCCACCCCCTACCTATCTCTGAGCACCCACCCTTGGATCCACCCCCTACCTATCTCTGAGCACCCAACCTTGGATCCACCCCCTACCTATCTCTGAGCACCCACCCTTGGATCCACCCCCTACCTATCTCTGAGCACCCTCCCTTTGATCCAACCCCTACCTATTTCTGAGCACCCTCCCTTGGATCCACCCCCTACCTATCTCTGAGCACCCTCCCTTGGATCCACCCCCTACCTATCTCTGAGCACCCACCCTTGGATCCACCCCCTACCTATCTCTGAGCACCCTCCCTTGGATCCACCCCCTACCTATCTCTGAGCACCCACCCTTGGATCCAACCCCCTACCTATCTCTGAGCACCCTCCCTTGGATCCACCCCCTACCTATCTCTGAGCACCCTCCCTTGGATCCACCCCCTACCTATCTCTGATCACCCTCCCTTGGATCCACCCCCTACCTATCTCTGAGCACCCACCCTTGGATCCACCCCCTACCTATCTCTGAGCACCCACCCTTGGATCCACCCCCTACCTATCTCTGAGCACCCTCCCTTTGATCCAACCCCTACCTATTTCTGAGCACCCTCCCTTGGATCCACCCCTACCTATCTCTGAGCACCCACCCTTGGATCCACCCCCTACCTATCTCTGAGAACCCAACCTTGGATCCACCCCCTACCTATCTCTGAGCACCCACCCTTGGATCCAACCCCTACCTATCTCTGAGCACCCTCCCTTTGACCCAACCCCTACCTATCTCTGAGCACCCTCCCTTGGATCCACCCCCTACCTATCTCTGAGCACCCTCCCTTGGATCCACCCCCTACCTATCTCTGAGCACACTCCCTTGGATCCACCCCTACCCACCTCCCAGTACCGCCCCTTTTACAGAAAACAGAACTATCATTAGAGGATACAGAAGTATCATTTTGTGGTGCTAAGTCATTTGTATCAAATTTGTTAATTTGAAGAAAAGCAGTAGTAGATCCCCTGCAGCCAGCAGCAATTGACTCTCCTCGGCAACAATGGACCCCAGCAGCAACAACAGATTTCCCAGCAGCCAGCCCGGCATCAATAGACTCTCCAGCAGCCTGCAACAATTGACCCCCCCCCCCCAGCAACATAAGTCCCACCAGCAATAATAGACTGCTACGCAAAAATAGATGCCCACCAACGACAATAGACCTCCCCAGCATCAATAGACTGCTACGCAAAAATAGATGCCCACCAGCAACAATAGACCTCCCCAGCATCAATAGACTGCTACGCAAAAATAGATGCCCTCCAGCAACAATAGACCTCCCCAGCATCAATAGACTGCTACGCAAAAATAGATGCCCTCCAGCAACAGTAGATCTCCCACCAGCAACAATAGACCTCCCCAGCATCAATATAGACTGCTACGCAAAAATAGATGCCCTCCAGCAACAAAAGATCTCCCACCAGCAACAATAGACCTCCCCAGCATCAATAGACTGCTACGCAGAATAGATGCCCTCCAGCAACAATAGATCTCCCACCAGCAACAATAAATGTCCCACCAGCAACAATAGACCCCCCCAGCATCAATAGACTGCTACGCAAAAATAGATGCCCTCCAGCAAAACTAGATCCCCCAGCAGCCAGCAACAATAGGCCCCTCCCTCAACACTAGATCCCTTTCAGCAACAATTGACCTCCCAGCAACATAAGTCTCCCAACAACAATAGATCCCCCACCAGTAACAGTAGACCTCCCCAGCATCAATAGACTGCTACGCAAAAATAGGTGCCCTCCAACAACAATAGATCCCCCAGCAGCCAGCAACAATAGGCCTCTCCCTCAACAGTAGATCCCTTTCAGCAACAATTGACCTCCCAGCAACATAAGTCTCCCAACAACAATAGATCCCCCACCAGTAACAGTAGACCTCCCCAGCATCAATAGACTACCATACAAAATAGATCTCTTCCAGGAACAATAGACCTTCCAGCGCAGCCCTTGCAATTACATGCATTCAGTGCTGGAGGTGCCGGAACTGCATTCCCCCCCCCCGCATTCCCACTGAAAAAAAAGCCCCATCTGTGACCCCGTTGGAGAGATCTTATCTCACTTCCTGTTTCTGTGACAACGGGACGAGGAATGATAGGTTGTCTCTGGCGCAGGAAGATGCAGTCTTTAATAATAACCTCACTGGGTTTTCAACCTCAAATTTAGCGAAAAAAAATAATGTGATTGCAGCATGTGGTCCCTCTGGAGAGATTTTCTATTACTGTGACAGGAAGTGAAGGGAAATCTCCCCGGTGGGGACACCTGGCAGAGGTTTTTATCATTTCCCGGCTCCACCCTGAGTAAGATAAAAGGGCTTTGGCTGCATGTGGGGTTAGTACAGAGGAGGGCGACTTCTACCTGAAAAATCCTTGCTGGATGACGGACAGACGTCGGGTTTTCCTGATGAGCACATCAGCGATCTGACACACTTCAATACTGATGAAGAAGACGGTGTAGCAGTTGTACTGTTGGTAGAGTCGCTGGCCAAAGGTCTGAAAGGTAAAAAAGGGATAAGAGAGATGTTTTATACGCCAACGGTTTTTTATTTCTGTCCATCCAGTCCTGAGATTTACACAGCTCTGCCACACAGCACAGCCCTGTCTGGCCTAGTGGGAGAACTTGATTGTTCTCTCTCCTGCAGTTCAAGTGGTTCTAAAGCATGGCTGCCCAACCTGTGAACCCCCTTGGTGTTGAGGAACTACAAGTCCCAAGCTGCTGGCAGCATGACTCCCAAAGGCAGAGGCATGATGGGCCTTGTAGTTCTGCAACAGCTGGAGGGTCCCAGGTTGAGCACCCATGCAGGGGTCTCAAACAGGCGGCCCTCCAGCTCTTGCAGAACTACAAGTCCCATCATGCCTCTGCCTGTGGGAGTCGTGCTTGTAACTGTCAGCCTTGCAGTGCCTCATGGGACTTGTAGTTCCACAACAGCTGGAGGGTCACAGGTTGAGCACCCCATGTTCTAAAGGCTTCTGTATGCAGCTCCCCCCCCCCAGCCAACCCCAAATACTTACCTGAGCCTGATCCCGATCCAGCGATGTGCACCGAAGCAGCGGCTCTCCTGCTGCTGTCAGTCACAGCCAATGATGAGAGAGTGAGGGGCGGGGCCGAGCCACACTCTGCGTGCCATTGGATACACAGAACCGGCTTGGAAGCGAGCGCACGCATGAGTTCCTCCCCAGAGCAAGCGGCTTGCTCTGAAGGAAGGTGACGGAAGCACCGGCGGGGGGACCCCAGAAGAGGAGGATGAGGGCTGCTCTGTGCAAAACCATTACACAGAGCAGGTAAGTATAGGCATGCTATTTATATATATATATATATATATATTTTTTTTTATGCATTTCACCTTACCCATTGCTGCCCGTAGCTGTCTTCTAAGTCCTGTAGGTGCTCATTCTCCCAATGGCCACGCAGACCCAGGCAGTATGCCGGGAACCAACCTTCCTGAGCCATGACGGTGAAATAGTCCACAAATCCGGCAAAGGACTGAATGACGCCTGCCGGGAGAGGAAACGGTAAGAGAGAGGAAATGGTTTTATGGTTGTTTACCTGTCATATATCTATTATTTATTTATTATGCTTTTTTAACCCCTTCAATACCGGGCACTTTCACCCCCTTCCTGCCCAGGCCAATTTTCAGCTTTCAGCGCTGTCGCACTTTGAATGACAATTGCGCGGCCGTGCTACACTGTACCCAAACTTATCTTTTTTTTAAGACAAATAGAGCTTTCTCTTAGTGGTATTTGATGACCACTGGGTTTTTAAAAAAAATATATATATATATTTTTTTTTTTTGCAAAATAAACGAAAAAGACCAAAAATTTTGAAAAAAAAAAAACAACGTTTTTTTCTTTGTTTCCATTATAAAATTTAGCAAATAAATAATCTTTCTTCAAAAAAATGTAGGTCAAAATGTATTCTGCTACATTTCTTTGGTGAAAATAACCCAAATCAGTGTATATTATTTAGTCTCTAGGAAGGTTATAGAGTCCACAGACTCCAGTATTTGAAAATGGATCAATCCCGATGTGCTGACGGGCCGATCTCATTTCTTAAAGGCCTGAAAATGCCCAGGACAGTACAAATAAAATGACCCCCTTTTTGGAAAGCAGATAGTCCAAGATATTTAGGCTTTTTGAAGTTGTAATTTTTTGTCACAATTTTTCAGAAAACAAAGAGGTTTAAAAAAAAAAGTTTTTTTTTTCACAATTTTTAAACATTTTTTACATACTGTCATCAGCGCAGTACAGTGTCTCATTTAACTGATGTGGCAGTGATCAGGGACACTGAAAGATGACAAAATGTAAAAAAACAAAACAACATTTAAAAAATGTTTCTAGATTATTTTGTTTAATTTTTTTATTACTTTTAATTTTTTACAATTTATTTTTACATACAGTGACCAGAGTAGTAAAGTGTTACCATAGTAAAACAACATTTAAAACATTTTTCTAAATTATTTTGTATTTTGTTTATTTTTTTTATTACTTTTAATGTTTTACAATATATTTTTGCATACAGTGACCAGAGCAGTAAAGTGTTACCATAGTAAAACATTTAAAACATTTTTCTAAATTATTTTGTATTTTGTTTAATTTGTTATCACTTTATTTTTTTTACTATTTATTTTTACATACAGTGACCAGAGTAGTAAAGCGTTACCATAGTAAAACAACATTTAAAAAATGTTTCTAAATTATTTTGTTTAATTTTTTATAACTTTATTTTATTTTTACTATTTATTTTTACATAGAGTGACCAGAGCAGTAAAATGTTACCATAGTAAAACAACATTTAAAAAATGTTTCTAAATTATTTTGTATTTTGTTTAATTTCTTATTACTTTATTTTTTTTTTACTATTTATTTTTACATACAGTGACCAGAGCAGTAAAGTGTTACCATAGTAAAACAACATTTAAAAAATGTTTCTAAATTATTTTGTATTTTGCTTAATTTCTTATTACTTTATTTTTTTGTTTTACTATTTATTTTTACATACCGTGACCAGAGTAGTAAAGCGTTACCATAGTAAAACAACATTTAAAACATTTTTCTAAATTATTTTATATTTTGTTTATTTTTTTTATTACTTTTAATTTTTTACAATTTATTTTTGCATACAGCGACAAGAGCAGTAAAGTGTTACCATAGTAAAACAACATTTAACAAATGTTTCTAAATTATTTTGTATTTTGTTTAATTTTTTTATAACTTTATTTTTTTTTACTTTTCATTCTTACATACAGTGACCAGAGCAGTAAAATGTTACCACAGTAAAACAACATTTAAAAAATGTTTCTAAATTATTTTGTTTAATTTTTTATTACTATATTTTTTTTTACTGTTTATTTTTACATACAGTGACCAGAGCAGTAAAATGTTACCACAGTAAAACAACATTTAAATTTTTTTTTCTAAATTATTTTGTATTTTGTTTAATTTACCATAGTAACACTTTATTACTCGGGGGAGGTGATCAGGATTTTTTTATTTTTCTTTTATTTATTTATTTTTTTTACACACTATGATTGCTTATAACTGAATTTTACAGTTATAAGCAACCATTTTTTTTTCTAAATTAGGACTATTCATTTAGAGTTTTTCTACTGTGATTAGCTGTGATTGGCCACAGCTAATCACATAGTACAGATGGGCTGTGACTGGCCCTGTCTGTACCATGTGATCACTGTGACCAATCACAGAGCTCATCACAATAGTACGCAATGAATGGCATGAATCAAAGCCTTTCATTGTGTACAATTGTCAGGTGATCTGCTGTGGTTGGCCACAGCGATCACATGGTACTGACAGCGGGCCGGTACTGTGATGTCCGGTGGACACAGCGGGTGACAGACCGTGGCCCATTGGGCCTGATCCTGGGAAGATGTCCTATGACGTCCTCCCAGGACAATCGGGCTCCCGCCCAGCCGTCATATTACCATAAGCTGGACAGAAGGGGTTAATAACGGCTGTCCTGTCCAGGTGATGCTGTTTCATACAGAACAGGAAGAGAAGATAAATCTCCTCTATGGGGACACATTTCAACTCTCACATAGGTTCTAACCCAAGTTTTCATTCCTCTACCATCCAATCACCAGGACTAGGTTGGTGACATATTATGGCCATTCATAGATGGCCACCCTCTTGGAGCCTCCATAAACCTTGGACCCTCCCGCTGTTCCCCCCCCCCCCCCCCCCACTCACCGATCTGGAAATAGGAGTAGGCGGCCAGAGCCTCATTCACCAGACGGTCCTGGCGCGGGTTCCTTGGTTTGAGATGCATGATGTCACTCTCCGCTCTCTCATAGGCCAGAGACACCGAGGGGAACTAGAGGGAGAGGAGAGCATGTCCTTAGATTGATTCATTCATGGAGTTTTTTAAGCCTTAAAAACCAGAAAACATTCGGCAAGCAATTGAATTTCCCACAATGCGTTGGCAGATGCTTCACATGTGGGGCTACCATGGATTTTCATTGGCGTTGATTGCACATCGTTTCTTTCTAACCCACAGGCAACCCAACCGGTTTGTGTTACACAGCCACCCACCGGATGAATCACGAAAAAGATTGCAGTTGAGGGATGAGCAGCATTCAGAGACTTCGCTCCCCTGAAATCTTGGTGAAAATCGGTATATTTCAGCAAAATTTTGGATAAATGCGTTGGAGTCAATGAGGAAGGCGCAAAATGAAGGTGGCTCTTGGTAACTTTAAGGCCTCATTTACACTTGCATTAAAATGTGGCATTGGAAACACTTTTCTAAAGCACTCTGAATGCCAATCAAAGCCCCTGACACTAAATAAAATGGTTTCCTTACAGTTCTGTTCACAGGTTGTCTTTGCTTCACTTCAAAAAGTAACTTTCTTCGTCCTTCAAAGCGTCTCCAAAGCCACCATAGAAGTCTATGACTATACTCCCTTAAAGCACCTAAAGCTTTTAAAGGGGTTTTAATTCAGAGTTAGCTACGCTTTGGAGGTATTGGAGGTATGAGATATCCCAGGATGCACTGGGAAACCAACCAGTCCGGACTGGAGTGGAGCAACTAGCAGATGACACATGTGGTGTGCAACATGGGAACGCTATAAAGGAAGGTGAGTGGGGACCAGAGAGAGGACTGAGTGGCAGAGGATCAGCAGAGCTAGGGGAACCGGAGCAGGAGAAGCTAGCAGATGTCACACGTGGTGAGCAGAGTGGGAACATTATAGTCAGTGGCGTCTCCAGCTTTCATATTTAGGGGGGGCACATGGGGGGACAGGGACAAAAATAGGGGGGCAATATAAAATGCAAATTATAATATATATATATATATATATATATATATATATATATATATATATATATATATATATATATATATGTGTAAAATATATCTAGATATATAGATATATCTATCTATCCTGGGGCCCTTTACCCCTTTACTACGATCCCACAACGGCCCTTTCACATGTTCTGCAGTGAGCTCCCTTCCTACTGTATTGGGCCCCCCCCCCAGGGTGACAGAGAACAAGAGATATATGTCACCAGCATACCAAGAAAATATAAGGGTCCAAAGCAGTGGGAGAACTATCAGGGTTGCAAAGGTTGTTTTGCCACCGGGCCCTAGTGTTCTGCCACTGTGGGGCTCCCCAGCCTCCTCTTGCTGTCCTGCCCCTGCCCTCAGTCTGTTTTTTCAGTAACTGAGAGTCCTGGTGGAGTCCTTCTTGCAACTCGCTCTTCTCCCTGCCAATGAGGATGCAGGGGAAGGAGCAGATCGGGCGGCCGTGGTTGTGTGAGCGCTTGCATTATGCAGTGTCAGCGAGCAGAGGGAGGGGGGAGGAATCACCCACTGGGGACCTTCTCCCTCTCAATAGAGACTGTTACCCCAGCGGTGGCTTGAGTAAGATGCGGCACATCCGATATCAATACAAACAAAAAGAAATTGCCTTTTTGTAAAAAAAAAAAAAAAAAAAAAATTTTTTTTTTGGGGGGGGGCGGGGGGGGGGGGGGGGGCACATGGTGGGGCCCAGCATAATGTTGGGGGGGTCAGGGCCCCCTCTGGCCCCCCCCCTAGGGTCGCCATTGATTATAGTGGGAGGTGAACAGGGCTTGGAGAGAGAGGAGCATCAGCAAACCAGAGGATCAGCAGAGCTAAGGGTTACTACTGAGTGGGGAATCAGCAGAGCTGGTGGTTACTACTGAGCAGGGGAATCAGCAGAGTTGGGGGTTACTACTGAGTAGGGGAATCAGCAGAGTTGGGGGTTACTACTGAGTAGGGGAATCAGCAGAGATGGGGGTTACTACTGAGTGGGGCATCAGCAGAGCTGGGGGTGCTACTGAGTGGGGCATCAGCAGAGCTGGGGGTGCTACTGAGTGGGGCATCAGCAGAGCTGGTGGTTACTACTGAGTAGGGGAATCAGCAGAGATGTGGGTTACTACTGAGCAGGGGAATCAGCACAGCTGGTGGTTACTACTGAGCAGGGGAATTAGCAGAGTTGGGGGTTACTACTGAGCAGGGGAATCCGCAGAGCTGGGGGTTACTACTGAGCAGGGGAATCAGCACAGCTGGTGGTTACTACTGAGCAGGGGAATCAGCAGAGCTGGAGGTTACTACTGAGTGGGGCATCAGCAGAGCTGGTGGTTACTACTGAGTAGGGGAATCAGCAGAGATGGGGGTTACTACTGAGCAGGGGAATCAGCAGAGCTGGGGGTTACTACTGAGCAGGGGAATCAGCAGAGCTGGGGGTTACTACTGAGTAGGGGAATCAGCAGAGCTGGTGGTTACTACTGAGTAGGGGAATTAGCAGAGCTGGGGGTACTACTGAGTGGGGCATTAGCAGAGCTAGGGGTACTACTGAGTGAGGAATCAGCAGAGCTGGGGGTACTACTGAGTGGGGCATTAGCAGAGCTAGGGGTACTACTGAGCGAGGAATCAGCAGAGCTGGGGGTTACTACTGAGCAGGGAAGCAACAGAGCTGGGGGTACTACTGAGAGGGGAATCAGCAGAGCTTGGGGTACTACTGAGTGGGGCATCAGCAGAGCTGGGGTTACTACTGAGCGAGGAATCAGCAGAGCTGGGGTTACTACTGAGCAGGGAAGCAACAGAGCTGGGGGTACTACTGAGAGGGGAATCAGCAGACCTGGGGGTACTACTGAGTGGGGCATCAGCAGAGCTGGGGGTACTACTGAGCTGGAAATTGGCAGAGCTGGGGGTTACTACTGAGCGGGGAATCAGCAGAGTTGGGGGTACTACTGAGTGGGGAACCTGCTGAACAAGGGTACTAATAATCTGGGGATCTGCTGAACAGGGATATCAATGAGCTCGGGATCTGCTGAGTGGGGGTGCTACTGAGTCGGGGTTCTACTGGGCCCCTTTAAAACAATTAGAAAATCAACATACACGGGGCATTTGCCAAGTTTTAATAAAGCTTCAAAAAAGCATCACAGAAGCATCAACAACACATCAAAAAAGCATGTTGAAGTGGTAGGCACTTTAATGTGTGCTAAAGTCCAAGCAAAAATAAATGAACCCTAAATGTTCAGTGGGCTTGTTGACTCCTAAGGGATAAGGATGATCCTTTTATTAACTCTTCTGCTCCTGTTCTTGTGCCAAAAAAATGGCCCCTCAATAGGCCTCATGCCCACTGATGCTTTGGTCCATACGGCATAAAAAAAATCGGCGCATTTCGACACCTGGGAGGCACAGGAACATACAACCCGCTGCCAGCAACCCGTTTCCATGAACTGCTGATTTTTGCCCAGTGCTCCCAATAAGGAGTTTAAACACCTGATCAGAGTGAAATGGTTTTGTAAGTTTTAATCTCTGATGAAGGGGAACAATGGGTGGTCCCCGAAATACGTTGGCTGTATTTGGGATAAAATCTCATATGGGCTCCAACACCTTGGTGTGGAGCTTTGATTTCCAGACTATTATATCTTCTATAGTCCAAGGTTGCTGCCTTTCAGTCCCTTGGTACATGAGAGTAGCCCATCTATCACCTAAAAGCCCCATTGGGACACCATCAAAACGTTTCTGCCCAACATACCAATAGTACTGAAGCAGTTAAGGTTTCCAGCAATCTGCCACTTCAAGGCTGTGACGTGCGATGCTCAGATTGCTGGAATCACTTTAGGTACATCGAACGTTGTACAGACGACCTGAGAATATTCCAGGCATTTAATCCTCGCCATGCTGATGAAGCCCTTCTGCTGGATCCCTCTTAGTCTTGGTCTTACAGATTACACAGACATATGGCAGAGGATTAGTGGGGATGTGATGCGGTGTATGGTACCAGACAATACTCACAATATCAGTACAAAGCTCAATGAAGAGGATGGTGATGCAGCCCAGGGGTAGAGGGACACTGGCCGTGATGTAGATGAGATAGGGGGCCAGTTCCGGGATGTTCTTGGTCAGAGTATAGGCAATGGACTTCTTCAGATTGTCAAAGATCAGACGTCCTGGAGGAAGAGAGGTTGGTTGTTTAATAAAAAAAAATATATTTCCCGCGTTTTACGTAATGCTGTGCAGAGTGTACAAAAGACTGACATTGGGGGGCCAGAACAATGATACATTGGTGCTTGGAAGGGGGGGGGGGGGGCAGAGTTACAGTATACTGACACATAGAGGTCTTGGAAGATTGGCACATGGGGTCTCAGAATAATGGAGGACTGACATGTGTAGATATCAGAGTAATGGAGGACTGATACATGGAGGTCTCAGAATAATGGAGGACTGACACATGGGGGACTCAGAATAACGGAGGACTGACACATGGGGGTCACAGTGTAACAGAGGACTGATACATGGAAGTCTCACAGTAATGAAGGACTGACATGTGGGGTCTCAGAGTAATGAAGGACTCAAACATGGAGGTCTCAAAGAAAAAGTGGACTGAAACGTGGAGATCTTAGAATAATGGAGGACTGACACGTGGAGGTCTCAGAGTAATGGAGGACTGATACATGGAGGTCTCAGAATAATGGAGGACTGACGCATGGAGATCTTAGAGTAATAGGGGACTGAAATGTGTAGGCATCAGAATAATGCAGGACTGAAATGTGGAGATCTTGGAGTAATAGAGGAATGACGTGCTGAGGTCTCAGTAATGAAGGGCTGAGATGTTGAGGTCTCAGAGTAATAGAGGACTGATATGTGGAGGTCTCAGAGTAATTGAGGACTGACGTATTGGGGGTCTCAGAGTGATAGAAGACTGACATGTGTGGGTCTCAGAGTAATGGAGGACTGATATGTGGAGGTCTCAGAGTAATGGAGGACTGATATGTGGAGGTCTCAGAGTAATGGAGGACTGATATGTGGAGGTCTCAGAGTAATGGAGGACTGATATGTGGAGGTCTCAGAGTAGTGGAGGACTGATTTGTGGAGATCTTAGCATAATAGAGAACTGTTATGTTGAGATCTCAGAGTAATGAAGAACTTAGATATGGAGGTCTCAGAGTAACGGATGACTTAAATGTGGAGGTCTCAGAATTATGGAGGTGTCATGATCACTAAGTGCCCCTGTTCCTCATTCCAGCTCCCAGGTGTTGGCTGTTGCTTTTCCTCCCTGTCTGTGTTCACCTGTTAGGTGATTGATCTGGTCAGTCATCTGATATAAGCAAACCGAATACTCTATCCCTTGCTTATGATAGAGATAGACTTACCTGCATTGTTCTAAATCAAGCCTCCCGTTAGTCTGCCTTGCTTGCTGTTGGATCCCCTGTTTGACCCAGATTGGGCTGGATTATCCCCTGAACTCAGCCTGCCTTTACCTGAACTGTCTTTGAACCATGCTATCTGCTAAACTGCAAGTACCTGTTTGCTTGCTCAGTTCGCATCTGCCTTGGCATGGTGGCCAGACACAATAGCATTGTATATAAGTCCTGGGGGCAACCAAGTACCGGTAGGCCTGCTTGTCTTAAAGGAAAGGGGGCTGCTATAGGTGAAGCGCACAGTAGCCAGCTATAGTGTCTGACCACCTGCGTTGGGGTAGACGTGACAATTGTGAGGATTGACACATAGAGCTCTCAGAGTAATAGAGGACTGAGATGTGGAGGTCTCAGATTAATGGAGGACTAATTCTTCGGATTACCTTATCAATGTCACACTGACACTTCGGAGTCCTAGTAAATGCGCACTTACACTTGGGGGGGGGGGGGGGGGGGGTCCAGATCACTCATCTAATAACAGGTGGGGGTTGCATAGCAGTCATCTATTGACACTTACAGTCTGAGTAGGTGTACATGGACACATTGCACACACACGGACAGAGTAATGACAACTGAAACTTAGGTTGCTAGGATAAGGACATGCTGCTACAAAGGGGTCTTAAAGTAATGACTCGCTGGCACTTGGAGGTCCTAGAACAATGACTCGCTGACACTCGGAGGTCCTAGAACAATGACTCACTGACACTGGAAGGTCCTAGAACAATGACTCGCTGACACTCGGAGGTCCTAGAACAATGACTCGCTGACACTCGGAGGTCCTAGAACAATGACTCGCTGACACTCGGAGGCCCTAGAACAATGACTCGCTGACACTCGGAGGTCCTAGACCAATGACTCGCTGACACTCAGAGGTCCTAGAACAATGACTCGCTGACACTCGGAAGTCCTAGAACAATGACTCGCTGACACTCGGAGGCCCTAGAACAATGACTCGCTGACACTTGGAGGTCCTAGAACAATGACGCCCTGACACTCGGAGGTCCTAGAACAATGACTCACTGACACTGGAAGGTCCTAGAACAATGACTCGCTGACACTCGGAGGTCCTAGAACAATGACTCACTGACACTCAGAGGTCCTAGAACAATGACTCGCTGACACTCAGAGGTCCTAGAACAATGACTCGCTGACACTCGGAGGTCCTAGAACAATGACTCGCTGACACTCGGAGGTCCTAGAACAATGACTCGCTGACACTCGGAGGTCCTAGAACAATGACTCGCTGACACTCGGAGGTCCTAGAACAATGACTCGCTGACACTCGGAGGTCCTAGAACAATGACTCGCTGACACTCGGAGATCCTAGAACAATGACTCGCTGACACTCGGAGGTCCTAGAACAATGACTCGCTGACACTGGAAGGTCCTAGAACAATGACTCGCTGACACTGGAAGGTCCTAGAACAATGACTCGCTGACACTCGGAGGTCCTAGAACAATGACTCGCTGACACTCAGAGGTCCTAGAACAATGACTCGCTGACACTCGGAGGTCCTAGAACAATGACTCGCTGACACTGGAAGGTCCTAGAACAATGACTCGCTGACACTCGGAGGTCCTAGAACAATGACTCGCTGACACTCAGAGGTCCTAGAACAATGACTCGCTGACACTCGGAGGTCCTAGAACAATGACTCGCTGACACTGGAAGGTCCTAGAACAATGACTCGCTGACACTCGGAGGCCCTAGAACAATGAGTCGCTGTCACTTGGAGATCCTAGAACAATGACTCGCTGACACTCGGAGGTCCTAGAACAATGACTCGCTGACACTAGAAGGTCCTAGAACAATGACTCGCTGACACTCGGAGGTCCTAGAACAATGACTCGCTGACACTCGGAGGTCCTAGAACAATGACTCGCTGACACTCGGAGGTCCTAGAACAATGACTCGCTGACACTCGGAGGTCCTAGAACAATGACTCGCTGACACTGGAAGGTCCTAGAACAATGACTCGCTGACACTCGGAGGCCCTAGAACAATGACTCGCTGACACTCAGAGGTCCTAGAACAATGACTCGCTGACACTCGGAGGTCCTAGAACAATGACTCGCTGACACTCGGAGGTCCTAGAACAATGACTCGCTGACACTGGAAGGTCCTAGAACAATGACTCGCTGACACTCGGAGGCCCTAGAACAATGACTCGCTGACACTCAGAGGTCCTAGAACAATGACTCGCTGACACTCAGAGGTCCTAGAACAATGACTCGCTGACACTTGGAGGTCTAACAGCAATGTCACACAGACAGTTAGGGATCAATCTTATGATGAAACTTAAAGTACCAGAGCTATGCCACATTGGCATTTAGGGGGCTCCCAATGGCACACGGACACCTGGGGGCTCAGAAAACTATGACTCAGTATACAATGAAGGTCCTGTGCCACGGCTGTCGGGACATACAGTATGTACTTTATATACAGGATACATTGCATCCTCCTCTCACCTTGTTCCACTCCTGTGACGATGGAGGCGAAGTTATCGTCCAATAAGATCATGTCAGCTGCGTTCTTTGCCGCATCCGATCCAGCAATTCCCATAGCAACACCGATGTCCGCCTTCTTCAGGGCGGGGGAGTCGTTGACACCGTCCCCTGTCACGGCCACAATGGCGCCCTGGAATAGAAGACAATTTTAGTTTTGGAGAATGAAGGTCGGCCAATCGATGGAGTGCAGGTCTCATCCTTCCCGCCATTCAACTAACAATACAGAGAGAAAACAATGTACAGATTGTAGGCTGTCACTGTGATGACTTACCAGCTTCTGACAACTTTCCACAATGATCAGTTTCTGCTGGGGGGAGGTCCGAGCGAAGACCATCTCGGGGTGCAGCTTAAGAGCCTCCACCAGCTCCTCGCTAGACATGTCCTTCAGCTGTCCGCCATTGATGACACAGGCCCGAGCGTCACTGCGGAGACAAGGATCATGCTGATTTTTTTAATTTTTACATTCTATCAGTATCCTTGATCTTAAAGGGTTACTCCACCCAAAAGTGATATTATAATTATAGGTTGAGTCTAGTGGATTGAGTCAGCCCCCAGCTTCTTGGATGTCTTCAGTACCCCAACAGCGAGATCTTCCTGCTGAAATTCCGGTCTCTGCTCTTGCACAGCTGGGAGTCGTGGTTGTCCCCACCCTATGTGTGTTCCAGATCCTCCTATTACTTTCAGCGTGATAAAATATGAATAAAACATCCAGTAGGGATGGTGGGAACCCCTTATGATGGACACAGCAGGTGTACAGACCCTGGAACTCAACACAGAGATGGTGGGAACCTCTTATGATGGACACAGCAGGTGTGCAGACCCGGGAACTCAGCACAGGGATGGCGGGAACCCCTCATAATGGGCCACAGCAGGTGTACAGACCCTAGAACTCAACACAGGGATGGTGGGTACCCCTCATAATGGGTAGAGCAGGTGTACAGACCTGGGAACTAAGAACAGGGATGGTGGGAACCCCTCATCATGGGCACAACAGGTGTACAGACCCGGGAACTCAGCACCGGGATGGTGGGAATTCCTCATAATGGGCACAGCAGGTGTACAGACCCGGGAACTCAGCACAGGGATGGTGGGAACTTCTCATAATGGGCACAACAGGTGTACAGACCCGGGAACTCAGCACCGGGATGGTGAGAAACCCTCATAATGAGCACAGTGCAGAGGTCACGTCTATGGAGTTCCCAATATATAATATATCACTTTTGGGTGGAGTGACCCATTAACTTGTTCTGGTTCACTAAGCCCTGAAGAAAGGATGAAAGTTCTGGAGATGACACCATTAAAAATGAAGCGGATAATGGAACCTCCCATATTTCTGTCATGACTGGTTCACTTTATTAATGAAGGCGTGTTGCCAAGAAGACGACAGGTTTGCTGCCCTTACCGTTTGTTGACCTGCTCCACGGGAATGCGCAAGCGGGCAGCAATGTCCTCCACCGTCTCGCTGCCCTCGGAAATGATGCCCACACTGGCGGCGATGGCCTTGGCTGTGATTGGATGATCTCCAGTGACCATGATGACCTAAGTTGCAAATGTATTATTATTATTTGTTATTATTATTTATAAAGTCTGTACCTTGCAATTACAAAACAAAATTGCAAAAGTCATGAAGGAATAAAAAAAATAAAAATAAAAAAATACAGCAAGCGGCTACATGACAGTTTTCAATTTCCATTGCAGCCAATCAGATTTTGCATTTGTTTTCTAGAACAGGTTAGATGATTAAAACTGACTTCTAATTGGCTGCTGTGGAAAGCATAGATATTTTTTCATAAATTAGTCCCATTTTTTTCCCCCCCTTACTCGGATTCCGGCAGTTCGGCATTTCATGACGGCATCGGGTACGGTGGCCCTGGGGGGGTCAATCATGGAGATGAGTCCGGCGAAGCAGAGACCGCTGGTGGGGAAGTTCATTTCTTCGGTGTCAAAGTTGAATCCGCGAGGGAACTCCTTCTCATTCAGGTAGAGGTGGCAGAATCCTAAAATAAAAATTAAAAAAAAATTATAAGTGAAACTTACATTTTCCAAGAAGAAGAAAAAAGAAGAAGGAAATCCCTTTCAAGTTAAATTCCTTTATATTTGTTTTCTAAATTCAAATTTCGGAAGAGGTGGGGAGGATTTTAGAAACGCGCATGCAAAAAAAAATTAAAAATAGAATAGAATAAAACAGATTAGTTTAGAATTAATTTTCTATTTGGATAATTTGTTTTGTTATATTTTGTTTTGGATCAGTTGAAATTCATTACTATTGTGATTAGGAAATTTGGATACACCCGTATCTCCGAACAACAAAAATGTTGTCCGAATTTAGATTTTTAACCACCTCAATACAGTGCATTTTCGCCCCCTTCCTGCCCAAGCCATTTTTCAGCTTTCAGCGCTGTCGCACTTTGAATGACAATTGCGCGGTCATACAACACTGTACCCAAATGAAATTGTTATCATTTTTTCCCCACAAATAGAGCTTTTTTTTAGTGGTATTTTATCACCTCTGCGGTTTTTATTTTTTGCGCTATAAACAAAAGAAGAGTGACAAGTTTTAAAAAAAACACAATAGATTTTACCTTTTGCGATAATAAATATCCATTTTTTTTTTCTTTAAAACAAATTTTTTCTCAGTTTAGGCCGATATGTATTCTTGTACATATTTTTGGTAAAAAAAATCGCAATAAGCGTATATAGATTGGTTTGCGCAAAAGTTATAGCGTCTACAAAATAGGGGATAGTTTTATAACATTTTTATTTTTTTATTTTTTTTTACTAGTAATGGCAGCGATCTGCGATTTTTATCGTGACTGCGTTATTGCGGCGGACACATCGGACACTTTTGACACATATTTGGGACCATTCACATTTATACAGCGATCCGTGCTATAAAAATGCATTGATTACTGTATAAATGTGACAGGCAGGGAAGGGGTTAACACTAGGTGGTGATTGAGGGGTTAACTGTGTTGCTAGGGAGTGATTCTAACTATAGGGGGAGGGGACTCACTAGGGGAGGAGACCGATCGGTGTTCCTCTGTACTGGGAACACACCATCGGTCTCCTCTCCTCTGACAGGACCGTGGATCTGTGTGTTTACACACACAGATCCACGGTCCTGCTGTGTTACCGGCAATCGCGGGTGCCTAGTGACACGGCGGGCGCGCGCGATCGCCGACGGCGGCGCGCCCCCTGGTGGCCTAGGAAAGCGAGGACGTCATATGACGCCCGCCCGCCACGAGAGCTGCGCCGTCTGGCCATCAATTGACGGCCGGCGGTCAGCAAGCAGTTAACGAAATGAGTTGCACCTGTCTATTCCTCACTGTTTTTTTAGGATGATCCCCGCCATGTTGGCTTCTCGTTCTTTCCTTACCCAGCACTCTCTCTCCTAGACCTCCGAGGTCCATGTAAGCTGTCTGGAAAGCTTCTTGCCATTGTTCATCTAGAGGGAGTTCCTGTCCTTTGATCATGATGGTGGAACACCTTTCCAAAATACGTTCTGGAGCTCCCTTCATGACGAGAAGATAACGCAGGTCCAGAGGGTCTTGGAGCTCGTGGATGGACAACTGGAGAGGAAAACATTTCAGTTTAGTTATCAATGAAAAATTCTCTTTTGCTTTTTGCTCTAATGGCTTGTGTATATGGTTCTGGACATGTCAGAACTTCATACAAGTCATCTGGGGCCCAAAAGCAGCTTGAAGCAGCATTATGGTGTTTAGGAGGAGGTCAGTAGTAGGTTAGAAGGACAGAAGAACCTGAGAAAGAAAGAAAATCTCAAACAGACCTCGTAAGCGTTTGTCCATCTGTACCCAGGTATTTTTACCCTGGCCAAGTAAAGATGAAAATTCTTTGGCCAATGCTTATTCTGTTTCTATAATCGTCTACAGAACATCCACTGACTGAAAAACTCTACAAAATGAACAGCCTACAACTAAAGAAAATCAGATATGAGTTGGCATCAAAAATGAATTGGAGATATTATTGAAAATGTTTGGCATTTAGGAGGCATTAGGGACTTTATTTTATGCCTACCCTCTCAGCTTCTCCCAAGACCTCCTGCTCTCCTGTCTCCTCCTCCCATGCTCGTCTCCAGGACTTCTCGAAGAGCCTCTTCCATCCTCTGGAACTCTCTACCTCAATCTCTCCGGCTCCTACTCTGGCTGTCTGTAGGTGATCCCTGAACACTCATCTCTTCAGGGAAGCCTATCCCACCTCCACCTGAACCTTTTTTAAAGCGGAGTTCCACACAAAAATGGAACTTCCGCTTTTCGGAACCCTCCCCCCCCTTCGGTGTCACATTTGGCACCTTTCAGGGGGGAGGGGGGTGCAGATACCTGTCTAAGACAGGTATTTGCACCCACTTCCGGCATAGACTCCCATGGGAGTCTATGCCTCTTCCTGTCCCTCCGCGCTGTCTCCTGGGAATCACACAGCTCCCAGGAGAGAGCAGGGACCACTTGGGACGCGCAGCGCGACTCGCGCATGCGCAGTAGGGAACCGGGAAGTGAAGCCACAACGCTTCACTTCCTGATACCCTCACCCAGGATGGCGGCGGCAGCTGCCGAGAACCGAGCGGGTTCTCGGCGTCGCCTGCCGACATCGCTGGACCCCGGGACAGGTAAGTGGCCATTCATTAAAAGTCAGCAGCTGCAGTATTTGTAGCTGCTGGCTTTTTATATTTATTTTTTTTGGCGGTTTAGGTGGACCCCCGCTTTAAGTCTTCCATCAGCGTATCCTTCACAATTATTATTCTTTGTACCACTTGCTCCCCCCTAATAGTTTGTAAGCTTTCACCTAATGAGGTGAAATGTAAAAATCCTTGGAGTATTTTTATTTATTTTTAAAGATTTTTTGCAATAGTATTGTGTGTATGTGAGACACAATTTGATGCTAGCTGACTCTTAAAGGGAAAAAAAGCCTTCATTGCTGCACAGGGATATTTATCTTAGACCACATGTGTCAAACACAAGGCCCATGGGCAGAATCCGGCCCGCCAGACCATTTCATGTGGCCTTCGCACCTCTCCTGCATCTGCGGCACCCTCCTCAGCTCTGCGCCCACCTTGTCTCAGTGGTCGGCAGCAGAGAGGAGGACAGAATTCCTCCTACGGATTCTGCATCTCTCTGTATAGTCGCAGCACGCCCTCATCTCCGCTTTCCCAGGTCTCAGCATTCAGCAGACTCCGGCATCTGACTCCAGCCCTTCTCTGGTCCTCCTCCAGACCCTGCACTTTCTGCTTCCAAGATCCACCCCCAACTTTTTCCCAGCAGCAGCAGCACATATAATAAGAGGGAGGGTGGGGGACTCTTATCTTCTGATGGTGGGGAGGGGGGGGGGGAGCGGTTCTCTGGACATCTAGTCTTACAGATACAACTGGCCCTTCGAGGGCAACCATAATGCTGATACGGCCCGCAACAAAATTGAGTTTGACATCCCTGACTTAGACTTTGTTTCATTTATATAAGTTATGTAGGATATTCTGTCCTTGAATGATTTGTTTCAATGCCTTTTGATAAACTTTTTGGGTTTCCCATACACAGGGATTGGACAGTTGAATTCACTGAGATCATTCCCACAAACTACAGACTAATCCATTTCACGGGGAGAAGGATAGCCAGAATATTGTCCACTCACCTGAAACTTGTTGGTTGAGTTGAAGGGTAACTCTGACACTTTCTTGAAGCGCTCCCTGTATTCCATGACATTGCCAACAGTCAGCTCGGAGAATTTCAGCAGAGCGGTCTCTGAGGCATCACCAATCACAATACGCTGAAGAGTGCAAAGGGGTTGGTCAGTCCAAATTCTCACAACATAACATGCCAGGTAGGGGGTTTGAGTAATAGACTTTCTTCAACACCAACTATCTTGCCTTCAAATTTCAAAGATATTAGTCTGACATATGTTTCCATGTGAAAGAGTTTTAAAATTATGCATCAAAAGCCAACAGAAACTGAGGAAAATTGAATTTTCTTTAACAAAGTCTAACCACTTCGGAATAGGCAGGAAATTGTATGTCAAGTCAACTTTTGGCCTGTGTACCCGTAACTCAAAACACCACTAATTAATAATGAGTTCTGAATGAACTGACAAGCTAAGCATCTGTTTGGTTCACAACTACTGCCTACTGTACATCCGGGTTTCTCAACCTTGGAACCCTAGGGTTCCTCCAAAGGTTGCTAGGGGTTCTTTGAGCAATGAACAATTTCTGCCTATTTGATAGGTTCCCACTGACACCATTGATCTTTTAAACTGTCTGTAAGGGGGGAATTCTTTAGAATGACCACAAATGTAAGCTGCATTCTTCCCACTGACCTTTACACTAATGTATCATGAGTTGTAGATATAGTAATTTTTTTGTAGGGGTTCCCTGAGTCCGAGAAGATATTTCAATGGTTTCTCTGTGTTGAAAACCTTGACAAAGTTTGGGCTATGTCATCGATATATCCAGAATAAACTCTGGTATATTGGTCCAAGTAGGCGACTATTAAGGTTGGAATGATGTTTCACACCTTGGAGCTCATTGATACTCACCTTGGGTATAGGCACTCCATCTTGTCCACCCCTGAAAGAGGCACGATTACAAAGAGTGACCACCTTACTCAGAGCTCTCCATGTATCCGATGTTTGGTCAAAGCTTTGTCCTGAAATGCAGAACATAAAAAATGATCTCTAGGAAGCATTGTGGTGACCACAAATGTACTTGTAACCTATGATTTGACTAATAGCCAAAAACTATGTGCAATCTGAGCTTGAATGAGAATGTTGAGTGTTAAGACTCCTCAAATCTAAGACTCAGCTACCACTTTGCCCACAGGTATCCGTGTCTAGTGCCAACTTTTAGGATGCCAAGGAAAATGGTAATGATGGTTACCTGACTGATCTTCAGTGGTGTCAGCTGTATGGATCTGATTGTCAAACCACAAGTGAGACACAGTCATCCGGTTCTGGGTCAAGGTTCCGGTCTTGTCTGAGCAGATGACTGATGTGGATCCAAGAGTCTCCACAGCTTCAAGGTTCTTCACGACACAGTTCTTTCTGGCAAGTCGTTTGGCCGTGAGAGACAGACACACCTGATGGAGCATAGAGAAGTGTGAGGCCAACAGGTTATTTGAGGCCAACAAAGCAGTGGAGAATGACTATGTGGGTGAAAAAAAAAAAAAATGTACATCACTTGTTCCGCTCATATTTCATTTTATTTTGAGAATGTCAAGTTCTCTTACTGTGACAGTGGCCAAGAGACCTTCAGGGACATATGCCACCACGATAGCCATAAAGAAGACCATAGCCCTGAGGAAGGGGTAGCCGATAACCATAGCAACGATGAAGAAGGTACCCCCAAAGAAGATAGCCAGCCCCGCGATGATGTCCACAAAGTGCTCAATCTCGATGGCAATGGGGGTCTTCTCGTTACCAACTCCGGAAGCCAAGCTGGCAATGCAGCCAATGATGGTTCGGTCACCGGTGTTAATAATTACTCCTGTGGCTGTACCTACAAAACCATGCAACAAAATTTAGTGTCCAAAAAAATTCACTAACGTGTCACTAAAAACTATCAATAAATGGTGTATTACATACTCTATGAGATTCATTTTCTGTATTCTGCAAAAAAACCTGGTTGATCCTGCTGCTCTCTATCTCCACCTTCTGTCCATGTCCCCAATTCAGCTAGGGACTTTGCAGAGCAGCGTTGGCAGCTCTGCACATGCTCAGTTTCCAGTGAGTTTCTATGCTGAGCATTTCCGCCCTATCACATCTGAGCAGCCCATGTGACTATAGAGTCACATATGTGGGTGTACACAGTGGTAGATGTTGCTCCAAGAATTTGCTATACCTCTATATATAATAATAATAATAATATATATAGTATTAAATAGAAAACAATTAGTCTATGCTGGCTTTTTTTCGACAACCCAAGGAGTTTCTTACCTTCTAGACACATGGTAGAGAAGAATGCAATGTTTCTTGTTTCCAGGGGGCTCTCATGGGTATATTCTGGTGATCGAGTCTGTGGCTCAGATTCCCCTGTCAGAGAAGAATTGTCCACCTAAAAGAAGGCCACAGGATCAAAGTTTTGTCAACTTTTTGTAAAGCAAAGTCCATGACAGACTTTCACAAACATGGCGGACATTTATCTAATGGGCAGATCAGGTGCCCAAAGTAGTTGCAGAGTCTCACCTTACACCCTTGCGCGTTGATAATTCTAATATCAGCTGGCACGCGGTCTCCACCCTTAATTTCCACAAGGTCTCCTACCACCAACTGGTTGGCGTTAATCTGAGACTTCTCTCCATCTCGTATAACGGTGGCTTGCTAGACACAAGAATACATAAAAACCACATCAATTTTTATTTTTTAGGTTTTTTTTGCCAATTGTGAGCCATTGAGGAGATTTTCCTATACTTCCTGGCCCGTATACAGGAAGTACTAGGAAATCTCTCCAAAGTAGGGTAAACCCCCCTCTTAGTTGCCTCTTGAGCAAGTGTCTCCAATGAAATAGTTCCCCTTTATTCTTGTCTTGGTGGGCAAGATGGTGCTGCAGAAGGTTTATATTGCTTATTATTCATTTCTTTGAGGACCGGTTGAATTTTTTTTTCCCAAGTTCAGTGTCAGTCCAACCAAAAGTGACATTTGAATTATATTTTGTGCTACTTCTTTCTAAATGCTCCAACAGAGAAATCTCCCTATTTCTGTTTCTATTCCTGCACACCCTTGTGTGTTCCAGACCCTTCTATTACATCCTCCGTAGTCAAAACAAATCCAATAGGAATGGTGGGAACCCCCTCATAAAGGGCACAGCAGGTCTACAGACTGGGGAACTCAGCACAGGGATGGTGGGAACCCCTCATAATGGGCACAGCGGGTGTACAGACCCGGGAACTCAGCACAGGGATGGTGGGAACCCCTCATAATGGGCACAGCGGGTGTACAGACCTGGGAACTCAGCACAGGGATGGTGGGAACCCCTTATAATGGGCACAGCTGGTGTACAGACCTGGAAACTCAGCACGGGGATAGTGGGAACCCCTCATGATGGGCACAGCAGGTCTACAGACCCAGGAACTCAGCACAGGGATGGTGGGAACCCCTCATAATGGGCACAGCAGGTCTACAGACCTGGGAACTCGGCACAGGGATGGTGGGAACCCCTCATAATGGACACAACAGATGTACAGACCTGGGAACTCAACTCAGTGATGATGGGAACCCCTCATAATGGGCACAGCGGGTGTACAGACCCAGGAACTCTGCTCAGAGATGGTGGGAACCCCTCATAATGGGCACAGAAGGTATGCAGAGATCTTACCAACAGAATCCTAGAGATGGAAAAGAGGCCCTCAGGGCTTTAACTCTATAGCAGCCATCGAAAACGTAAATATTATTTTATTTTAAGCTAAATAACCAAATGATTACCAGCAGCAAGGAGACCTTACTAAAAGCAGACTTTTTCAGAAAGCAAGCAAGAAATATTTGGGGAAACATTTTGTACATTCGCCAAGTCAATTTTGGGGCAGTACCATTTCAATTCATACAGCACATAGTATATACAGTACACCAATATTGTATTCTGCCTGTAGGGGGAGCCATTGTATCATTCAATCATAATAGCTCTCAAGGATTTCTATACTTTCAGTTTTAACTTTCTCGTGACTAGAGGATATAGTTAGTTTTGTACATTTGTACTGTGTTCTACAGCAGTACAATGTTGTGTTTTCAATCATGCTCACAGCATTTACTGGGGGAAATACCCATGACAATATTTTGCCACATTGTGTCACAATGATCATGTACTTTTTTTCACAGAAGGATTTTGCTACAGTGTCTCTGAATGATCACATAACATCCTGTAAAACTGCATGTGCATTCGTTCTGTGGAAGTGATGCAGAATTGAATGTTACTGGGCTAGTTTCTCCCTAGGTCGAATGTTATTCATTCATACAGAATAGACCGAACCAGGAAATACGGCATTATGGCCACTAGATGGGGTTGACAAACATAGGAAATAAGAATTTCTAGGAGGATTCTGTGTCACTCGTGAGCCTCCTTTTAAACTACTATAGTGATTAATGTAGAACAACCTACTGCATGACAAAAAAACAAAGATCTAGTTATTTATATTGAGTGTTTTTTTTTTCACTTGAAATCACTAAGCTTTCTTTTTTTTAAATTCTAGTAACATTCAAATTTTTGTATCAGTCTTGCCTACCTGGGGTACAAGGTTCTTGAAACTGGCGATGATGTTGGTGCTCTTGAATTCCTGGTAGTAGCCGAAGCAGCCGGTGACCACGACCACAGCGATCAGAGCGACGGCCAAGTACAGCTAGACAGAGATGGAAGGAGACATGGGGTCAGACATAGAACCGCATGGTGGGCGTTAGGACTCTCGTTAACCCCTTACCACCCAGGCCAATTCTGACATTTATCTCCTACATGTAAAAATCATCATTTTTTTTTTAGCTCAAAAATTACATAGAACCCCCAAACATTATATATGTTTTGTTTTTGTTTTTTTAGCAAAGAACCTAGAGAATACAATGGCGGTCGTTGCAACTTTTTATCTCCCACGGTATTTGCGCAGCAATTTTTTTAGCTCATTTTTTTTCCGCATAATGTGAAAGATGAAGTTACGCCGAGTAAATAGATACCTAACACGTCGCGCTTCAAAATTGCGCACGCTCGTGGAACGGCGCCAAACTTCGGGTACTTAAAAGTCCCCATAGGCGACGCTTTAAAATTTTTTACTGGTTACATGCTTTGAGTTACAGGGGAGGTCTAGGGCTAGAATTATTGCTCTCGCTCTACCGATCGCGGTGATACCTCACATGTGTGGTTTGAACACCGTTTTCATATGTGGGCGGGACTTGCGTATGCGTTCGCTTCTGCGTGCGAGCACACGGGGACAGGGGCGCTTTAAAAAAAATGTTACTGTTAATTTTAATTTAAGTTTTTTTTTTTTTTTTTAAGTTTGACACTTTAAAAAAAAAAATTTTTGATCACTTTTATTCCTATTGCAAGGAATTTAAACATCCCTTGTAATAGGAATATGACATGACAGGTCCTCTTTATGGAGAGATCCGGGGTCAACAAGTCCCCACATGTCACCTCTAGGCTGGGAAGCCTGAAAGAAAAACGATCACGGCTTCTCAGCCGAAGCGGCGCCGTTTGTTTGAATGCAGAGGCCGTGACGTCATCGCGCCCAGCTTCCGAACGATCATGGGGACTCCGGCGACCATCTGGTCCACCGGAAATCTCTATGATCACCATCCGGGGCTGGCAGATCCTGTCTCCGACTCACCGATGGAAGCAGTGAGTCTGTAGAAGCATGGGGGGGGGGGGGCGGTGGGATGTCCCCTCTCGTCGCCCGCAAGAACGATCAAGAAGCGGAACAGCCGCTACGATCGTTCTTACGGTGTAGGGAATCACCGGCTGAAAAAGCCGATATCTGAATGACGCCTGTAGCTGCACCCATCATACAGATATACCCGCACAAAGTCAAGGACGTCATATGACGGCTGGCGGGAGGGAAGTGGTTAAAGGAGAACTCCAGCTAGACCACCAGAATGGCCTGTTGTGTATGTAACGGAGTGTTAATCTCTAGTGAGACATCTAGTTGTAGAAAGTCAGAACTACACCAGAAATCTCACTGGAGGCCTGAACGAAAGAGAAGTACTTAATTGGCAAATCAATTCCAGTTAAGGAACTACGGATAGATGGGGGCATCTAATGGTAGAAAGAGAGAACTACACCAGAAATCTCACTACAAGTTAACAATGTGAGACTAACACCCTGTTACATGTGGCCTTATTTGGTTCTTTTGCTGAATAGTGGTGGGACCTGCGCGCTTCAGGTTATAATGTACAAATTGTTCCCCATGGCTGAAGATGGGTACTGCATTATTAGTAGGAATAGCCTCCACTAGTTGGGTGGAACTGCATTGTATATAATGGCTAGTTTGTTGTTTGGAAGCCATGGACAATGAGATTAATATACAGTGCCTTGAAAAAGTATTCATACCCCTTGAAATTATTTACATTTTGTTACAACCAAAAAAACGTAAATGTATTTTATTTGGATTTTATTTGATAGACCAACACAAAGTGGCACATAATTGTGAAGTTGAAGGAAAATGATAAATGGTTTTCAATTTTTTTTTACAAATAAATATGTGAAAAGTGTGGGGGGACATTTGTATGGCGCCCCCCGGAGTCAATACTTTGTAGAACCCCCTTTCTCTGCAATTACAGCTGCAAGTCTTTTTGGGGATGTCTCTACCAGCTTTGCACATCTAGAGAGGGACATTTCTGCCCATTCTTCTTCTTCGCAAAATATCTCAAGCTCTGTCAGATTGGATGGAGAGCGTCTGTGAACAGCAATTTTCAGGTCTTGCCACAGATTCTCAATGTGATTTAGGTCTGGACTGTGACTGGGCCATTCTAACACATGAATATGCTTTGATCTAAACCATTCCATTGTAGCTCTGGTTGTATTTTTAGGGTCGTTGTCCTGCTGGAAGGTGAACCTCCGCCCCAGTCTCAAGTCTTTTGCCGACTCCAACAGGTTTTCTTCTAAGATTGTCCTGTATTTGTCTCCATCTATCTTCCCATCAACTCTGACCAGCTTCCCTGTCCCTGCTGAAGAAAACCATCCCCACCACATGATGCTGCCACCACCATGTTTCACGGTGGGGATGGTGAGTTCAGGGTGATGTGCAGTGTTAGTTTTCCCCACACATAGCGTTTTGCTTTTAGACCAAAAAGTAAAATTTTGGTCTCATCTGACCAGAGCACCTTCTTCCACATGTTTGCTGTGTCCCCCACATGGTTTCTCACAAACTACAAACAGGACTTCTTATGGCTTTCTTTCTCCAATGTCTTTCTTCTTGTCACTCTTCCATAAAGGGCAGATTTGTGGAGAACACGACTAATAGTTGTCCTGTGGACAGATTCTCCCTCCTGAGCTGTGGATCTCTGCAGCTCCTCCAGAGTTACCATGGACCTCTTGGCTCTTCTCTGATGAATGCTCTCCTTGCCCGGCCGGTCAGTTTAGGTGGACGGCCATGTCTTGGTAGGTTTGCAGTTGTGCCATACTCTTTCCATTTTCCGATGATGGATTGAACAGAGCCCCGTGAGATGTTCAAAGCTTGGGAGATTTTTTTATAACCTAACCCTGCTTTATACTTCTCCACAACTTTATCCCTGACCTGTCTGGTGTGTTCCTCGGCCTTCATAAATTACACACAGGTGGACTCTATTTACTAATTAGGTGACTTCTGAAGGCAATTGGTTCCACTAGATTTTAGTTAAGGATATCAGAGTAAAGGGGGCTGAATACAAATGCCCCCCACACTTTTCACAGATTTATTTGTAAAAACTTTTGAAAACCATTTATCATTTTCCTTCCACTTCACAATTATGAGCCACTTTGTGTTGGTCTATCACATAAAATCCCAATAAAATACATTTATGTTTTTGGTTGTAACATGACAAAATGTGGAAAAATTCAAAGGGGTGTGAATACTTTTTCAAGGCGCTGTATAGCCAGTTCCATTCCATTTAGACGATTTAAATAGGAACCGCAGTCTGCTCACATAATTTGTAATAAATACATCTTAGCCATTCTGAAGCTTCCCTCCAACCACTTTGAATATTATTTTATATATACTGTGATTCTGTACTTGCCAAATATGCTGCAGAAATGTCCCTCCACTGAGTCTGGCTGCAGCCATTTTAACTGTGGGCAGCTGAAGCTGCTGCCTGTTCACTTCCTGGATTTAAGCAGACACACAGTGGCACACCTCCAGCTCTGCAGCTCTCATTGGCCCTCTTGTGACTCATCCCCCCTCCCTTCCTGGCAAACTCTCAGGAGAGTGAGAGAGAGATCTGTGCATGATGTCAAAAGCTTAGGCATTTTGCCAGACAAGAAACAGGAAGTGGGCTGTATAAGGGATTTACTGGCAGAAAAAAAATGTTTTACTATCCAAAGTTAAAACAACAAAGGTAGAGGATTTAATAGAAGGAAGGATGAAAAAATGACTGAAGTTCCGCTTTAAAGTACAATATGAGTTTAAATGTGCTATTTTGTTTTGGATAGAGCAAATAAGGGTTGGAGTCTATGTTGAGGTTGTCTGCATCCCTATTGGAGAGATTTTCCTTCACTTTCTGTCAGCAGAGGGAATGAGGGAAATCTCTGCAATGGGAACACAAACATGTTTTAGTAGAGTTAGGATTAGAACTTCCTACCATGTATTTGGCTGTCCATGTCTTCCTAGCCTGGTGACCCCGCCATTTAATTGTACTGGTGTTACAGGGACAGGAAGCAATAGAAAATCACCCAGTTGGCGTCAAAGATTTGCAAGTAAAGCTTGACAGAGGTGCATTCCTTCTCCAGTATGTCCAAATATGTGAAAAAAAAAGGTTTTGCCCGAAGTTGGGTTTTAACATTGGTTTAGTTTGAAGTTTCCCCTTAATAACCCATGACTAAGCCCTGAGAGTGGGACGAAACATGTTGGGGGGGAGTAGCCTGGAGTCAGGTTGGGGCTGTTATCACCTTTTATACGCTGGGCTTGTATGGTATGCGGTGGTTGAGATTTTTCTCTCCTTGTTCTTCCCATTAATAAGGCCATACATATCATAACAACCAATTACCATTCTAAGGTGAACAGTGAATTCCAGTGGTTAAAAAAAGGGCGAAGAAGACCAAGGATGGATCTTTATGCTATAATCCTAAATTAGGCCAAAAATTATTTGCTGCTGCTGGTCATCACTCACATTATCCGCAGCGGTCTGGTCTCCCTGCGATTCCTGGATTCCAAAGGCAATAAGACAGATGACAGCTGCCACCCACATCAGGCACTGCAGCCCTCCGGCCAGCTGACGGGCAAACTTTACATATTCCGGGGTGCCCTTTGGAGGTTTAAGCTCGTTAGGTCCATCCCGGATCAATACCTCTGATGCGAAACTGCTCTTCAGACCCTGCGGAAGACAGGACACGATTATATCACTGAAGATATCAAATAACACAACATCTTCCAATCATATGCTACACTGGGGGTCATGTAACCTACACTATATATTTGAGATGTCATCAATGAGTTGTAGCCATTTACAAAATTTTTTTTGGGGTATGAAAACCTACAGCCATCCCCAAACACAAGCTATACAAAGTCCATTCCTTGAGTAACTTACAACCAACCCCAACCACAGACTATAGAAAGTCAGTTCTTTCAGTGGCCTACAGCCAACCCTAACCAATGACTAGACATAATCTGTTCCTTTAGAGGCCCAAGGCCAACCCCAACCAAGAACTATACAAAGTTTGTTCCTTCCTCGGTTTACAGCCAAACCCAAGTATAGACTATAAAAAGTCTATTCCTTTAGAGGCCTACAGCCAACCAAGGACCAGACAAAGTCAGTTCCTTTAGAGGCCTAGAGCCAACCAAGGACCAGGCAAAGTCAGCTCCTTTAGGAGCCTACAGCCAACCCCAACCAAGGACAAGGCAAAGTCAGTTCCTTTAGAGGCCTACAGCCAACCAAGGAGGCAAAGTCAGTTCCTTTAGAGGCCTACAGCCAACCAAGGAGGCAAAGTCAGTTCCTTTAGCAGCATACAGCCAACCCAAACAAAGGACAAGGCAAAGTTGATTCCTTTAGGAGCCTACAGCCAACCCCAACCAAGGGCAAGGCAAAGTCCGTTCCTTTAGAGGCCTACAGCCAACCCCAAACAAGGACAAGGCAAAGTCAGTTCCTTTAGCAGCCTACAGCTGACCCCAGACTTTACAAAATCAGTGCCTTCAACGGCCTACAGCCAACCCCAACCAAGGTCTATACAAGGTATGTCCCTTCAGCAGTCTACAGCTACTCTCAATCATAGATTTTACAGCCCCCCCCATCTAGAAACAACTTACTCCCCCCCCCCCATCTAGAAACAACTTACTCCCCCCCCCCCATCTAGAAACAACTTACTTTTGTGACGTTTGTTTGATACTTCAGTTCCAGCTCCTCTATGGTAATCTCGTGGTCATTCTGCAAAAGAGGATGTCAAATTTCAAAACAATATTTTAACATCTACATAATGAGTCCCGGAGTACTATTATTCGACCACTTTTGCCTTTCATCACCCTTTGCGTTGTGTTACTGTCAATTATCAACTGGTTCTTCTCCAATATAATAAAGAGGATTTGCAGGAAGGGTTCTGCTTCTGCTTTTCTACAATAAAAATTATTGAAGATAAACGAGAAATATCCAACCCTTCCGATTGTTCCCTGTTTTGTTTAGCCTTAAAAAAACTGACCCAAGGACAGGGAACAAGTGCCATGCATGCTTTCATGTTTCATGAAAGCAACTCGGCTATTGAAACAATTGGATAATGGAATGGCTGGATTGAAACTTGTATGGGCGTAATGACCGAAAAAGTTTTAGTTATGCAGTAGATGATCAGATCCCAGCTTCTTCCGGTATATGTCCTGGATACAACAACAAATCTCCATGCCATAATTCCAGACTCTGTTGTTTAAGCTGGTTGTTTTGGGTGTCCCTGTCCATCCTTTACAGCTCCTCCTGTTAAATTTTCTATAATATATAGTAAATATACTGCACAATCCATAATGGGCACAGCAGGTGTGCAAACCTGGGAACTCCGCACAGGGATGGGGAGAACCCCTTATAATGGAAACAGTTGGTGTGCAAACCTGGAAACTCCACACCACACAGTGACCTTGGGGGCTCCTCATATTGGGCACAGCAGATGTACAGATCTGGAAAATCAATGCGAGGATGGCGAGAGCCCTCATAATGGACATGACAGTTGTGCAGATCTGGGAATGCAGCACAGACATCCCACCAATAAAGTCCCCAAAAAGGGAGATGAAACTGCCAGTAGATTTAGATCTCAACCATCTGCCAAACACCGAAATGTCAGTATTGGTTGGACTGGCTCTTTAAAATGGAACTTCCGCTTTTCGGAACCCTCCCTCCCTCCGGTGTCACATTTGGCACCTTTCAGGGGGGAGGGGGGTGCAGATACCTGTCAAAGACAGGTATTTGCACCCACTTCCGGCATAGACTCCCATGGGAGTCTATGCCTCTTCCCGTCCCGACCGCGCTGTCTGCTGGGAACACAAAGCTCCCAGGAGAGAGCGGGGACCACTAGGGACGCGCAGCGCGACTCGCGCATGCGCAGTAGGGAACCGGGAAGTGAAGCCGCAACGCTTCACTTCCTGATTCCCTCACCTAGGATGGCGGCGGCAGCTCCCAAGAACCGAGCGGGTTCTCGGCGTCCCCTGCCGACATCGCTGGACCCCGGGACAGGTAAGTGGCAATGTATTAAAAGTCAGCAGCTGCAGTATTTGTAGCTGCTGGCTTTTAATATTTTTTTTTTTGGCGGTGTGGGTGAACCCCCGCTTTAAAGACCCCTTGAAGGGGGGGCGGATATGGGAACATCAATGCAACAATCTCACACCTGGTGTTCCCAAAGAATGTGAGAAGACACTGAGCAATTTAACTCAACTGAAGCTATTTAACTACAATATGAGTACGAGATACTTCATAACTGTATCATTTGTTTATGTATATGTCCAAACGATGCCACTTTGTGGTCTCACACCTTTAGGACATAGCTTGAAAAGATAATGAATCCTAATAGGTTTAGTTAGGAGGGCATTTATAGTACATGCATGCTTGTCCAGTGGGAGTACAGTTCACAAGAGATCCTTTAGGAAGGTTCTCTTTATATAACACAGAAGTCACAACCTTTTGTTCCCCTAAATTAAGATTTTATCAGCCGCCTCCATGTCCACCACCGGCTGTGAAGGTGGAAGCAAATATGGGGCCTGCTGTCTGCCTGGCAACCACAGAGATTATTGCCCGCTCAGATAGTTGTATCAGAGTTGTCTGTATGTTCATCTAACTATCTGCTCAGGAAAAATGATAACAATAGAGGAACTGTAGATAATTAATTATTCTCATCAATTATTTTCTTATATGTGTAAAAGAGATCAGCATGACCTAATCATATCCCTATTAAAAATATTGTTTGCCTGTATCACTTAATAAAAAAACAGCGAGGGGCAGTTGTATGAGCTCATCACATAGGCAGACATGGCTTCATGTATACCTGCTTCCTTCTTAGTGAATCTGCACAGTAGTTAGGCCTTGGGGCCCATTCACACCGCACAGCATTCATAATTGTGCGCATTATGCATGTTGTGAATGTGTGCTGACATGCTTGGTAATGGGTTGTTATAATGCATTGCACTGCATGTTTTCTTTCTTTCTTGTTACTTTCTTTCTTTTTTTTTTTTTCTCTCTCTCTCTCTCTCTCTCATTCTCTCTCTTGTTTTCTCTCGTTCTCTCTCTCTCTTGTTCTCTCTCTCTCTCATTCTCTCTCTTGTTTTCTATCGTTCTCTCTCTCTCTCTCTCTCTCTTGTTCTCTCTCTCTCTCATTCTCTTTCTCTTGTTCGCTCTCTCTCTCTCTCTCTCTCTCTCTCTCTCTCTCTCTCTCTCTCTCTCTCTTGTTCTCTCCCTCTCTCTCTCTCTCTCTCATTCTCTTTCTCTTGTTCTCTCTCTCTCATTCTCTCTCTCTCATTCTCTCTTGTTCTCTCGTTCTCTCTCTCTCATTCTCTCCCTCTCTCTCTCTCTCTCTCTCTCTCTCTCTCTCTCTCTCTTGTTCTCTCTCTCTCTCATTCTCTCTCTCTCATTCTCTCTCGTTCTCTCGTTCTCTCTCTCTCATTCTCTCGTTCTCTCTCTCTCATTCTCTCCCTCTCATTCTCTCTCTCTTGTTCTCTCTCATTCTGTCTGTCTTGCTCTCTCTCTCGTTCTCTCTCGTGCTCTCTTTCTCTCACATTGTCTCTCATTCTCCCTCCCTCTCTCTCTTTCTCTCTCTCGTTCGCTCTCTCTCTCGTTCTTGCTCTCTTTCTCGTTCTCTCTTGCTCTCTCTCTCTCTCTCTTGTTCTCTCTCTGTCTCTCGTTTCTCTCTCTCTCTTGTTCTCTCTCTGTCTCTCGTTTCTCTCTCTCTTGTTCTCTCTCTGTCTCTCGTTTCTCTCTCTCTTGTTCTCTCTCTGTCTCTCGTTTCTCTCTCTCTTGTTCTCTCTCTGTCTCTCGTTTCTCTCTCTCTTGCTCTCTCGTTTCTCTCTCTCTTGCTCTCTCGTTTCTCTCTCTCTTGCTCTCTCTCTCTCATTCTCTCGTTCGCTCTTGTTCTCGTTCTTGTTTTCTCTCTCTCTCTCTCTCTCTCTCTCTCTTGCTCTCTCTCTCTCATTCTCTCGTTCGCTCTTGTTCTCGTTCTTGTTTTCTCTCTCTCTCTCTCTCTCTCTCTCTCTCTCTCTCTCTTGCTCTCTCTCTCTCATTCTCTCGTTCGCTCTTGTTCTCGTTCTTGTTTTCTCTCTCTCTCTCTCTCTCTCTCTCTCTCTCTCATAGGAAGGTATTAGGGCAGGTTGGAACGTGATGTGCTACAAACAAATACTTTGTTTGTCCTACTTTTTTTTTTTTTTCATCACAACGAATGTAGCTGAAGCTATAGGACATGAGGCAAAAGCTTTGTTCCTGGATTGGCCCAATACAGCCCTACAAAGCTGGTGTGAACGTGCCCTTGCTGTTCCTCTTATTTCCCTGCGTGTCTACCAGGCGGGGTCTTATTGATAGAGATTGATAGACTCCCTGCAGTCTCTAATGACCAGTGCTTCTGGTGGTTAGAGGCCTCATGATTTTTGCTTTGGGTCACAATAAAGAGCGTCTGAGCATTTATTTATGCCAAGAAAGATGTTCTTACTTTTTTATTAATAATTTTAAAATAAATAATAACATAAAAATAAAATAATTTTATTGATTAGTATTAATTATTGATTTAGGTCATGTGAATTTTAATGATAGGGCAATTGTACTGTTTGCCTGTAAGGCTGGTACCTCACATAGTAAAAAATTAACATTTTAGAAAAATGCTGTCCCTTTTTTTAATTTATTTTAATTTATATACTTATTCATTTTTTTTATGTCTATTTTACTCTTAGGGACGTGTGTAGAAATGTTGAATATTTAAATCTTTGCAGCGCTACCTGTATCCGCACACACCTCCTCTTCCTCAGCTGAGCAGGCATGAGTCGACGGTGTAAGTTATAATGTTCATAGCCACTAGATGGAGCTAAGTATCATGATGATTTTCTATTATACCTAGCTCCATCTTGTGGCCAAATGTGGCATTTTCTGGTTTAAATAAATGAAAAAAGTTCTACCAGCATAGGAAGGAGCCTAATAACAGTTTTTTTTCCTCCTCATTTTCACAGAGTTAGTGTATAAGTACTTTTATTTGGAATTGCTATGCAATTTTTTTTTTTTTATAAATGCCCCCCTTGGTGTGCTATCGAGCCAAACTAGGCATTTGCCTTGGGGGCAGCATAAGGATTACTTTCTGATAGTTGTATTAATAGTTTTTAGTTGACTTGTACTAACAACCTATTACTTCATACAGGTTTCTTTCTTTATCTGCAACCCTAGAACTTACTATGTCCATCTCCTTCTTCATCTGCTCCATCTTTTCCTTCTTCCCCCCTTTTCCCTTCTTCTTAATTTTCGCGTCCATCTCATCTTTGCCGTCCCTCTCCACCTCCACCGAGTACATGTCATACTGTTCCTAAAGGGATAAAAAGACAATACTTGATTAATTCAGATTTAAATCACTATTTCCCAGGTAAAGGATATCTAAACCCGTGAAAAAAAATATAACATTAACATATTACAGCTTACACTAGACCTATTTCATTCCGAATCGAAATTCGGAGGAACTTTTTGTTATTCGGAAATTCGGATGTATCTGAATTTCCGAAGTACAATAAAAATGTATTTAAACGATTCTGAAATAACGTAATAAAATTCGGCCAAAATTTGAATCGAATTCGACTCAAATTCTAAATTGAATTAGAAAACAAGAATAGAATAAAATAGAATAGAAAATAAAGGAATTGAAAATAATAGAATAGAGTAAAACAGAAGAGAATAAAATAGAAAATAAAAGAACAGAACAGGAAAAAAAATTTATTAAAACAGAAGAGAAAATTAAAAGAATAGAAAACAATACAATATAATAAAATAGAATATAACCATATTATGAAATCTGAATTTCAAATAGAATAAATTTGAATCAAATGGATTTGAAAAACATAGAAAAAAATAGAATAAAATTCAATACAATAGAATAAAAGAGAATATAACTGTCTTCCAAAATTCGAATTTCGAGGAGAAAAGCCTGAAAGGTAAACTAAAGCAGCCACCACTTCTAAGGACCAGAAGCCAGCAATATATGACTTTGTTGCTTTGGGGTTTAGATATACTTTTTTATCTTTGCATATGCTTTTAGGTTGACAAAGTGTGTGTTGCTAGAGTGATGGACCCAATTGTGGAAAAGATAGGACTTGAAATCCAAATTGTAGAGGTAGCCATGGGGAGCCCCCAGAGTAGTGTAAAAAGGATGAGACACCACAGATCTAATGCAAGTCCTGTAAGTCTTTAGTAAGATGACCCAAATCAATAAAATGTATATCCTTTTATTTTACTTTTTGTTGTCCAGTATTCTATTCATTTACTGCAAGCATCTAAGCTCTAATGAAGTGAAGGGGAGTCTTGAGTTCAAAAACATGTTCCCTTAGCCCTGATGAAAGGGAGTCTTGAGCCCCGAAATGTGTTGGCTTTAGCCCTGATGAAGGGGAGTCTTGAGCCCCCAAACGTGTTGGCTTAAGCCCTGATGAAGGGGAGTCTTGAGCCCCAAAATGTGTTGGCTTAGGCCCTGATAAAGGGGAGTCTTGAGCCTCAAAATATGTTGGCTTAAGCCCTGATAAGGGGGAGTCTTGAGCCCCAAAACATGTTGGCTTAAGCCCTGATAAAAGGGAGTCTTGAGCCCCAATACATGTTGGCTTAAAACCCTGATGAAGGGAAGTCTTCAGCCCCGAAATTTGTTGGCTTTAGCTCTGATGAGGGAGAGTCTTGAGCCCCCAAAACATGTTGGCTTAAGACCTAATGAAGAGGAGTCTTGAGCCCCAAAAGGTGTTGGCTTAAGCCCTGATGAAGGGGAGTCTTGAGCTGAGAAACCTGTTAGCTTAAGCCCTGATAAAGGAGAGTCTTGAGCCCCAAAACATGTTGGCTTAAGCCCTGATGAAGGGGAGTCTTGAGCCCCAAACATGTTGGCTTACTGTTTAATATATTTCTAGATATCAATTTATTCCTTCTTGATGCCCAACATGGCAGCTCATGGCCAGATCAAACTTCCAGAAATGTCAAATGTCTTCATCTTATTGGTAAATCTTTCAGCTAATGTCGTTTATTGGCCTTTTAGGTGTTAACTCCCTTTAACACCTAAAGCTGTTTTTGATTATATAAACCTCGGCTGATAAGGGGACACTTTCTCCTCTAATCTTGGGCTGGCCAGCAGGACTAATAGCGCCTGACAATGGCGTATCGCATGTACAAGGTGCTAAGCAAACAGTGCGCTGTGTATTCGTAGTTGTTGTTACAGAAATAATTTGTCCTTTACAGGATAAGAGGGAGATATGTTATCACAGCAGCTGCTCTTGGGGTTGACTTGTGGTCACATTCATTGCTGCGCGACTCTTTACGTAATGCGATAAGGTCGTCTTTCAGGTTACCCCAGATTCAAGATCAAGAGGAGCCCACTAGGCGACTAGATGTGCATATGTATACAGTGTGTGTGTATATATATATCCTTTACCCCTAAGTGTTTTTGGTTTCCCTACCCCTCAGTCGTGAGCCCCTACTCCTCCCATTGCATTCTCCATAATACAAAATAAATAAAAAGCAAGCAGGGATGGTGGGAACCCCTCAAAATGGGCACAGCAGATGTGCAGACCCAGGAACTCAGCACAGGGATGGTGGGAACCCCTCCTAATGGGCACATCAGATGTACAGACCTGAGAACTCAGCACAGGGATGGTGGGAACCCTTCATAATGGGCACATCAGGTGTACAGACCTGAGAACTCAGCACAGGGATGGTGGGAACCCCTCCTAATGGGCACATCAGATGTACAGACCTGAGAACTCAGCACAGAGATGGTGGGAACCCCTCATAATGGGTACAGCAGGTGTACAGACCCGGGAACTCAGCACAGGGATGGTGGGAACCCCTCATAATGGACACAGCAGGTGTATAGACTCGGGAACCCATTACAGGGATGGTAGGAACCCCTCAAAATGGGCACGGCAGATGTGCAGACCCAGGAACTCAGCACAGGGATGGTGGGAACCCCTCCTAATGGGCACATCAGATGTACAGACCTGAGAACTCAGCACAGGGATGGTGGGAACCCTTCATAATGGGCACATCAGGTGTACAGACCTGAGAACTCAGCACAGGGATGGTGGGAACCCCTCATAATGGGTACAGCAGGTGTACAGACCCGGGAACTCAGCACAGGGATGGTGGGAACCCCTCATAATGGACACAGCAGGTGTACAGACCTGGGAACTCAGCTCAGGGATGGTGGGAACCCCTCATCATGGGCACAGCAGGTGTACAGACCCAGGAACTCAGCACAGGGATGATGGGAACCTCTCATAATGGACTCAGCACAGGGATGGTGGGAACTCTTCATAATGGACACAGCAGGTGTACAGACTCGGGAACTCAGCACAGGGATGGTGGGAACCCCTCATCATGGGCACAGCAGGTGTACAGACCCAGGAACTCAGCACAGGGATGATGGGAACCTCTCATAATGGACTCAGCACAGGGATGGTGGGAACTCTTCATAATGGACACAGCAGGTGTACAGACTCGGGAACTCAGCACAGGGATGGTGGGAACCCCTCATAATGGGCACAGCGGGTGTACAGACTCGGGAACTCAGCACAGGGATGGTGGGAACCCCTCATAATAGGCACAGCGGGTGTACAGACTCGGGAACTCAGCACAGGGATGGTGAGAACCCCTCATAATGGACACAGCAGGTGTACAGACCCGGGAACTCAGCACAGGGATGGTGGGAACCCCTCATAATGGGCACAGCAGGAGTACAGACCCGGGAACTTAGCACAGGGATGGTGGGAACCCCTCATAATGGACACAGCACATGTGCAGACCCAGAAACTTGGTGCAGGGATCTCACCTATAGATTCTACAAGAGACAGGAGTAACTGGGTCGAACTCTCCAGGATCTAGCGAACACTGAAATATATCTGTTGGGTGCAGTGGCCCTTTAATTCGGTAAGGTGAAACAGTTACAATAGTAAAAGCCGCTCTGATCGTCATCTGTAGCACCTCTAATGACACTTTCCTGCTGTCTATCTTCTTGATTGGAAATGTCACAGGGTGTACCGGGTCAACAGCAACCTCTGCAATAATCCATTGATGAATAGGTGATATTTTCACACAGATTTTTGATGTTCCCTTGGGGGTTCCTTCCACTCACAGTCCCTATAGTAGCTGTGCAGGCCTCCATGGCTATTGTTACCCCACTGTCTGACAGTGTTCTGCAGCATATTAATATTACAAAAACTTTTTGGATAGAGTAGGGAAGGCTTAAAATCTCAGGATTTTTGCCCCATTGAGGTAAAGTATCTGCTCCCGTAGGACAGGTGTCTTCAAACTTTCTAAACAAAGGGCTGGTGCAGACTTCAGACTTTAGGGTGGCCGGACTGTGGCCACTGGGAGTACAAACTGTCCCAGCGTCAGTGGGAGTAAACAATGCCCAATCGTTGGCGACAGTGGGAGGAATTGTGCCCCATCACTAATGCCATTAGGCCCCATTGTTGATATCATTGGGAAGAATTGTGCCCCATCATTGGGGCCATTTAGCCCCATTGTTGGTGTCATTGGGAGGACTTGTGTCCCATCATTGGTGTCATTGGGCCTCATTGTTGGTGTCATTGGGCCCCATCGTTGGTGTCATTGGGCGCCATTGTTGGTATCATTGGGAAGAATTGTGCCCCATCATTGATGATGTCATTGAGAGGAATTTTGCCTCATCATTGGTGTCATTGGACACCATTGTTGGTGTCATTGGGAGTAATTGTGCCCCATCATTAGTCTCATTGAGCCCTATTGTTGGTATCATTGGGAGGAGTCGTGCCCCATCATTGGATCCATTTAGCCCCATTGTTGGTGTCATTGGGAGGAATTTTGCCCTTCATTGGTGTTAGTGGATAAAATGGCACCGCGAGGGTTGGATACAAGCAAGCAAAGGGCCACATCTGACCCCTGGGCCGCAGTTTGGAGACCACTGCCGTAGGATATGAGAGCAAATCTCTCCAAACTGAGGAACTGCTTTTAGATAGTTGTCCCTGTAACAGGTGTCCCCATTAAAGGATTTTCCTTTTATCCCTGTTCCAGTGACACCAGGACAAATAGAGAAGAGAAATCTCTTCAGCAGCAAAACAGACCGCAATAAAACAAAAACCTGACAGAGGTTCTAACTCGTATACTTAAAAAAACTAAAAATGTTATTTCTTGTGTCCTTACTCTATCCAAAACTTAAAAAAAATGAAATGCTGGCTTTAGATACAATTCATTTGCACACAAAACATTTGTTTGGGGCATAGGCAGACTCAGGGGGTACATATACTTTATCTATTTTACAAACTATATTATATATCTGCCCCCTCTTACCACAGAGCAGGGCCTCACAAATCCATGGAGCCTTTGCTGCAAAGAGGACAGAGATAAAAAAGGTGCTAAAAGTACCATTTTTCTACTGCCAACTACTCAGCAGCAGTAGTAGCTTCAATGTCAAACTTATAACTCATAAAGTTATATCTGAAGTATCTCTTTTGGGTGGACTAACCCTTTAATTTGGATGGATTGACCCTTTTGTTTGTCAAGGTCAAAGACCTACAACACTGGAAGCCACTGTGTAACCAGGTCATTTTCAATAAGTAGTAATTTAGACTGGTTTGTAGAGCCCCCCCCCCCCCCCCCGACCTAGAACATAATCTGCTCCTGGACTTTACTTTGGCTTTGAGACCCTTCACTGGAATCTGTTGGCTGAAGATGTCGATAGACAAGGTGGTGGATCTGACCATTCCAGTTGTTCTATACATAAATTGTGGCATTGAGCCCAGGTTCACACTGAGCTGCGGGAAATAAAGCTGTGCGAGTTCAGCTGAACAAATCGCATGTCAAATCGTACCAATGTGAACCAGGGCTTAATACACAATTGTATCAGCATGGTGCGCATGTTTATACCCAGCCCAGATACCCATGGAAAGCAGTCACGATCATCCAACACTGGTCTTGGGCGACCACTTTACATTGGTCAGCTTGAGGGGTGACCGTACAGGTGAGTGACCGCCGGTATGGATGTCACCAGTTCAGTTCAACTCAAACTAGAAAGACTTGACCTACCACTGTAGACCTTTATTTTAGAGGTCATTGGTTCCTTGGTCGTCATCTTCATCCTATGGCTTCCCTTATCAGTAAGTCTCTGTCTTGAAGTAAGAGCATTGACTTACAAACCAATGAAGCCCACAAAAACTACAGCCAGGGAACTAGAACAAAAAACCTCTGTAAAGACCAGCAATGGTAGCAACCATTTTTCTTTCTTGACTAGCCTGGTTGATCCTAATTTGGAATGCAGAGAGAGGACCAGGAGCAGAGCGTTCTCTTTCTTCTACTTTAGATATTCTTCTGTTGAATTAACATTTTATATATAGATAGATATATATACACATATATTTTTATTCTCACTCACCTTCTTCCCCATTTTGCTTGTTTGGTGGTCAGGGGAATTCCTTCAGGTTGATGGTTGATGCCAACAAGTCTTGGCACGCGCCTGAGTCAACTTATAAAGTCCAAGAGTTGGACCCTCCCCGAAGCACAGAGTGCATCAACCACCCCCATCTTCCACTCTCTGCCCCTTTACGTCTGTAAGGCAGATCCAATCTCTGCTGTGTGATAAAACAAGGACAAGCAGGTTACAGACTCCTTCTTCTGTCCTTCAGTCTCACGTTCCATGGCCAGTGGTGTATTGACTCGAGGGTCAGCTCAGCACTTTACGTCTCAGGCTTTTAGAACAGTGATATAGCAAAAAATGAATTGTAAAATGCTACAACTGTCCAATGTTACAAAAGTATCATCAATTACCAATTTTGTTTACAGCTACCACTGCACCTGGGGGAGGCCCCTCCTGCCCACCCCTGGTTCTTGCAGGTGTGAATGTCTTTAAAGCTGAACTCCAGGCAATTTTTTTCCTCATGCAGTGGGTCTGTGCCCACGCTGCTTGGGTCAACTGCTCGCTTTGTCTAGGGGTGTGCAGAAAGATTATACCTACCCTATCGTCCATACTCATCCTCAGCACTCCTCCACAGTCCAGAGGTAGACTGTACCTGATCTATGGAGCCTGCTCTGGGCGTGATGATGTCAGGAACAGTCCACTATTCAAGGCTTCTGGAGCGTGTGGGTGCCAGACTTGTCTTGTGCTGGGAGGATGGGAGGATTATGTAAGTATATCTCCACTCTCCTCTCCCCTAGACAAAAATGAGCGGTTAACCCGTGCAGTGGGTAGAAATAAAAAACTGCCAGGAGCTCAGCTTTAAAGACCTCCACACCTGCAAGGACCTTGGGTGGGCAGGAGGGGCGGCTGCCCCAGGTGCAGTGGTAGTGGCGGTCGCTCCCTCATCACATTCTCAATATCAATGACTGGCAACCAGCAGGCCACACCTGCAAAGACCCGGCTTTTGTACTCAGGGCCCAGACAAGAGGTGGGCAGGAGTGGCGGCCTGCCCCAGATGCAGTCGTAGGGGGTCCGCCCCCACACCTCATGCTTCAGATCAGTGGCTGGGAGCCAGTGGGCCAGGGCTTCATAACTGCTCTGACAGCTATTGCTGTCACACCGTGCTCCACAATCTTCACTATCCACTAGGAATGCAAGGAATACCGGCATTGGTGCCGATACCAAACATTTGCATGAGTATTGGTACTTGCGCAAATGCTCACAATACCGAAACCGATACTTTGCGTCAATACAAAATAAATTGGCACGAATTGCACTCCAAAGAATCTCATGCGATTTGAACAGGAATGTGATGCTATTCCTGTCCAAATTGCATGTGATTTCCCCCACCGCTCCTGTGTGTGTGTGTGTTTGTGGGAAGAGAAAAGCGCCATCTAGTGGGGAGTATTTCAAAACTGTTAAAATCCACAGTACATATCTGGCCAAATGCAAAATCTTCATAGGTGTCCCGGTCCCGCAGATGATAGCAAATCAAGGCCAGTGAAGGTACTTTTAGGGCTGGAGGAGATGTAGAGGTGGTCTGCCCCCCAAGCTGACATCAATCACTTTGCCCTATATTCACAGGGTGCTCCAGCCCTGTAAGCAACTCCAGCAGCCACGATTTGCTGTCATCGGTGGACCGGGACACCTATGAAGATTTTGCATATGGCCAGATATGTACTGTGAGTTCTAACCTTTTTAATAAACTGGCCACTAGATGGCGCTTTTCCCTTTCTATCAGTGGCGGCCGGTGGTATTTTTTTTTCACCTTCACCTCCCCGCCCCGGCCGGTCGGTCACCAGGCCGCAACACTTACCCCGGGCTTCCCTCCGGGCAAACGGCTTCCCCTGCATCTCCTCTCCTCTCGTCTCCTTCCTCCCCCTCCTGGCGCCCAGCGTAGCTTCTCCTCAGGCTTCCGTACGGGCAACGGATGGGCGGCCAGTTAACTTCCCGTGCGTCTCCTCTCCTTGTGTCTCCTCCCTCCTCCTCCTGGCGGCCAGCTTAGCTTCTCCTTTTGGCCAATTGGGAAATGGGTCTCAGGACCCTCTTACTGATTGGCTGGGAGGAGAATTAGTGTGACAATAGTGAAAATAGTGAATAGTGAATATTCATTCGCTATTGTCAGGCAACTGGGTGGGCTTCGGGTGCAGTGCTCTGGTGCACAGGTGACACGGAAAACGCATCGTACGTGCGCAACTACCTTCTGGCTGCTAGAAACCAAGCGATTGGCCACGCATGTGCAGTGCACACTCCAAGCTAACCATGAGCAGCCAGAGATTGGGTGCTGCAGGGGGGGCTGAATGTAAGGTGACCTTGAAGGTAAAGTAGATGTAAGCCAAAACTGTAAAGTGGCCTTGGAAGCCCAATCGCTAAAAAAAAAAAATAGACGTGCTATTGACTTGTTCATATCGGGTGTGGTGCCGGAACCCATGTAATTGACATGAGCATAAGGGGTCACCTGATGTAAGGGGGACTCTAATGAGGACACCTGGTGTAAAGAGGGACTCTACTGGGGACACCTGATGTAAAGGGGGACTCTACTGGGGACACCTGATGTACAGGGGGACTCTACTGGGAACACCTGATGTAAAGGGGGCACTCTACTGGGGACAACAGAGTAGATTGCGATATCACCACCCCTCCTTTCCACATCATCCAATCAGACAACGACTTGCATTCAATGAAAAAATACAAGGTGTCCTGGGAATGGCAGCAGCACCCCCATGTTTACTATAAGGATAAGCAGTCTCTTGGCACTGGACCTAGACGACTGCCGCTATTGCCAGCAACAACTGCTACAGTGATTCTGCACTTCCACAGTCAAGCTAATGATTGTGACCTCACCACGTCACCTTTTCACCTCATCCAATCAAAGAACCCCTTGCATTCATTGAAAAAAAAAAAATACAAGGCAATCTGTGAATGGCAGCAGCACCCTCCTCCCAGCCACTTTTCACTGGAACTAGATGACTCCTGCTATCGTCCTAAAAGTAACAACTACTACAGCAATTCTACATTTTCACAAGTATGGAATATGGATACTTAAATTAGTCCAAGCTGGACCACACATGCACATGGTCTGGGATGGTGTCGGGTACTGGCTCCACCTTTTAGATGCTAGAAGAGGCAAACGGTGATATCTAGTACTTTTAGTTTAGTTTAGTAAAAATACAGTTCTCATGGTTTTCTGCTGAACGCAAAAAAATTGTTTTTTTTTTGTAAGTGACGGAGATGTTTGCACTTTGTGAAAAAAAAGGACCTAGGTCACGGCTTCCTTCCAGAACTGGCGGCGTGTAAGAGAGGAACCACAGAGATTCACAGCTCACTATGACCGCAGGCGTTCTCTCCCCATCGCAGTGTCTTGCAAAGAGCAGAGTATACAATGGCATGCTTGTCCTGTTCTGATTTTCTTGCATTATTTAAAAAACAAAAACCTATTTCAGAACTAGAGCCGAATGCCAGCAATTCAGCAACTTTGCAAACAGTACAGGCACACATTGGGGTTGATTTACTAAAGGAAAATAGACTGTGCACTTTGCAAAGTGCAGTTGCACTCTGCGAGAGCAGTTGCTCCAGGGCTTAGTAAATGAGGAAAAGCTCTGCTGAATTCCATCATCCAATCATATGCAAGCAAAAAGGCTGTTTTTTAAATTTTCCTTGCACGTTATTGGGTATTCTTTGCAGAGCTTTACCTCATTTACTAAGATCTGGAGCAACTGCACTTGCAGAGTGCATTTGCACTTTGCAAAGTGCACAGTCTATTTGCCTTTAGTAAATCAACCCCTATGAGTTCAATCCAATTAGGTGCATGTCACCTCCCTGGCTTACCTCTATTACTTATATATGGTAGGTTTACTGTACTCCCGGAGGATACACCCGGGGCTGTGAGAGGAGAGAAGCACACAGAGCAGCTATGCCCACCCAGTGTCGGAGAATCAGCGTCCATACAAAGATGGGAAATTGCGCATCCCTGCCAGGTAGAGTCCCCAGTAGAATCCCCTTTCCATTAGTTGTCCCCAGTAAAGTCCCCCTTTACATCAGGTGTCCGCATCAGAGTGCCCCCTTTACATCAGGTGTCCCTAATAGAGTCCCTCTTTAAACCAGGTGTTCCCAATAGAGTCCCCCTTTACATCAGGTGTTCCCAATAGAGTCCCCCTTTACACCCGGTGTCCCCAGTAGAGAGCCCCCCTTACACCAGGTGTCCCCAGTAGAGTCTCCCTTTACACCAGGTGTCCCCAATAGATTCCCCCTTTACACCAGGTGTCCCCAAGTCACATGACAGGGGAAGAGGAGAAGAAGGACACAGTCCGCCCTCCTTTTTCAGCAGAGCAGTACTGAGACTGAGGACAGTTCTGTCTCCTTGCCAGCTATTTACACCCCATGCAGGCTGGTGGGAGGAGAAAGCTGCTGCTGGAGGGAGGATTTAGCTATTGGCCGCTGCTCCTTCTGACATGAGTGACACTGCAGTCACTCCTGCCAGTAAGGAGTGGGACGAGCTGCCAGCTCAATAGCACCCTGCCTTCAACACAGTGCCTGGGACAGGTGCCCACTCGCCCCCCTCTAGTTACGGCCCTGTGCCCACCCCTCCCCCTACTGCTCATTCACAGCAGCCTTTGTATTTTGTGAATGAGGTCACATGATAAAAAGGCTTCTGTAAATGGGCAGAAGGAGGGGACAGCCATAGCAGTTCCAGTGACTCTTCTCTTGAAGAAACTGGGATGGGACCAGCATTGGAGCTTCTAAAGTTATCTTCCCGGAACACAATAAACCCATCAGATGTGAATAATTGAGATAAGTCTATGAGGCGGCAAGCACCTCATTAGACTTAACTCATGGTATGCCTGCAGTTTTTACAAAGTAGCTGGAATTCCTGGAATTCAAGTTCCTGGAATTCAGCTTTAATGTGCCCAAATGTCAGAAATGGATCAGCCCCTGCTGCAGGGTCTCTTTGTGATCTGCCACAATGTTACAATGTACAGTCTGATCACTGAGGAAACTAAGGAAATGTTTCCTTCTGTCTTCAGCTGCCTGACCGGCGACCCGAACTAGCACTTTTCCTATTTTTTTTTATCATGCAGTTGGTTGTCCTGTATTCTCCTTATTTACTGACAGAATCTAAGCCCTCATAAAAGGGGAGTTTTGAGCGCCTGAGACATGTTGGATTTCTCTTCTGACCAATTGTCATGTGCAATAAAGATTCACTGGACTTAGACATCTCATACTTTTCACATTCCTGCAGCAGACTGGCACCATCCTAGCCTAGGCAAAGTCACCGGGCTTGGTTTTTATAATAAACTATAGCATGTGGGGTTGTCTTGTTATACTGTCGCAGTATATGGTAACATCCTCTGTTGCCCCAGTGACGACATCCCTTCTGACGAAACGTGTCAGGCGGAGCTTTAGCGGTGATGTCAATGCGACTGCTGGGGTGCTAGATGCGATCTATATGATAAGCTGAGCTCTTGAGAATTTATGTGATTACCTGTCCTATTTTAAATAAATATACCGTAGTTCCTTTTTACTGCACCATGAGAGTTCTCCTCTCCTGTGTTTTATAATGGTTATGTTGGACTTTATGAATTGGGATTTTCCATTTTTTATTTGCACTTTATGATGTGGTATGCACTTTTTTTATGTTATGAAATAATTATCATGCACAGATACGAAATATCTATGAATTTCAAGTAATTTATTGTAACATATTTTTATGTATTTAGACTTCTTTTATATCAGGAGTGATGGTATAGTGCGTTTGGCAGTCATTAGTCACTTATGGTGATTTAATTCCACAATAAAATTTTTGTATGTTGGAATTTATAGGGACACTTTTTATTTATTTATTTTTTAATTTTAGTTTTGCTTATATATATATATATATCTATATATATATCTATATATATCTATATCTATATAGATATAGATATATATATATTAACATGTTGAAAATGTATTTTTGCCTACTATGCTACTATGAGAACCCTACCGTCCTTTATCTTTTAGACAATGCTTAAGGTCACCACACTATGGGACCTATTTATGGAAAAAAAAAATTCTGACCGTATTTTCATTGATACAGCACTTTACGCTGGTTGTTCGCTCCATCTAGTGGCCAAAAGCTGTTTTTTTTTTTCTGATTTTGACAAAATACAGCATTATGGACACTAGATGGAGCTGCCGATCATAGGAAACCACTGTATTAGGCTAAATATAGTCAGGATTTGTCAGGGCTGGTCGAAAAGTTTGTCACAACTGTCCAACAATTTTTTTTATAAATGGACCTTATTCACTCTAAGACCGCAGTACATATATATATATATATATATATATATATATATATATATATATATATATATATATATACACGTTGAGGTTTTTAAGTGGTTTACCAGGGTTATGGATAAAGCTATCAGCCATAACCACGGTATTTATTTTTTTCAGCCGGCAATTCTCTTTCTTATAAAAGCGATCTGAGCGGCTGATTACCCGCTGGATCGCTTTCAGAAGCAGAGTTGTTTCCGTAGCTCGCCGGTGTTTCTTGGGTTTACCGTTCTTACTGGCGAGCCCGGGAAACCAGCCGCATGAACCACTGGATCGTCACAGAGGCAAAGAGAGACCAGATCGTCTCTGATCACCTCCATAATCTAGGAGGACCGGAGCGACGTCATGGCGCCACTTCCGGTCTAGGGCGGAAGTAAACTATTTTTTTTTCTTAAAGTATAAGATTGATAGGAGTATTTTTTAAATTTTTTTCTTTTTTTTTTCTTTTAAAGGTAGAGGAGAGATTTGGGCCCATAAAGAGGACCTGTTATCGCTTAATTCTATTACAATGCATGTTTACATGTCTACCTTTTAGTAGAGAAACAGTGTTTTAGTCTTTAAGGTTCTACACAAAACGGAGATATCAGTAACTGTCTTGTCTAATTGTACTGTACTGTATGGCATATAAAACCCCGCTTGCTGTACAGTGATGGAAAATATCTGACTGTAGCTGCACTGCGTATTTGAACTTCTGTGGCTTTTGCCCCCCCACTTCCCCCCCCATTTCCTGACCTCCTGTTTCGTAAAATTCAACATCACAGACGCACGAAAATGTCATCTACAGTATGTATTGTGGATACAAACGTATCAGGAACACATGGCAGAGCTCTATATGAAAACAGTAACAGTGTAATCTTGAAGAACAAACACAAAAAAGGTAAATGAAATGCCACCCAGCACTCCCGTGCACTCAGGGCTGCTGATAAGGTGGAAAGCAGCAGTCCTTCTGTACGGGGGCCCCGGCTCTATATGTTCAATGAGGGGCCCATACAGCTTTATGGTAGTTCACTAGACCGGCAGGGTGGGGAGCGTGCTGAAGACTGCAATGTTAAATCACAAAAGTCGCAAGGAAATCGCAAGCAAGTTGCAAGGAAATTGCAAGCAAGTCGCATGGATTTGGGGGTCGCAGCAGTGGGAACCGAGCCTCATGATCCCACAGCGGGCCCTCCCCCAAGATGGCAGAACGCCAGGGCCCCGTTGCAAGTGCTACCTTTGCGATCCTGGTAGTTCCATCACTGGCAGCGGTATGGAGTTGGGTCACAAGCTATGTTCAGCTGCAACCAGGCAGATAGGTGCAGGGTCAGGTTAAAGTTCAAGGCCAGGAAGAGACTGGAGTTTGTAACATGCTGGTGGCAGGGTACCAAGTCAGAAGGTTTAATCATGGTCAGATGTCCAAGCCGTGGTCAGTAACACAAGTGAACAGTTTATAGTGGGTGGAGCCAGGAACTCATGAACTAGTGCGGATCATCTAAGATGCCACCTACCCACAACTGCCCTAAACGTAACTGACCCTCTAAAGCAGGAGTGTCAAGCTCAGTTTCATTGCGATGTACAGGTTGCAGTTCCAGGGGTGCCCTATGTACAGGGTGCAGTTCCAGGGGTGCCCTATGTACAGGGTGCAGTTCCAGGGGTGCCCTATGTACAGAGTGTAGGGTTCAGGAGTGCGTTACGAACAGAGTGCAGATTCCATGAGTATGTTACATACAAAATGCAGTGTTTAGGGGTGCCCTATGTACAGAGTGTAGGGTTCAGGAGTGCGTTACGAACAGAGTGCAGATTTCATGAGTATGTTACATACAAAATGCAGGGTTCAGGGATGCCCTATGTACAGGGTGCAGTTCCAGGAGTGCCCTATGTACAGGGTGCAGTTCCAGGGGTGCCCTATGTACAGGGTGCAGTTCCAGGGGTGCCCTATGTACAGAGTGTAGGGTTCAGGAGTGCGTTCCGAACAGAGTGCAGAGTCCATGAGTATGTTACATACAGAATGCAAGGTTCAGGGGTGCCCTATGTACAGGGTGCAGTTCCAGGGGTGCCCTATGTACAGAGTGCAGTTCCAGGGGTGCCCTATGTACAGGGTGCAGTTCCAGGGGTGCCCTATGTACAGGGTGCAGTTCCAGGGGTGCCCTATGTACAGGGTGCAGTTCCAGGGGTGCCCTATGTACAGAGTGTAGGGTTCAGGAGTGTGTTATGAACAGAGTGTAGAGTCCATGAGTGCCCTATGTACAGGGTGCAGTTCCAGGGGTGCCCTATGTACAGGGTGCAGTTCCAGGGGTGCCCTATGTACGGAGTGTAGGGTTCAGGAGTGTGTTATGAACAGAGTGTAGAGTCCATGAGTGCCCTATGTACAGGGTGCAGTTCCAGGGGTGCCCTATGTACAGGGTGCAGTTCCAGGGGTGCCCTATGTACAGGGTACAGTTCTAGGGGTGCCCTATGTACAGAGTGTAGGGTTCAGGAGTGTGTTACGAACAGAGTGCAGAGTCCATGAGTATATTACATACAGAATGCGGGGTTCAGGGGTGCCCTATGTACAGAGTGCAGTTCCAGGGGTGCCCTATGTACAGAGTGCAGTTCCAGGGGTGCCCTATGTACAAAGCACAGGGTTCAGAAGTGCGTTATGTACAGAATGCGGAGTTCAAGAGTATGCTATGTACATAGTGCAAAGTTCATGGGTGCGCTCTGTAGAGAGTGTATGGGTGTGCGCTAAGCACAGTGTGCAACCCCCCCTCCCAAAAAAACGTCCTCGCTTGCCTCTAGTACCTCCCTGTGTAGGTGGCTCTGCCTTGCATTGCAAATTATTCTCTCTTTGAGATTCTGAAGATCTGTCTTCACTGTGCCCCGCCATGAGCGTTAGGTCGGGGAGCCGCTGAGAGCAAAGCTGCCCCTGGTCAACACAGAAGGCTTCTGTGTTGACAAGTGACAGTGGGAAGCTGGAGCAGAGGGTGAGAGCCCGGAGTTGGAGGAATCCAGCTCCGCCATGTTCCATCTGCAAAACTGGATGCGAGGGCCACATGGCAAGGCCTGGAGAGCCAGATTTGGCTCACCGGCCTTGTTTTTGGCATATATGCGCTAAAGTGTGTACACATTTTAAAAAAGAAATCCTTGTGTTCCAATCACATCGGTCCCCTCTTTAGATTATAAAATAAGCCTAAAAATCTCAAATGCTCGTTGGTGCTCCCGCTGCTGTGGACTGCCCTCGGAGGAATGCCGCAGGAGTTAAGCACTGCCATGCCTGTGGGGTGTTAGGGCTCCTTTAACTTTTTTTCATTATTTTTTTGTTACTTGGTAGTTTATTAACAAACATTTGGAATGTATTTATTTATTGTACTGTTTATTTTCCAATAAAATGACTGAATTCCTTTTGTACAGGGAAATGCTATTTGCCAACATTTTAAATTTATTTTCAGGAACAGTATTTCTCAAATAGGGATTCAGTAAGACTATTAAAGGACTCTTTAGCAAAACAGGAGCAATGCTCAGACTTTACTAAATGTTGATGATGTGCCAGAATAGTAAATAAGAACATTACGCTGAACTCACAAAAACCTAAGCAGCATAACAGTCCCAAAGTGATCAAAGTCCAGATAAAGAAAACCTGTGCCAAACGAAACCTTTCTAAAGACTGATTGTACATCATCTCGGCAGTGTTGCCTCCACGTTCCGTCACATGAGCCTTAGGAGCCCCAGAATCCAGACACTTCTACTAACCAAATGGCAGTTCAGGAACTGAGTTCAAGCTTAGGCCTGTCTCCTTGGGCACCTCAGTATAGTTGAGTGAAGCCTTCCATTGTAGTGATTTAACCAACACTAAGGGAGAAGTAGGGGTTTGCACAAGTGGGAATTTAGATCCTGAAGTCATTATTTTCAAATTAAGCCACGCCAGGTTTAAGGGGTCACATGACACCCATGAAAGAAGCCTGTAGGTACATCTAAGTGCTTGATTTAAAATTCTACAAGAACATCTACTGCAGGTGATCTCCATACCAGGGACTCTCAGTGTGGGTGATCCCCATACCAGGAACTCTCAGTGTGGGTGATCTCCATACCAGGGACTCTCAGTGTGGGTGATCTCCATACCAGGAACTCTCAGTGTGGGTGATCTCCATACCAGGAACTCTCAGGGTGGGTGATCTCCATACCAGGGACTCTCAGTGTGGGTGATCTCCATACCAGGGACTCTCAGTGTGGGTGATCTCCATACCAGGAACTCTCAGGGTGGGTGATCTCCATACCAGGGACTCTCAGTGTGGGTGATCTCCATACCAGGAACTCTCAGTGTGGGTGATCTCCATACCAGGAACTCTCAGTGTGGGTGATCTCCATACCAGGGACTCTCAGTGTGGGTGATCTCCATACCAGGGACTCTCAGTGTGGGTGATCTCCATACCAGGAACTCTCAGTGTGGGTGATCTCCATACCAGGGACTCTCAGTGTGGGTGATCTCCATACCAGGGACTCTCAGTGTGGGTGATCTCCATACCAGGGACTCTCAGTGTGGGTGATCTCCATACCAGGGACTCTCAGTGTGGGTGATCTCCATACCAGGGACTCTCAGTGTGGGTGATCTCCATACCAGGGACTCTCAGTGTGGGTGATCCCCATACCAGGGACTCTCAGTGTGGGTGATCCCCATACCAGGGACTCTCAAGCCTGGTCACCCCTCCTGACCTTATTTTATCTTTTTTTTTTTTTCAAAGAAAGTCTTCACTCAGGGGATGGTCCTACTAATAATGTCAATGAAAATTCAAGAGATTGATGATTGGACATTGCACACTTAGCCTTTGCCCAATGTTCTGGAACAGGAACTGCATGCCCAACCTCTTGCTTCTTAAAGGCCAAGTGTCATCAAACTGTTTACTCATTGGGACAATCTCTTTCATCGCCTCTTGAGGCAATCTTGGTTTCAGAAATAAGGCATCACGTGTTTTGTTCCTCAGGATGGCAATTTGGCTGACTAAAAGTGAATCTGTGTCCTGCCCTTGAAGGGCAAAGCAACAGGTCCACTTTCCTTTGCTCCTCTGTCACTCAAAGTGGCTCATCTAGAGCAAGAGAACATTCTGATATTTTTGGGTATGGGGGTGCAGATGAGTCACTCCCCTTCTTCTCAGGAAGTAATGTTGAAGGCTAGAGCAGAAAGTTGCCAGACCCAGCTATGTCACCTATGGTGGTGGTGGGGGGTCCATAGCCCTGTAAAAGCTCCAACTGACTTTCACAAGAGAAAAGAGTGGTAAAGGAGCAAAGGAAAGGTGAGCATACTGAACACACCTGACCCCGGATAAACCAGATAAACTCTCGCCGCTTCAAGCACGCTACATTGGTAGTCATAATTATGTATGTGAAGGACATGCTGGAGAGGAGAGGTGGTGTCTTCTGTGTCCTGGACCTTTCCGATTATAGTCCTATAGGGGCATTAATTGAATGTATAATAATCGGTAGGGCTCTCCAAACTGCGGCGGTGGGCTGGATATGGCCCTTTGCTTGCCTTTATCCAGCTCTTGTGGCACTATTGCTTAAAATTAGGTGAGGCACTATTATTTACACTGACACCAAGGACAGAGCACAATTCCTTCCACTGGCACCAACAACGGGGTACTATTCCTCCCACTGACACCAAAGATGGGGAACCAATTCTCCCACTAAAATCAATCATAGGGTACTAGTCCTCCCACTGACACCAATTATGTCATTTTTTTTTTACCCCCACTGACCACCAAGCCTATGGCATTTTCTACTCCCACTGGTCAAAGTCCAACTCCCCTAAAGTTTGAAGGGCAGTAAACTGGCCCTTTGTTTCCAAAGTTTGGGGACCCCTGATCTAAGGGCTACCCGTTCAATTTGAGGTTTAACTTGTTGATGGGACACTCCTTTTGGTTTTGCAATTTTTTTTTAAATGGGCTGATGGACACCTGACACAATGGCGTTACTTATGATATTGTGTACATAATCTCCTTTGTTCCCCAGAAGAAGCCCTTAGGGTGAAACGCGTTGGGATTCTTTCTGTTTACCTACAACTAAACTTCTTTCTGCCGATGGCAGAAATTTAGGGCTGGTTTAGTATATTCGGCACTCCTTACGGAAGTGTTGGGGCTGCTTGAATGTATCTAAAACTTTATGTAGTGTCTCTTGGGGATTATGTTCAGGGGTTAGCTTACACCAAGTGTATAATTGATTTTAGAGACGGGGATATTATGTCCCTGGGATTTTTAATGCATTTGTAAATACAGTTTTTTTTTCATTTAAATGCCCGTGTGAGATTTTTTTTTTCAGAGACCACCCACCTTCTATGTTCTAATTGACATAATTCCCCAGTTTATCCGGGGTCAGGTGTGTTCAGTATCTAATTGGGATGTGGTGGTTTCCTCTAGACATGTGCAGAACGCAAACATTTATTTTGATTAGTTGTTTACATAAATTCATTTCATTTGTTTTCGGAATCTGTTTTGTTTATTCGAGTTCAAATCGATTTTAAATTTTCCAAATTCGGTCAAATTGAGTTCAATTCCTTTCGAGATTAATTTTATTCTATTTGAAATTCAAATTTTGGAAGATGGTTATATTCTTTCCATTCTATTGTTTTTATTCAATTCTATTCTATTCTATTTGATTCGAATTTCGGAAGGTGGTTATATTGTTATATTTTTTTCTTTTCTAATCTATTCTGTACTATTCTTTTTTTTTTATTATTTCATTATCTATTCTATTCTATTCAAATGTATTCTATTTGAAATTTGAATTCCGGAAGATGTTTATATTCTTTCTATTTTATTCTATTCTATGCTATTTTTTTTTATTCTAGTCTATTCTATTCTATTCTATTCTATTCTAATCTAATCTATTCTTTTCTATTGTAAACTATTCTCTTCTGTTTGAAATTTGATTTTCAGAAGAAGTTTATATTCTTTCTATTTTATTATATTCTTTTTTTTTCTATTCTATCCTTTTTTCTATTCTATTTGATTCTATTCTATTTGAATTGAAATGTATTCTATTTGAAATTTGAATTTTAGAAGATGGGTATATTTTTACTTTCTATTTTATTATATTCTGTTTTGATTCTTTTGATTGATTCTGATTCTATTCTATTCTTTTCTATGCTAGTCTATTCTATTCACTTATTTTCTATTCTATTTTGTTCTGTTTTACTCTATTCTTTTCTATGCTAGTTTATTCAATTCACTTATTTTCTATTCTATTTTGTTCTGTTTTACTCTATTCTTTTCTATTCTATTCCTTTTCTATTCTATTTTTTTCTATTCTTTTATTTTCTATTCTGTTCTGCTCTGTTATATTCAATTCCTTTCTATTCTATTCCTTTTTTTTTTCTATTCTATTTTAGTCTCTTCTGAAATTTGAATTCGATAACTATTGAAATTTTATCTGAAATGTTTTGTTTTGTAAATATGGATTCGTTTAAATTCGTATTGTAATTCAGAGATTTGGATACATCTGAATATCCGAATAACTAAAAATTTGTCAGAATTTTTGATTCAGAACGAAACGAACCGCACATGTCTAGTTTACTCCAGACACCACCCCTGCTATGAAAGGTGAGCAAACGCAGATGCTTTGTCCTTCTACATTTAGATGAAAAGAATGAACAAAGTGCCCAAAAATTTGAATAAAGCTCATCAATAAGCCAATGATTCAAAAGGCAAAAGTGTCCCCATTCTTCCACAATAATCCACCACAACAATCTGTTAAAACTGCATTATGATAATTTTTTTTTAAGGCCGTAAAGGTTTTCTTCCCCACTAAAGCTTGTCTTTCAGACGTTGCCCACTCGGGATATAGGGGGCCCGTCTAGATACAGCGTTCCGACTTTTTTTGAACTTTGCACTGTTTATACAGTGCCTTGAAAAAGTATTCATACCCCTTGAAATCTTCCACATTTTGTCATGTTACAACCAAAAACGTAAATGTATTTTATTGGGATTTTATGTGATAGACCAACACAAAGTGGCCCATAATTGTGAAGTGGAAGGGAAATGATACATGGTTTTCAACATTTTTTTACAAATAAATATGTGAAAAGTGTGGGGGGGGGGGCATTTGTATTCAGCCCACTTTATTCTGATACCCCTAACTAAAATCTAGTGGAACCAATTACCTTCAGAAGTCACCTAGTTAGTAAATAGAGTCCACCTGTGTGTAATTTAATCTCAGTATAAATACAGCTGTTCTGTGAAGCCCTCAGAGGCCTGTTAGAGAACCTTAGTGAACAAACAGCATCATGAAGGCCAAGGAACACACCAGACAGGTCAGGGATAAAGTTGTGGAGAAGTATAAAGCAGGGTTAGGTTATAAAAAAATCTTTCAAGCTTTAAACATCTCACGGAGCTCTGTTCAATCCATCATCTGAAAATGGAAAGAGTATGGCACAACTGCAAACCTACCAAGACATGGCCGTCCACCTAAACTGACCGGCCGGGCAAGGAGAGCATTCATCAGAGAAGAGCCAAGAGGTCCATGGTAACTCTGGAGGAGCTGCAGAGATCCACAGCTCAGGTCGGAGAATCTGTCCACAGGACAACTATTAGTCGTGTTCTCCACAAATCTTTGATGATTTTATCATTTCCTTCCACTTCACAATTATGTGCCACTTTGTGTTGGTCTATCACACAAAATCCCAATAAAATACATTTACGTTTTTGGTTGTAACATGACAAAATGTGGAAAATTTCAATGGGTATGAATACTTTTTTAAGGCACTGTACTCAGGTGCTGTTTTGTTCTCCAAACTGAACTTTGCCTTCAGCAGTGTCCTGTTTTCTTTTTTTCCTTCGATTACTGCTATGACCTTGTCAATGCCGAATACTTGCCTTGTCTGCCGTGTATACTGTACTCTCTTATCGCTGCCTCCCGTCCATGCTGAGCAGGCGTGGTGAAAGGGGAATTCGCTGGCCACGTGCCGAGCTAATGAAATCTGTAAATATTTCCACAACCTAAACATTAGCGATATCATAGACCTCAAAAGTGCCTATTAAAAAGTATATGCACACCCCAAACATTTTTCTTTATTCATTTTATTTATTCAGTCTTTGCGTGTAGAAAATTTTTGGCGCAATGCAGCTTTCAGAGAAAACAGTAAATATATAAGTACAGCAGGTCTTACAATTTGTCAGGACGATAATGGAGGATACCATACATTACTATATTCACAAAGCAAGGTCCATAAAGAAACACGGATAAGCGAGTTTGGGGTGGGGGAACTTGACTGGCCTACACATAGTCCTGACCCCAACCCGATAGAACACTTTTGGGATGAATTATGGTATTGGTATGCTGACGCCTTAAGAGTTCCCTTCGCTGGAGCTAAGGGGCCAAGCCAGGGGCGGACTGATAACTCATGGGGCCCCCGGGCAATAGGAGATTATGGGGCCCCCAGGCAATCAGAGATTATGGGGCCACACAGTATATACACACACAGTATACACATACATGTACACACGGTATACACAGACAGATGTAAAAAAAACCACAGATTTTTACACACTGTCCCTGGTTTTACTGAGGCTGGAAACCCTGATGGGGCCCCCTTAGTGGCCCAGGGCCCTCGGGCAGTGCCCGACTGGCTCAATGGTCAGTCCACCCCTGGGCCAAGCCCAACCCTTGAAAGACAACCCCACACCATAATCCGAGTTACTTCCAGGTTCGCGGCTCCGGCGCTGTGATCAGCCGGTGCCGCGATGACGTCACATGCGCGCGGGAGCTGCCTGTCACGGCACAGCTACCGAAGAAACGGCACCAGCAAAACCTGTCCCTTCAGTGTACATGTGCCGTTGACGTCGGCAATAGATCATATACTGAATATCTCCTACACGGTGCCAGTTTAGGAGATATTCACGATACCTAGAGGTAAGCCTTGTTATAGGCTTACCTCTAGGTAAAAGCGGTGTAACAGAGTTTACAACCACTTTAACCGACTCCATTTAATGTTTAATCAATCTTGAATTCTTGCAACGACTGAAGGAATTAAATTGTATCAATTTATTTTTCTCATTTTGAAGGTCATATCAATACAGCAGGTCGGAGGATGCAACTTAGCCATTTTTTGGGGGTCCTCTGAACTTTTAAGAAATCTTTTTTTTTTTTTTGGTTTATAAGGAGGACGATGGTTAACCTAATCTGAGTGCCATGATGACAATGTAAATTATGACTCCAAACACCAGAGACAAAAAATTAAACAAGAGCGCATTGCTGGAGTATTTTCTTGCTGAGATCCAGTCCTGCTTTGCCACGGCGTCGCTCGTCTGCAGAAGATGATAAAATATAGTCACTTTAAGCACATGCAAAAGCAAAACTTTTTTTTTTTTTTTTGGATAGAGTAAGGGAGGGTTACAACTCCTGTATGTTTTTTTTTTGCCATCTGTGTTTCATTGAGGAGACTTCACTTCCTGTCCCATAGCCAAAACATGAATCCATGGTTGTCCTCAGGGTCACCAGAACTAGTGTCCCTATTGGAACATATCCCCTCTATTGCTCTTTGGGGGACAACCTAACATTTGAATTCTATTTTTTTTTTTTTACCCTTATTTTTGACGATAATGGTAACCAGGCTACATAGAGAGCGCAAATCTCCTTAATGGGGACACAGACAGCAATAAAATCCTGACAGGGGTTCTAATTACTCTCCACTCCATCCAAAATTAAAAAAACATGTTTGCTTTTAGTTGACTCATTAATGGCAAGAAGGAACGTTCTGATGAAGAATTGTTCAAAAAATGCAGATTGTTCTCGACTTTTTTACACTCAAGTTAGGATGGACCCCTGGCATGCATTATTGCACATCAAACTAGAAAGTTTCCACAGAAACTGGCGGGCTTTATACTACTGGTGGCCAAGGAAACCATTGTCCATACATGGAAAACGCAGACTATTCCATGCAAAGTGTTTTTACAAAGAATTAAACAAAGAGTGAATGGGTTTCTGCTTAATGAACAACTCTTGCATTCTCATGACAAATTTATGAGAGTGTGGATGCTTTGGCTTGCCAGCAACCATTAAAATATTATGACCCATCTGCTATTTCATGGTCACTCCAGGTGCTGATGCTTATCACCCTTGCCCCTTTCCACTTCCTTTCCTTTCATTTCCTCCCAATCCCCTCCACCATGACCCATATGGCATTTCATGGTCACCCCAGGGGTTGATGTTTACCACCCTTGCCCCTTCCCACTTTCCTCCCTTTCCCCTCCTCCTACCCCCTTCCACCATGACCCATCTGATATTTCATGGTCACCCCAGGGGCTGTCAGTTATCACCCTCCCCCATTTCAGTTTTCTCACTTTCCCCTCCTCCCAACCCCCTCCACCATGACCTGTCTGATATTTAATGGGCACCCCAGGGGCTGTTGCTTATCACTCTTCCCCCTTCCCTCCCATTACCCTCCTCCCAACCCCCTCCACAATGACCCATCTGATATTTCATGGACACCCCAGGGGCTGACACTTGTCACCCTTCCCACTTCCCTCCCTTTACCCTCCTCCCACTTTGTGTCAACCCCCCTTATATCCACCCTTCCCACACCCATCTCTAGGGATGGGCTTTATGTTCGGTTTGAATATGAGTTTGACTCGAACATTGGCTGTTCGCCCGTTCGCCGAATAGCGAACAATTTCGGGTGTTCGCGGCAAATTCGAAAGCCACGGAACACCCTTTAAAAGTCTACGGGAGAAATAAAAAGTGCTAATTTTAAAGGTTAATATGCAAGTTGCATGGTATTGTCATAAAAAGTGTTTGGGGACCTGGGTCCTGCACCAGGGGACATGTATCAGTGCAAAAAAAGTTTTAAAAACTGACGTTTTTTCGGGAGCAGTGATTTTAATAATGCTTAAAGTCAAACAATAAAAGTGAAATATTCCTTTAAATTTCGTACCTGGGGGGTTTCTATAGTATGCGCGTGTTTCCTATGTTTACACCAGTCCGAGAGCAAAATGACATTTCTAAAGGAAAAAAAAGTCATTTGAAAGTACTCGCGGCTATTAATGAATTGTCGGGTCTCTGCAATACACATAAAAGTCATTGAAAAAAACGGCATGGGATTCCCCTTTGGGTCTGGTATGAATATTAAGGGGAATCAGGCCACATGCCCTCAACATTGGGAGGGTGGTTTGGGGTAGCACCTTGTCCCCATGTTGATGGGGACAAGGGGACCCCCAGATCACGGCCCCCCCTGTGTGAATTGGTAATGGGGTACAAATGTACCCCTACCATTTCACAAAAGTCAAAAATGTTAAAGACAATAGGCGGTTTTTGACATCCTTTATTAATGTCTTCTTCTTTCCCGCTTCTTCTTCCATCTTCTTCTGGTCTTTGTTCAGTTTTCTTCTTCTTCCTCCATCTTGTTCTTCCTCTGCTTCATCCTCCGGTCTTCTCCTCCGGCATCTTCCTCAGGTCTTCTCCTCTGGCATCTTCCTCCTACTCCTTCTTCCCCACTTTGTCCTCCGGACAATCTGCATCAATGGGAGTCTCCTGCTGTGTGACGCTTCTGTTCTTGTGACAGTTCTTTTATAACTGAGGGCGGGGCCACATCGTGATGTTCCCGGGTGACCCCGCCCCCTCTGATGCACTGGGACATCCCTATGGCTGTCCCAGGGGGGCGGGGTCACCCGTTTATGTAAACGGGTGACCCTGCCTCCCTCTGACACCACGGGGGGAAGCCATAGGGAAGTCTCTGTGCGTCAGAGGTTAGCAGGGTCACCGGGTGACCCCGCCCTCAGTTATATAAGAGCTGTCATAAGAACAGAAGGGTTACACAGCGGGAGACTCCCATTGAGGCAAGTTGTCCGGAGGACGAAGCGGGGAAGAAGATGCAGGAGGAAGATGCCAGAGGAGAAGACTGTATCAAGATGCTGGAGGAGAAGACCGGAGGATGAAGCAGAGGAAGACAGAGGAAGAAGCGGGGGAAGAACAAGATGGAGGAAGAAGAAGAAAACCGAAAGAAGAGCAGAAGAAGTGGGGAAAGAAGAAGACATTAATAGACCCCTACAACCACCGGCAAGGGTTGTGGGGATGAGGCCCTTGTCCCCATCAACATGGGGACAAGGTGCTTTGGGGGGCTACCCCAAAGCACCCTCCCCATTCTGAGGGCATGTGGCCTGGTATGGTTCAGGAGCGGGGGCGCTCTCTCGTCCCCCCTCTTTTCCTGCGGCCTGTCAGGTTGTGTGCTTGGATAAGGGTCTGGTATGGATTTTTGGGGGGACCCCCACGCCATTTTTTTTTAAAATTTTGGTGCAGGGTTCCCCTTAAAATCCATACGAGAGCTGAAGGGCCTGGTATGGAATTTGGGGGGACCCCCACGCAATTTTTTTTTTTTTTTTGGTTCGGGGTTCCCCTTAATATTCATACCAGATCCAAAGGGCCTTGTATTTGACTGTGGGGGAATCCCATGCCGGTTTTTTCAAAGACTTTTATGTGTATTGCTTTTAAATGACTTTTTTTCCTTTAGTAATGTAATTTTGCTCTCGGATTGTTCTAAACATGGGAAACATGCGCTACTTTACAGGCATACTATAGACACCCCCCAGGTACCAAATTTAACCACATGCCGACCGGGCCATAGTCGAAAGACGGCTACAGCACGGTCGGCTTATTCTGGGTGGGCATCCATGGACGTCCTCACAGAATCGCGATCCCGGACGCCCCCTGGGGTGCGCACCCAGGAACATCCGTGACCGCCGGGCACGGGGGACCCGGCGTGTCAAGGATTATGGTAAATGGCGCTGATAGCGGCTGTTTACCACGTGATCGCTCCGTCAAATGACGGAGCATCACTTGTAAACAAACTGGCGTCATGTCATGACTCCGGTTCCTCCCTCCCCTCTCTGTACCGATCGCTACAGTGTGAGAGGAGAGGGGGAGAGATCGTTTGCAGTGCTGTGGGCACTACAGATCCAGCCCACAGCGCTACTCAGTGCCCATATTCTACCATACTTAGCCATACTCTGCAATACTATGCAATACTATGCAATACTATGCCAATACTATGCCAATACTATGCAATACTCTGCCAATACTCTGCCAATACTCTGCCAATACTCGCCAATAAATTTTAACAGAAACAAAGATTTAATTTTTTTTTACCGAATTTTCAGTCTTTTTTAATTTATAGCGCAAAAAATAAAAGACCCAAATTTTGATTAAACCAAAAGAAAGCTCTGTGTGAAAAAAAGGACAAACATTTCAAATGGGTATAGTGTTGCATGGCTGAGTAATTGTCATTCAAACTGTGAGAGCACCAAAAGCTGAAAATTGGTCTGGTTAGGAAGGGGGTTTAAGTGCCCAGTGGTCAAGTGCTTAAAGGAATATTTCACTTTTATTGTTTCACTTTAAGCATTATTAAAATCTCTGCTCCCGAAAAAACAGCCATTTTTAAAACTTTTTTTTACATTGATACATGTCCCCTGGGGCAGGACCCGGGTCCCCAAACACTTTTTATGACAATAACTTGCATATAAGCCTTTAAAATTAGCACATTTGATTTCTTTTTAAATGACTTTTTTTTCTTTAGAAATGTCATTTTGCTCTCGGACTGTTCTAAACATGGGAAACACGCACCACTTTACAGGCATACTATAGACACCCCCCAGGTATGATATTTAAAGGAATATTTCACTTTTATTGTGTCACTTTAAGAATTATTAAAATGACTGCTCCCGAAAAAACGGCCGTTTTTATAACTGCGTAAATTGACGGCGCTATATAAGTACCAGAAATAAATAATAAATAAATATAAGCCTTTAAATTGAGCACTTTTGATTATTCATGTTCGTGTCCAATAGACTTTAATGGTGTTTGCGTGTTCAAACAATTTTTTTTTGCATGTTCGCTGCAAACCGAACCGGGGGGGGGGTGTTCTCTTAGTTCTCTTCCCTTTTTTTCTCTACCCTTAACACCTAGATTACTACTACCTAGATTACTAAGTATATCGTATATCAGCTGCTATACAGTTCACATTTCAAACCGAAAACCACTAAGAACACTAATGCAACCCCCCTTGTGTCACTCTTCACCATTCACAGCCCCTTCTCCAATCTACCCTTCTTATAGTCTCTTTTTTTCTCTCCCCAATTACCTAGATTACCCAGGACAACCTATATCACCTACCATACAGGTAACATACGGCCCTCCATATTGGGGCCAAAAACCACAAGAACACTAATCCAACCCACCTCCTCTTCGTGTCACTCTTCCTCTCCACCATTCACACACCCATCTCCATTCAACCCCTCCCTTATTCTCTTTGTTTTCTTCTCTCTCCCCCCTAGCACCTAGATTACCCAGGACAACCTATATTACTAACCGTACAACTCCCACACGGAACTTCAAATTGCAAACTGAAAACCACTAGGAACACTAATGCAATCTTCATCTTCATTCCAACCCTCTCTTAATCCCTCAGTTCTCCTCTCTCTCTCCGTTAGCACTTTGATTACCCACTACAACTTACATCACCAACCGTAGAGTTCCCATATGAAACTTCACACTGAAAACTGAAAACCACTAGGAACACTAATGCAAGCCCTGCTTGAGTCACTCTTCCTTTCCACCATTCACAGCCCCTTCTCCCATCTACCCCTCCAATGTTCTCTTAATATTTTTTTCTTTTCCCTATCACCTAGATTACCCAGGACAACCCACATCATCTACTGTACAGCTCCCATACAGCCCTCCACATTTTTCATCAAAAATCACAAGGAACGCTAATCTAGCACCCCTCCTCTTTGTGTCACTCTTCCTTTCCACCATTCACACACCCGTCTTCATTCTACCCCTCACGATTTTCTTTTGGTTCTCTTCTCTCTTTTCTCTCCTCCTAGCACCTAGATTACCCAGGACAACCTACAGTATATCACCAACTGTACAGCTCCCATACGGCACTCCGCATTGGAGCCAAAAAACACAATGAACACCAATCCAACCCCCCTTTATTTGTTGTCACTCTTCCTCTCCACCATTCACAACCCAATCTCTAATCTACCCCCTATGTGCTCCTTGCACTTTTTTTCTTTTTTTCACTCACCCTAGCACCTAGATTACCCAGGACAACCTATAACGCCTACCATACTACTCCCATAATGCACCCCACATTGGAACCAATCAAAAACCAACCACAACACCAATCCAACCCCCTCTTTTCTTTGGGTCACCCCTGCTTTCCACTATTCACAGCCCCATCTCCAATCTACCTCTCCTGTATAATCTTAGGAACTTTTTCTTTTTTTTTTCTTCCCCTTAGCACCTAGATTACCCAGTACAACCTATATATCACCTACATACAGCTCCTATACGGCACTCCACTTCGGAACCAAAAACCACAAGGAACACTAATCCAACCCCCCCCCCCTCTTCATATCACTCTTCTTTTTCCACAATTCAGAACCCCCTCTCCAGTCTACCCCTCCTGTATACTCTTGGTACTTTTTCTTTTTTTTCTCTCCCCCTAGCACTTAGATTACCCAGGACAACCTATATCACCATATGGTAATTCACATGGTAACCATAAACCACAAGGAGCACTAATCCAAACCAATAGAGTTTTTTTTTGGCGCTCCTGCCAGCTACTAGTAAAATGATGAAAGCACTCCCTCATATCCTATTGGTTCACCCAGAACATTCACTTTCTTATGTAGCGCCCTGGTGTTTAGGCAGGGTTGCTCCTAAAGGTACCTGCCTGGTATAGCTACCTTGGCTAATTGTTGAGGATCAATTGATTTCACTCTAAGTCTGTAATTGCTGAACTTCTCTCTTTTTTGCCGCTAGGTGGCCGAGTACCTGGTGGCATTAGGTATGAAGAGGGGCAATGCAAGGTCAGATTATGAGTATATGGGGTTTCCCAGCCAATGGGCAGGGGTTTTCTTAAATCCCTTGGCCTGCCGGGAGAACCTATATATTTGGGTGGAGTCAGGTGATCGCTGTTCTGTGCCACCTGGAAGGCTGTCTGGGTGGACGTGTGTTATATTGTCTGCTGCTAGGCTCCTGAAGTTCACTGGATTTCTGGCAGGATCAACAGGCATTTTCTGTACTTGCAGTATTTTTTTAAAGAGACAAAGCATGAGGAAATGTACATGTATGACTGAGACGTACATTTTTTTTTTTTTTTTGCTTTGCCAGACATACACTTTAAAGTTTCACCTACTTCCAATACAGGACCGCGCTCTTACCTTGCTGGAGAAAACTACGGCAACAAGTCCAAGAGGGCAAAAACAAAAGATGAGACTTAGAATCGACCAGCAAAGATAATCTTTTGGCCTGGACATCATCACTGCAGAAGGCTGGGTAGCAGCCACAGGGGGGGCATTGGTTGCCTGGTAGACAGTGTATTGCTGCTGAGATCCAAAAACTGTAGCGTTTGGATATGGTGGTGGAGTTTGATACTGAGGGTGGGGTCCAGGAGCTGTAGTTATGGGATATTGAGGCATATTGGTAGGTGGATAGTAAGGCTGAGGGGCCATAGGTGTGGTGTACATAGGCTGCTGTTGAGTCAAGTTGGCTGGAACGCTTGAATAGTAGGTTGGGTAGGTACCAGGTGGGTGAGCTGTTACGACCTGGGAGGCTGGATAAGCAGTGTGGTGCATAACAGGTGGTTGGCCTTCTGGCATCAATGTCGTTGGGTAGGGTGGAGGAGCTAGATTGCCCGGAGGTGCAGGAGATATTGAAGTTGGATAGTTGGGCTGGAAGTCCTGAACTTGGTTGGGTGGAATCTCTTGAGCAGTTGTTTCCATTGCATGTGGAAGTAAATTCTGTTCCTGGTGGCTGACTTCAGACGGTTCCTGCATTGTTCAAGTGGTTTTAAGAGACTTCTATCGCCTTTACCTCCTTTGCCTCCACAGAAGGTCACCTAGAGTCCTTCAAGATGAACTGACCAGCAGAAAATGAGGAAATCCTTTACCGTTCAGCTTACAGATTATAGTTTCCACATCAAATAAACTTCTTTAAAAGTGCAAGGGTCTCCATATAGAGTAAAGCATACCAACTGCAGGAAGCCAAAAAATGTTAGGCAAGTATCTCCATACAGAGTAAGGCTTAACAATTACAGGAAGCCAAACCTGATTGGGCAACCATGTTGTAATGCCCATAAAGTGTGGAAATTGGACATGTATGTGCTAATAGTAGTCTGTTCAATGTGTTCTTTCTGCATTGTGAAGAATTTCCATTCGTTTTAAAACACGTTTTATATTTTTTGTCTTCACAGGTTTAACCAAAGCCTGATAATCCAGGTTTTCAGTAGACAGCAGCTTGGAGAATAAGCCTTTTTTTTAATATGCTTTTGGCAACCCCAATGGCCTGATCCCATTGCTGAAATTCCTAGTACCTCTCAGTGTTGTTCCCTTTTATATAGCCGAGTAAGGTAGTCTCCCTTCTCCTGCTGTATTTTTGTACAGCAAAATGAGGGGAGCCAAATCCTGGTGGGTAATACTGTGTATTCAGGTGTGGAGATCCCTCTGCCACCCAAGCTCACAATGTATATAAAAAGCCAAGGGTGGGTTTACCCAATCGGTGCCTACGCAAAACCAAAAATAGATGAATGATACTTTAAAGCCCAAACTGAAGTACCAGTTTAAATGAGTTAGACAATCTCCAGGTGCACCAAAACTAAAAGTGTGCAAAGTCTTATGCCGCGTACACACGGTCGGACTTTTCACCTGCAAAAGTCCGACGGATGCCGCCGGACAAAGTCCGGCGGAAAGTCCGACCGTGTGTGGTCTCCATCGGACTTCCGACGGACCGTTTCGGTCGGATTTTTGCGGAAATCCGACGTACTTTAGATTTGAAGCCTGCTTCAAATCTTTACGTCGTACCTCCGCCGGACTCAGTTCCTGACGGAAAGCCCGTTCGTCTGTATGCTAGTCCGAAGGACCAGATACGACGGAGGAGCAGGTTACTGCATCTCGCGCTCGCTGCAATAGGAAAAACAAATCTTCCTATTGCGGCGAGCGCGGGGCATACCAGGCCCTTAGGTCTGGTATGGATTATAAAGGGGAACCCCTACGCCGAAAAAACGGCGTGGGGTCCCCCTAAAATCCATACCAGACCCCGATCCGAGCACGCAGCCTGGCCGGTCAGGAAAGGGGGTGGGGACGAGCGAGCGCCCCCCCCTCCTGAACCGTACCAGGCCGCATGCCCTCAACATGGGGGGGTGGGTGCTTTGGGGGAGGGGGGCGCCCTGCGCCCCCCCCCCCCAAAGCACCTTGTCCCCATGTTGATGAGGACAAGGGCCTCTTCCCGACAACCCTGGCCGTTGGTTGTCGGGGTCTGCGGGCGGGGGCTTATCGGAATCTGGGAGCCCCCTTTAATAAGGGGGCCCCCAGATCCCGGCCCCCCACCCTATGTAAATGAGTATGGGGTACATGGTACCCCTACCCATTTACCTAGGTAAAAAGTGTCAGTAATAAAACACAACACAGGTTTTTAAAATAATTTATTAAACAGCTCCGGGGGGGGGGGGGGTCTTCTTCCGTCTTCGGGGGTCCCTCTGGTTCATCTTCTCCCGGCGTCCGGTTGGTTCTTCTCCGCTCTCCGGCCTCTTCTCCCGGTGTCCCAGGTCTTCGGCCGGCCCCTCCGCTTTCTTCAGGTAGCTCTATTGCCAGCGGAGGTCCGGACTTCTGGGCTTCTTGGCTTCTTGGCTTCTTGTGTTCTCTTCTCTTCTCTTCCCCCAGATGTTGACACGACGCTCTCTCCGGCTGGACTGGTCTCTGAGGGCTGCGTTGTGACTTATATAGGCGGAGACCCCGCCCCCATATGATGTCACAGTCCCTGGGCATGCTTATTAAAGGGGGCTCCCAGATTCCGATAAGACCCCGACAACCAACGGCCAGGGTTGTCGGGAAGAGGCCCTTGTCCTCATCAACATGGGGACAAGGTGCTTTGGGGGGGGGCGCAGGGCGCCCCCCTCCCCCAAAGCACCCACCCCCCCATGTTGAGGGCATGCGGCCTGGTACGGTTCAGGAGGGGGGGGGCGCTCGCTCGTCCCCACCCCCTTTCCTGACCGGCCAGGCTGCGTGCTCGGATCGGGGTCTGGTATGGATTTTAGGGGGACCCCACGCCGTTTTTTCGGCGTAGGGGTTCCCCTTTCTAATCCATACCAGACCTAAGGGCCTGCGACGGGGCTCGCAAGGTTTCAATCTCGCCAAAAAAAGCGGCGAGATTGAATTCCTTTTCTAGTCCCGTCGTACCAAAGTCACGTTCAAAATGAACGGACTTGTCCGTGTGTGGGAAAGTCCGTTCGTTCTGAAAGTCCGGCGGAAGTCCGTCGGGAAGACCGGATTCCGGAAAGTCTGGCCGTGTGTAGGCAAGTCCGGCCGTTCAGAAAGTCCGGCGGTAGTCCGCCGGAAGTCTGGCGGCAAGTACGTCGGACCTAGCTTTCTAGAAAGTCCGACCGTGTGTACGCGGCATTATCGTTCGATTTCTTTTGAAAACAGCCACAGGCTGGGTAGAAAAGCCTGTCTCCTGCCAGCATGCTATAGAAAAGGAACCTTTGTCCCTTATTGCCACATTGGGAACCAAGGTCGGATGCTGGGCGCAGCCGTCAGTTTCTCAACGAATGCAAAGCAACACTGATTGGATGTGGTGGAACGTATGGCATCACCACCTCTCTACCCCTTTGATTAGAGATTCAGAGAAAATGCAAAGTGTTCTTTGAATGGCGCCCGTGCCCAGCTGACAACTTCCTGTGTTCAGAATGCAGCAGGCAACCACTCAACATGGGACTCGGTGAGTGGAGATCTCTGGAGAAGTGATGTCTACTACATGTGATTTTAAGCCTCTAGAGCAGTGGTCTCCAAACTTCGGCCCAAGGGCTCGATGTGGCCCTTTGCTAACCTTTATCCTGCTCTTGGATACCACTGATACCAATGATGGGGCACTATTCCTCCCACTGATACCAATGATGGGGCACTATTCCTCCCACTGATACCAATGATGGGGCACTATTCCTCCCACTGATACCAATGATGGGGCACTATTCCTCCCACTGACACCAATGATGGGGCACTATTTGTCCCACTAACACCTATGATGGGGCACTATTCCTCCCACTGACACCAACAGCAGAGACAAATTCCTGCCATGACACTAATGAAGGGTCATTGTTCCTCCCACTAGTGTCAATGATGGGCCACTATTCCTCCCACTGACAACAATGATTGGGCTCTATTCCTCCCATTGGTACCAATGATGGTGCACTATTCCTCCCACTGACACCAATGATGGGGCTCTATTCCTCCCACTGGTACCAATGATGGGGCACTATTCCTCCCACTGATACCAATGATGGGGCACTATTCCTCCCACTGATACCAATAATGGTGCACTGTTCCTCCCACTGATACCTATGATGGGGCTCTGTTCTTCGCACTGGTACCAATTACTGGGCTCTATTCCTTCCACTGACACTAATGATGGGGCACAATTTTCCCACTGATACCAATGATAGGGTACTATTCCTTCCACTAACACCAATGATGGGGCACTATTCCTCTGACTGACACCAATGATGGGGCACTATTCCTCCCACTGTCACCAATGATGAGGCACTATTTTTCCCACTGATACCAATGATAGGGTACTATACCACCCCCTACTGACCTCCAACCTTGAGGCCATGTTTATTCTCACTGATCCTGGGCTGGGGACATTTTCTACCCTCGCTGGCCACCATCTAGCCCCCCCCCCCAAGTCCGAAAGACAGTAAACCGGCCTTTTGTTTGAAAAGTTTGTAGACCCCTGTTCTAGAGGAACCCCACATGTATGGTAAATGCATACTTACATTGGTCCAAGATGATAAAAAATGTCATACCTGGATTTCTACTTTAAGCAAACATTTTTTTTTGTGAATCTGTTGCAAAGTTTCTTATTCTGCATCAGTGCCGGGCAATTCACTTCCAGTTACAGGCTGACAATGCTAAGCCCCCTGTCTTGCGATTCGTAGCAATGTTGTAAGCCTGCCCTGTCCTCCTCTAGCTGGTCGTTGAGCTACTTATGTGACAAATATGCAAAAGTTACATTTTAGATTCTATATTTTAAACATTTTATTGGATGAAAAACATGCTGAACACTTGTACGGCGGCAGCCTCACAATCCTACCTCCCAGTGCTTAGCAAGGGCGGGTTGCGTTATCGAGCTTAGCGACTACATTCTTGGTCAGGAATTAGATACCATATCTCCATCAAACCTTATAATGGAGCCTTTCTCTATAGCAATGGTTCCCCACCTTTGGTCCTCAAGTACACTGTGTTGTCAAAAGTATTGGGACGCCTGCCTTTACACGCACATGAACTTTAATGGCATCCCAGTCTTAGTCCGTAGGGTTCAATATTGAGTTTGCAGCTATAACAGCTTCAACTCTTCTGGGAAGGCCGTCCACAAGGTTTAGGAATGTAGAAATAGGTGCCTGGGGTCACCTCAGAAGTGCCCCTGGAAAAAAGGAGAAAAGTTTGGACTATCTCGGTACCTCAAGGACGTAGACAAGGATATGTATAGTTTTATACAAAAGAAATGTAATAATATATAAAAACATTGTGAGATAAAACCACATTGACAAAATAGTTAGATACAGTTGATAATTACAGCCTTTTATGCTGCTTCAAACAATTATACAAAAAAATGAAGTGAAGGTGACCCCCCGAATATGATGCGTCTCGGCGATTGTCCTTAACTAGTTTCGCAGCTATTGCTGCTTCTTCAGAAGGAGCCAGTCATAAGCATCTATTCAGATAAATCATAATCATAATTTCATGTTTAAACCATTATTTATGACATTGATATATATTTCAAAACGTGAAGGTTATTTTCTTTAATATCATATAAAATTGATGTGAGTTCTGAGAGGGATACATAGGCACTGCTTACCTAGAAAGGTGAGAGACTGCGGTAGTGTGGCAGCCTTAACAGAGGCAACCGAAGGCAATTCCCCCCCTCCCCCCATGGCGGACACGGGAAGCACCTAGGACCACTGAATTTTAAATTGATTATAGTTTACAGATAGTATGGTATATCTTCTGACAATCAGCTATAAGGTGTGTAGTGCAAGGAAACACAAAGGAAGAGAAAAAAGAAGAGGTGGGAAGAGAGGGCGAGAGAGGGGAGGGGGGAATTTGGGGGGTTGGTGGTGAGAGAGGGGGAATGAGGGTTTGAAAAGGAAGGGGGGTTTGGGGGAGAAGGAAGGGGGAAAAGGAAGGGGGGGGGAAATGAGGGTTTGAAAAGGAAGGGGGGTTTGGGGGGTTTGGGGGGGAAGGAAGGGGGGGATGGGGAAAGGGGGAGGGGAGAAAGTAAAAAAAAAGGGGAGGGTAAAAAGGGGGGGGGGACATAGTGGGATCAGATAGAAAGGAAGAGTACAGATTAGACATTGAGGAATTGAACGATAAATTTAGGTGAGATAGAAAAATTTAAAGACTGATATATTAGACTACCGACCTATTGAGTCAAAATATCCAGTGTGACTCCCCGGGATAAGGAAATGCAGGAGTAATGATGGTTACGGCTGGTTGTTATTTAGCAGTCTATTGCCAGGCAGTTGTTGACTGGTATTTATTTAAACGGAGATCTATTCAAGCGATGTGTCGCATCAAGAAAAACTTCCCCTGATAGGTATTTTATAATTAAGGTAGTTAGAGGTCAGTAGAGAGAGGGGATATAGATTAAATTTCTTCTGCCATATTTGCATAGCAGTTAGTGCCTATAGCCATGCGTCTGTCCCCGAAGCCAGGCTTGGCATTCAGTATATGGTTGGCATGGGGTCGGCATATATGTAAATATATTGCTGTTTAAATATCGCATGACTCACCATTTGTCTCCTGCTTCCGTGTATTCCCGGGGGGGTCGTCATACTAGGGGCATTTCTCGGCGTCCTTATGTGCCTCCAACCCAGCTGACGTTCATCCGTCGGCCGACGCAGGAGGACGACGTCGCTGGATCCGACTCTCCTCACAGCGCATGCGCGAAATTGCGCACGCGCAGAGACCAAATGGTGGGCCCACCTGGCGGCCATCGTCCTGGTGGGAATAGATCGTAGCTCTCTAAGGAGCATCATCATTCCCAAAGAAGGATCCGACAGAGGAGGAGGGATATATACCCCCCACACTCCTCCTACAAATACAGGCAGGGGCGTAACTAGAAATAGCAGGGCCCCATAGCAAAATGTTGTATGGGGCCCCCCTGCAAACAGCCCCCCCCCCACAGCTGCCCTAGTGTCAATGCAGCGTGACCTGTGCCCAATGCAGCGTGACTGGCACAGGTCACGCTGCATTGGGCACAGGTCACAGCTTGCCTCTTCCTCTCCTCTCTCTTCCCCTGGCTGGGAGACTGTGCCGGCGGTGCTCTCATCCTCACTGGGCCCCACTTGGCTGCGGGCCCCATAGCGCCCGCATGGGTCGTATTCAGGGGTAGTTATACCCCTGAATACAGGCTAGCCTCCGGCCAGCCTTCTACCTTGTACCTTTCACTGTATTGTGTGGGGGCAGCACAAGGTACATGTACATACCTAAAAGGGCACTTATCCTTCAGTGGACATCTCTACCTTTTGGTGCAGGTTGTTCTTAGTAGGGATGGGCCGAACGGACCCCTGTTCGGTTCGCACCAGAACTTTCGAACACCGCAAAAGTTCGGACCTGAATAACGAACCCCATTAAAGTCAATGTGATCCAAATGTCAAAAATCAAAAGTGCCCATTTTTAAGGCTTATGCCGCGTACACACGAGCGGACTTTACGGCTGACTTTGCCCGGCGGACTTTACGACGGACTTTCTGAATGAACGGACTTACCTACACACAATCCACCAAAGTCCCTCAAATTCGTACGTGATGACGTACGACTGGACTAAAACAAGGAAGTTCATAGCCAGTAACCAATAGCTGCCCTAGCGTGGCTTTTTGTCCGTCGAACTAGCATACAGACGAGCTGACTTTCCGACCGACCGGACTCGATTTCGACGGATTGATTTAAAACATGTTTCAAATCTAAGTCCGTCCAACTTTTGAGAAAATAAAGTCCGCTGGAGCCCACACACGATCGAATTGTCCGACGAAATCCCGTCCGCCGGGCAAAGTCTGTTGTAAAGTCCGCTCGTGTGTACGCGGCATTATATGCAAGTAATTGGGCATACAATGGTTATAGGAGTCCAGGTCCTGCCCTGGGGAAAATGTGTCAATAAAAAAAAAGTTTGTGAAAAACGTCATTTTTAAATGAGCAGTGATTTTTTCTGATTTTTAAAGTGAAAGCATAAAAATGAAAAATTCCTTCCAATATAGTGCCTGGGGGTTCCCTTAGTCTACTTGCAAAGTGGCAGATCTGTACCGTGTCTAGACTCTGCTGCAGCAATAATAGCATTTAAAAGACAAAAGAAAATGACATTTTCCCCACAAGCTGCCTTTATTTTGCTCAGCAACAGCTGGGGAGCCAGTGTGTATGATGAGGTCACAATGTAGTGCACTGGGAACAAGATTAGAGATTTTTTGGATACATTCTGGTGTCACTTTGACTTTGGATAGAAGTAACGGGTGTAGAAAAATTTACTCTTTGGGTGTTGGGGGCGCCTTCCCACCGTAAACCTCTAAAGGTACTCTTGATGAAAGCAAGAATTGGCCTTGCTGTAAAAAATTGCAATGATATGCACCTGTCAAACAGGTGCAGAAAAATTGGTCTTTGGGTGTCGGTGGCGCCTTCCCACCGTAACCCTATAGAGGTACTCTTGATGAAAGCAACAATTGGCCTTGCTGTAAAAAATTGCAATGTGCACATGTGTCAATTTTTCACGTCTAAGGATGGACAGGAGGTTTGAGCCATTATCGGACACCACCATTCCTGGCTCCAGCTGGCGTGGTGTGAACCACCTCTGGGCCTGTCCCTGCAGAGCTGCAAGAATCTCTGGTCCGGTGTGGTTCCTGTCCTCTATACACACCAGCTGAAGCACTGCATTGCACCTTTTAGCCTGACTCCGGGAATAGCCCTTTGAACGCTTAGGGGTACCTGATCAGGCCCGGACTGGCCATAGAGCACACCGGGCTTTTGCCCGGTGGGCACGCGGTCCCTGGGCTGCATGTTTTAGGAAGAGCGGCCTCTTGATGACTGGGCCTCACAGGGGGAGGTAAGCGGCGACCGTGGTCCGGACATGGTTAACACAGACCCTGGCCGCCGCTCACCTCCCACTATACGGGCATTCCTAAAGCAGGGCCGGTGCCAGCACACTTACGAGGTGCAGAAGGAGGCGGGAGAGAAAGCTCCTGTGACATGCAGGAAGTGCCTGCAGGGGACAGACACCTCACGGGCCGGCCGCGCTGGAGGTATAGCTGCACTCAAGGAGACAGCGGCCTCTCTCCTAACAACGGCCGGGACACTGTGATGGCTGCACAGGGAGGAGGGTGAGTGCAGTGAAAAAAACCGTAATATGTTCCAGTGCCACATCCAAAGTCCCGCTCTGTAGTGGCAGGGAAAGGGAGTGGATTGGGGCTGTCTATTTACAGATATGGGGCGGCTGTCTCTTTACAGGTATGGGGCTGCTGTGTATTTACAGGTATGAAGCTGTCTCTTTACAGGTATGGGGCTGTCTATTTACAGATATGGGGCGGCTGTCTCTTTACAGGTATGGGCCTGTCTCTTTACAGGTATGGGGCTCTCTATTTACTGCTATGGAGTTGTCTCTTTACAGGTATGGGGCTGTCTCCTTACTGGCCTGGGGCTGTTTTTTTGCTGGTTTGGGGATGTCTCTTTGCTGGTCTGGGGCCGTCTCTTTGCTGGTCTGAGGCCGTCTCTTTGCTGGTCTGAGGCCATCTCTTTGCTGATCTGAGGCCGTCTTTCTGCTGGTCTGGGGCCGTCTTTCTGCTGGTCTGGGGCCATCTTTTACTGGTCTGGGGCCGTCTTTTTGCTGGTCTGGGGATGTGTCTTTGCCAGTCTCTCTCAGGATGAATATCTGGTCACCAACCATCCCCGCGAACGCCCACATCTCCGACCTACTACACCCCAGGGATTGGGCTGCTCAGTTTAAAATGCCCGGGCCTATTTCTTGTCCCTGTCCGGGCCTGTACCTGATCATAGGACAATTCTGCAGAGGAGGGAATGGTGGTGGCAGAGGAGGAGGAGGGGGAGGAGGGGGTAGAGCTCACAGGTCTGCCATCATCACCACCAGCTGTATGGAGACATGGGGGCACAACAAGCTGCAGCACCGAGCCCTGTCCTGCATCCTTTCGAGTTGCAAGCAGCGTTACCCAGTGTGCTGTTAAAGAAATATATCATCCCTGCCCATGCTTGCCGGATCACGTGTCAGCAGTAAGGTGGATTTTACAGCTGACTACCTTGCCCAAAGATGGCAGAACATTCCCTTCCATGTGATGGTAGAGCTTGCATTCAGATGCTGGGCATGTGGGTGGAGATAACAGCTGCAGAATGTGATGGAATAGGGTGGCTGCCAGTGGCGGTGCGTCCATAAGGGCGCACAGGCACTGCCCCCTCTTTCCTGCCACCCCTCTAGCACCAATAGATAGATTCATGCATTGCATAAATCTAACTATGGCCGCCGCTGCCACCCCCTATTCAGGCGCCTGGCCCCTTTTCGGGCGCAGGGTGCCTGAATTACATCGACGCGGGGTTGTGTGGTTTTGAAGCACCTGATTAGAGCCATAGGCTCTAATAGGCGTCAAAAAAGGTGATCTGCGAGCGCCATGCTGGGTGACAGTGGCTGCGTTTGATGGCACAGTGGTGGCAATTGATGGGCACAGTGGCTGCATTTGATGGCACATTGGCTGCATTTGATGGGCACAGTGGCGGCAATTGATGGGCACAGTGCCTGCGTTTGATGGCACATTGGCTGCGTTTGATGGGCACAGTGGCTGCATTTTATGGGGCACAGTGGCTGCGTTTTATGGGCACAGTGGCTCTGTTTGATGGCACAGTGGCTGCGTTTGATGGCACAGTGGCTGCGTTTGATGGCACAGTAGCGGCAATTGATGGGCACAGTGGCTGCGATTGATGTTATCACTTGCCTGACGAAGGGGTCCTGCGCGGCCCCGAAACGTTGCACCTCCCTTGTGATGTGACCGTTTTTATGATTAAAAACCTTTTTTGGACAATCTTGTTTGCTGATCCATGGTGTGCTGGCGAAGATGTACTTCTGTTTGATGCTTCCAGAACCCAACTGGTAATCGTTACAGCACCCGTTAATGCTCTATTGCCGTTTGTCCGGGAACGTGTGCGACTGGAATATTGAATTGATTGATGTTACAGTGAGGCTGCAATTGATGGGTTATTTTTTCAGAATTTTTCAGAATTTTTCAAATTTTTGAGCACCAGCCACTGCTCTCTACTCTTTCTTGAAGTCGACCTCCTTGGGGTTGTGGCGCCTCACCTTCAGTTTCGTCCTTTGCTCTGGCACAGAATTCGCATCAGTGACCTCATCATCATCATCTCCATCTCCTCCATTTTCATCATTACCACTGGAGACAACCTGCCAATACTCTGAGGCTTGGGGAACATGAATACCAATTTGTCTACAAGTGTTCCTCCCTCTCTCTTTGCTCATGTTCCTGTCATCCTCAACCTCAGAACCAACATCTGAATCCAGTAATGGCTGGGCATCATTAAGGAGCAAGTGGCTGACGCTGTGGTCAAATAACTCAGCTGACTTCTCAATGGCTGATGGGGCTATGGCAGGAATAGATGAGGACAAGGAGGCAGGTTTAAACAATCTGGCAACTGCAGGGGACTGCACACTTGTCTCTGCTTGTGTGACAGAGGATGAGGAGGACGAGGAAGGTTTAGTAAGCCAGTCCACCATCTCCTCTGCATGCTGTGGCTGGATAGCACAGGCAAACTCACTAAACAGAGGAAATTATGCCCTGCCTGAGGACTGACCACCACGTCCACCTTTGCCTGTGAACACATTTGTTGCTGGCCCCCTTACAGTGGCAAGGGAACGTCTGCCCCTCCTTGTTGTCCTCCCAGACATTATTGGGAGGGAGGGGGCGGTGCTTATAAGCAAATGTAAAGAAGAAGTTGAAATCTGTACGTAGATGCACTTTAATCAATGTAAAGAGGTGTTTGGTGCACTTTAATTTTAGTACTCACACTACACAGACACACTCCATGGATACACTATAATATACTGCAATATAATGCGCCAAACGAACAGTGATGCACAGAACTACATGGCGTTAAACTGGCAGTAATGCTCACAGAACGTCATGGCGTTAAACTGGCAGTAATGCACACAGAAATAAATGGCGTTAAACTGACAGTAACACACAAAACGATATGGCGTTAAACTGGCAGTAATGCACACAGAACTATATGGCGTTAAACTAGCAGTAACGCACACAAAACGATATGGCGTTGAACTGGCAGTAATGCACACAGAACTATATGGTGTTAAACTGGCAGTAACGCACACAAAACTATATGGCGTTAAACTGGCAGTAATGCACAGAGAAGTAAATGGCGTTAAACTGGCAGAAAAGCACACAGAACTATATGGCGTTAAACTGGCAGTTTTGCACACAGAACTACAGTATATGGGGTTAAACTGGCAGTAACGCACACAGAAGTAAAAAAAAATTGTGTATCATAAATCTTTTTTTTTTTGTAACTCAGTGTATCTCCTGTGTGCCCTTCGTGGGGCTTCCTGAGAGACTTCCTGTCTCTGTGCACTCCAGTGATGATTGCATTGCACTACTCAGAGTGGGTTTCCTGATGGTGGCCATGTCTGTGGAACATCAAAGGCCCCTATGTCAGGGGATTTTTGTTTAGGCTGCCCACAATCACATAGATACAAAAAGCAGATTGAAGACAGATAAAAAGGTTCTTTCTGCTATGACCAAAGTATGATACCGCTTTGTTCTGTCACTTAGCTAGTAGTTAGAGACGCAACACATTTTGACTCACAGACGTCTTTTAGATCTGAGCAGATTGGTAGACTCGATCTTTATTGCAATTTTTACTATTTTTCAACTGGAAGTTGGGCAGTTCTCATCTGGGAGAACCATGTACCCATGTAGGCAGGTGCCGACAAAGGGTTAGCATGTCTTTCTGTGTAAGCACTTGTATTTCATGGCTGTGCTCATTTCCTCATGTTAGTTAAAGCGGGTTGTAAACCGCTTGTGGCAAAAAATAAATCTTGTAAGGCAATGTCATAATGTGCTAGTATGCATCGCATGCTAGCAGATTATGAGAAACTTACCTTAGAACAAAGCCCTCCAGCGCCACAAGGTCAGCGCTGAGACGGCTGACATCTTCACTCGGTCTTCCTTCAGGATTCATGACCATGAGTGGCCGGGGGCACAATGGAGCCGTTGTTTATGGCACTGGTTCTGAAGGTCTGGCACCAGTAGCAGCTGATGCTCAATTTTCTTGGGGGGGGGGGGGGGCGGCCCCCCCAGCCAGCCAGCCAACCAACCACATAACCCAACCCCCGGCGCTCGCTCGATCGATTGCCTCTTTTCCCCCCATCCCTGCACTAACCCCATCCAGGTTGCAACTTTGGCAGCTTCCCCCCCTGCGTCTCCTCCCGAGTCCTGGCGGTCGCTTCTCCTCCCGGCCAATCAGGAGTTAGGACTCATGGCAATCAGATCTTAGGACTCCTGGCCAATAGGGTCTCAGGACCCACTTCCTGATTGGCCGGGAGGAGAAACAGGAAGACATTACCGAATATTAATTTGCTAATGTCACATAACTGGATGGACTTTGGACGCAGTGCTCTGTGCCCTGAGCCCACCCTTTTTGAAGCCAATTAGAGCCTCCGGGAGGGGGATGTTAGGAGCCTAATCAGGGTTCCTGGTGATGGTCCCACAAAGCATTAGTGAGTGCAGTTCCACTTGTCTCCACAAGGGTGTCGAAGCCCCACCCACAGCCATGCTTACATTACAACAGGGACACCAGGCAGGGATGTCAAACCAACTAGAACCTCTGGAACAAAAAACACCACCAACTACAACTTGTGGGTGTCAGGAAATGATTACTTTAGTCATCTAAATTGATTGTAGAAGCAGAGTTCCTCCAATTCTAAAACACTTTATAAAAATTATTTAACTGACTCCACTCATTATTCCCAAATTCTTTTGCCTATGCAGAAAATTCTTTGAATAACCCAACAAGATCGGTGTAAGTATAGACTGCACATCAAAAATAAATTAATATTTATTTACAATAAGCCACTTACACACACACCACTAACAGGTTGACACAGACATTATATTTTACAATGAAGTTCAAAAATGATTTGTTACAGTAAAATATACACCTATAAGATTGAATGCAATAAAGGATTTCCCCTTCTATAGATATCCTAACCGCATTTGGCAGATAATAATCTGCGGTTGAGTAAATTGACCCATGAACCTGCTGCAGTCGAATTACCGGGTGAAGCCTGTCTAAAGTTATGCCAATATGGCAAATTAAAATGACCACATTTTGGGGTGTTAGGATCTAATGGGGTAGCAATTTAACTAGCATAAAATAATTGCCCACAGAAAAATCAATAATAGATATGAAAACTATGGATACCCTTTCACAAATAGGTGGTTATTGGCAAGACTCTCACAATATGGCTGCTAATCGCTGGGCGGACCTGTCTCTGGATAATGAGGTGGTCTGATCGGATCTAAATGATGTTCCTCGCATAATGTCTCTCTAGATCAGGGGTCTCCAAACTTTTCAATTAAAGTACCAGTTTACTGTCCTTCAGACTTTAGGGGGGCCGGATTGTGATCAGTGTATCCTGAATCCTCCCCAATGCCCTGAGCCCAGCATCAGTGGGAGTAAACATGGCCTCCCCCATCATTGGTATAATACCCAATCATTGGTATCAGTGGAGGATATGGTGCCCCATTGTTGGTGTCAGTGGGAGCAATCGTGCTCCATCATTGGTATAATACCCAATCATTGGTATCAGTGGAATAAATGGTGCCCCATTGTTGGTGTTAGTGATGGTAATAGTGCCCCAAGGGATATATATCACACAAGGGCGGACTGACCATTCGGGCACTCGGGCACTGCCAGAGGGCCCCATGCCACTAAGGGGCCCCATCAGGGTTGCCAGCCTCAATAAAACCAGGGACAGTATGTAAAAATTTGTGTTTTTTTAAAAATCCCAAGATTATAGCTGCTCCGCCTCTCCAGTACCTTTTCAGTGTGTGTATGTGTATTCTGTGTGTGTATACTGTGTGTCTGCGTATACTGTATGTGTGTGTGTATACTGTGTGGCCCCATAATCTATTGCCTGGGGGGCCCCATAATCTCCTATTGCCTGGGGGCCCCATAATCTCCTATTGCCTGGGGGCCTCATAATCTCCTATTGCCCGGGGGCCCCATAATCTTCTCCTATTGCCCGGGGGCCCCATAATCTCCTATTGCCCGGGGGCCCCATGAGTTGTCATTCCACCCCTGATATCACATATTACCTATATTACAATAGTGTCATAAAGTCCTAATCTGATGACTTGCATTATATAATCTATGGAATCGATTTATGTTTCATGAATAATTTGAGCTAGGAAATAGTAGACTTTTGCATTTTTGAATGACAATTACTCAGTCGTGCAACACTGTACACAAATTAAATTTTTATTATTTATTGAAACAGAGCTTTCTTTTGGTTGTATTTATTACCACTGGGATTTTTATTTTCCTGTTAAACGGAAAAAGACCGTAAATTTAGAAAAACATAACGTTTTTCTTAGTCTCTGTATTATAAAATTTTGCAAATAAGTCATTTTTCTTCTTCACCAATGGGCACTGTTAAGGCTGCACTGATGTGCAATGATGAGGCTGCACTGATGGGGAGGTACTGATAATCTGCACTGATGGGCACTCATGGGGAGGCACTGATCGGCACTGATAAGGCTGCACTGATGTGCAATGATAAGCTGCACTGATGGGCACTTATAGGGAGGTACTGATGAGGCTGCACTAATGGGCACTTATAGGGAGGCACTGACGAGGCTGCACTGATGGGCACTGATAAGCTACACTGATGGGGAGGTACTGATGATCTGCACTGATGGGCACTGATAATCTGCACAGATAAGCTGCACTGATGGGCATTGATGAGGCTGCACTGATGAACACTGATAAGCTGCACTGATGGGGAGGCACTGATGAGGCAGCACTGATAAGCTGCACTGATGGGCACTTATAGGGAGGCACTGTCGGGCAGTGATCAGCTACACTGATGTGGAGGTACTGATAATCTGCACAGATGGGCTGCACTGATGGGCACTCATGGGGAGGCACTGATGGGCACTGGTGGCGAGGCACTGATAAGCTGCACTGATGGGCACTTATAGGGAGGCACTGACGAGGCTGCACTGATGGGCGCTGATACGCTACACTGATGGGGGGGTACTGATGATCTGCACTGATGGGCACTGATAATCTGCACGGATAAGCTGCACTGATGTGCAATGACGAGGCTGCCCTTACTGTGCCCTGACAGGTCTGTTCTCTTTTCCTCACACGCTATCTCTGTGTGAGGAAAGGAGAGCCAATAACCGGCAAACCGATGTTTTCATTGTGACAGCTGTGATTGGCCCTTTACCCCGATCTGTGATCAACTGTGTTCAAAGCACACAGCGGTCACAGAGCGTGTCCTAGGGGGGTGCCCTAGGGGGCGTGCGGGAGGCCCGCAGGTGGGACGTCCTCCCAGAACTGGAGAGCCGCACTGTAGCTATCTATCAGCGGGAAGAGGTTAAAACAAGGCAGGGGAGGTTCTCAGCAGAATACCGCCATGTTAACCCGACCTATGACAGACCCTCCCGATCCTCGGCGTTGCAGAGCATTGCACCTTTTGCAGAGAATCATGTAAATTGTAAAGAGCCTTCAGTGAAACAGAATGCATGAACATGGAAGATAAATCTGTGCACAATTCTTACATTGGCTCTGTGAAAGTATAGAGAACAATTGTAGTATAGAGTCTGTCCGTATGGTGAAGAAAATCGGGCCTAGAATTACACCCCATAGTGTCCCCCTAGTGTAATCTCTTCATCATAAGCCTGAAGCCGGCCGGTTTTATTCCAAAACTTGGCTCTCTGGATGGTAGGTAGGGAGTGTTTCTGAAAGTAACATGAGACATAATGGTGGAGGGGGCCACTTTACTGGAGAAGAGTTTGCGATATAGAAGGGGGCCTGTATGAGGACCAGGGCTGAAGCTGAAGCATTCCTCAAGGGGTGGCAGCTTAGTACCTGGAGTTGTAGTTGGAGTTGAACCCATTACCGGTCACAAAAATTACAACAACAACTATAGGAACTACAATCTCTATCAAAAGTCCAAGCACCAGGGCGGCGATGTTCAGATTGCGGGCGGTTCTGGAGTGTGAGGAGGCATCTCTTGCATGCGATGCGCTCTGTGCCTGAAAAGGAAACACAGGACCAATGTAAGTCAGTGCATTGGTGATAAAGGTGAACACCAGGCATGCAGTTAAATATACTTGAGCTGTTTTAATTCCCCCAAAGGATTTGTGTTTTCTGTCCTTCCAATCCTGAGATTTCCACAGCTCTGTCACACAGCACAGGGCAGGAGTTATGATTTTTCTCTACTGCAGTTCAATAACAATTGGTCTTGTCCCTCCTCCACCCTTTGACTGGACAGTGAAAGGAAAAGCAGTGTGCTTGTTGCACTGCAACCAACTGGTTGGCTCCTTGTGTTGCTTCTACCACTCTCAGTCTAAACTCTGCTGTACAGGGGCCGCAAGAAGCTGATAGCAGGTCAGATTCAGGTGCTTAGGGAGCTGCCATTGCTGACTTGTTTTTGAAGATCCTAAGGCTTCCATCATGATCTTGACTTCAGTACTTAAAGTGGAACTACACTGCATCTAAGCACCACAAGACAAAAACACTATTTAATTAATTTTTTTATATTCAAGGCAATCTCCCCCCCATCCCTCCATGTCTCCATGTCTCCATGCACTCTCCTTACCGTATGCTTTCGGTTATAGCTCCAAAATGTTGGATTTCCACCATTTTTTTGTCTCAATGACAATGGTCAGCAGGATAAAGAGAGGGGTCAAACTATCCAGGGGGGTAAAGATGGGGGTGGGATGACACGGTCTAATCCTTCCCTATTCTATCCATTGCATATACACTATATTACCAAAATTATTGGGACGCCTGCCTTTATACACACATGAACTTTAATGGCATCCCAGTCTTGGTCCGTAGGGTTCAATATTGACTTGGCCCACCCTTTGCAGCTATAACAGCTTCAACTCTTCTGGGAAGGCCGTCCACAAGGTTTAGGAGGGTGTCTATGGGAATGTGTGACCATTCTTCCAGAAGCACATTTGTGAGGTCAGGCACTGATGTTGGACGAGAAGGCCTGGCTCTCAGTCTCCGCTCAAAATCATCCCAAAAGTGTTCTATCGGGTTGAGGTGCAGGCCAATCAAGTTCCTCCACCCTAAACTCCCTCATCCATGTCTTTATGGACCTTGCTTTGTGCATTGGTGAGCAGTCATGTTGGAACAGGAAGGGGCCATCCCCAACCCATAGGTGTTCTATCAGGTTGAGGTCAGGGCTCTGTGCAGGCCTGTCAAGTTCCTCCACCCCAAACTTGTTCATCCATATCTTTATGGACCTTGCTTTGTGCTCTGGTCCAAATCACTTGGTGGAGGGGGGATTATGGTGTGGGGGTTGTTTTTCAGGGGTTGGGTTTGCCCCCTTAGTTCCAGTGAAGGTAACTCTTGAGGTGTCAGCATACCAAAACATTTTGGGCAATTTAATGCTCCCAACTTTGTGGGAACAGTTTGGGGACGGCCCCTTCCTGTTCCAACATGACTGCGCACCAGTGCACAAAGCAAGGTCCATAAAGACATGGATGAGCAAGTTTAGGGTGAAGGAACTTGACTGACCTGCACCTCAACCCGATAGAACACCTTTGGGATAATTTCGAGCGCAGACTGCGAGCCAGGCCTTCTTGACCAACATCAGTGCCTGACCTCACAAATGCTCTTCTGGAAGAATGGTCAAACATCCCCATAGACACACTCCTAAACCTTGTGGACGGCCTCCTGAGAAGAGTTGAAGCTGTTATTGCCGCAAAGGGGAGGGGCCAACTCAATATTGAACCCTACGGACTAAGACTGGGATGTCATTAAAGTTCATGTGGGTGTAAAGGCAGGCGTCACAATACTTTTGACAATATAGTGTATTCCCCCGCTCTTTAAAGGCTCTGGTTAAAATGTAAGAATTCTGGATTTCTCTTTTCTTTCGGTCTCAGGGACAATGGTCAGCAAATAGAGGGGTGAATATCCCCAGCAGAGAAACAGACAAAAAAAAAACGTCCGGGTCTAATCCTTGACATATTGAGGGGTGAGACTATCCATAGGGGACATGGATAGCAAAAAAAAAAAAAAATTGTGGTCAAACCCTTTCCTATTCTATCCATTGGACATACTCTCCTCACCCTTTGCTCCTGGTTCTAGCTCTAAAATTTTGGATTTCCACCATTTTTCTGTCTCAGTGACAATGACCAATAGGACAAGTAGAAGAGTAAATCTATCCGGGGTTATGCTAGTGGCGGCCCATCCGTTAGAGGCGTATGGGCGCCGCCCCGCCCATCCATGTGTCTGGCCCCCTGATCTACAAGCAGGGCGCCAGATGCATGGATTCCAATCGGGTGTTTTTTTTTGTTTAAGCACGTGATTAGAGCCTGAGGCTTTAATAGGCTTCCAAAAAGGGTGGGCTCGGGGCGCAGAGCACTGCGCTATGAGCCCACCCAGTGGGCTCAATGAATATTCGCTATTGTAACACTGATTCTCCTCCTGGCCAATCAGGAAGCGGGTCCCCTCACCTGATTGGGCGAAAGGGAATCCGTTTGGATTGACCACCAGGAGGAGGAGGGAGGGGACGCAGGGAAACCGAGAAAACATCTGCCCAAAGAGAAGCCGCCTCCACCCAGGGATGGGGTAAGTGCCCCAACGACTGACCAACTGGGGGGGGAGGGGGTGCCGCCCGTGACCCCCAGTTGGGAGGGGGGGCATACAGTCGGCTGGATTGTTTGCCCCCCCCCAAAAAAAACCCCCACCAGCCTCCACTGGGTTATGCATGCCAAAAGAAAAATGTCAGGGTCTAATCCTTCCCCATTTTAACCAGTGCCGGGACAAGGTAATCTAGAGCTCAGGGCACACATGCCAAATTACACCCCTCCCCTCAAGCACCATGTGTCAGCCAACCCCCCCGCCCCCCACAAAAAAACGAACACTAATCTGCATGCTCACCCCCTAAACACAAACCCCTCCCACTCCCAATCTCCCACTTCCATCACAAATTCCCCTCCTCCAATCCCCCATCCTAGCACAAATCCCCTCCACAATTTTCCCCTCCTAGCACAAATATCCCCCAATCATCTCTACTAGCACAACCCCCCCCCCAAAAAAAGGTTTCCCCTACCATATTACTTTTATAGCACAAATCTCCCTTCATAGCATATATCCTCTTCCCCATCCCCCCTCTCAACACAAATCCCCCCCCACCAATCACTACTCCTAGCACACCTACCAAAATTTGGCCTCCTAGAATAATTCTTACCCCCAAATTCCCCCTCTCCACACAAATCCCCCCCCCCCAATCTCCTTGTAGTGCCCCTCCACCTCACATTATACCACAGTGCCCAGGGCACATGTCCTCCTGCCCACCCCTTGTCCCAGCCCTGGTTCTATCCATTGGATATATTCCGCCACCCTTTTAACCTCTTTGCGCCGAGCGCACGCAAATATGCGGCCTCTCTGCATCCGGGCTTTAGCGCTGAGCAGCTGCATATTTGCGTGCAATAGCGCCGATAGAACTGTGCTTAGAGCGTGCATCCTGGGCGCTCCCGACACAGTTACCGGCGACTAACGGAAAGCCCCAGTTCACTGCTTGCGATCGGGAGCTTTCCGATCATGTGACCACCAAGACAGCCAATCATGACCATAAGCCCCGCCCTGCCTCCCGGCATTCTAAACCCCTGAAAGGGCTGGCAGGCGCCGGCTCTAAGGGGTTCAAGGCTCTGGTTAAAACTCAAAAATTTTGGCACCATTGAAAATAATAGCATTTTGTTTGTGTTGAACAATGTAGCCTAGAGCTGCACGATTCTGGTAAAAATGAAAATCACGATTTTTTTGTGTTAGAATAAAGATCACGATTCTTGCGGCGTAACATCATCTTTCACATTATACAAAATAAATTGGGATAACTTTACTGGTTATTTTTTTTTTTAAAAGTCATTAAAGTGTATTTTTTTCCAAAACAAAATTGCATTTGAAAGACCGCTGTGCAATTTGACCTATATGTTGTTAGATTTCTACCAGATGACCCCACCATTGAGCTTCACCCCCGACTTGATCAAACATAGTTGCATGAAATTTAGGGTTTCCTATTAAGGTTAGGGGGTTATGGTTAGGGTTAGGGTTTTCCCCTTGAAGAACAAGTTTAGGGTTATGCTTTCCCATTAAGGTTAGGGTTTCCGGTTAGGGTTTCCCATTAGGGTTAGGGGGTTATGGTTAGGGTTTTCCCCTTGAAGAACAAGTTTAGGGTTATGGTTTCCAGTTAGAGCTAGGGTTAGGGTTTCCGGTTAGGGTTTCCCATTAGGGTTAAGGGGTTATGGTTAGGGTTTTCCCCTTGAAGAACAAGTTTAGGGTTATGGTTTCCCGTTAGGGTTTCCGGTTAGGGTTTCCCATTAGGGTTAGGGGTTATGGTTGGGGTTAGGGTTTTTCCCTTGAAGAACAAGTTTAGGGTTATGGTTTCCCGTTAGGGTTTCCGGTTAGGGTTAGGGTTTCCCATTAGGGTTAGGGGTTATGGTTGGGGTTAGGGTTTTTCCCTTGAAGAACAAGTTTAGGGTTATGGTAAGGGTTATGTTTTGCCGTTAGGGTTTGAGGTTAGGGCTAGGGGTTAGGGCTAGGGTTTCCCATTAGGGTTAGGGGGTTATCGTTAGGGTTAGGGTTTTCCCCTTGAAGAACAAGTTAGGGTTAGGGTTTCCAGTTAGAGTTAGGGTTAGGGTTTCCCATTAGGTTTAGGGGGTTATGGTTAGGGTTTTCCCTTTGAAGAACAAGTTTAGGGTTATGGTTTCCAGTTAGAGTTAGGGTTAGGGTTTCCGGTTAGGGTTTCCCATTAGGGTTAGGGGGTTATGGTTAGGGTTTTCCCCTTGAAGAACAAGTTTAGGATTATGGTTTCCCGTTAGGGTTTCCGGTTAGGGTTTCCCATTAGGGTTTGGGGTTATGGTTGGGGTTAGGGTTTTTCCCTTGAAGAACAAGTTTAGGGTTATGGTAAGGGTTATGGTTTGCCATTAGGGTTTGAGGTTAGGGCTAGGGGTTAGGGCTAGGGTTTCCCATTAGGGTTAGGGGGTTATCGTTAGGGTTAGGGTTTTCCCCTTGAAGAACAAGTTAGGGTTAGGGTTTCCAGTTAGAGTTAGGGTTTCCCATTAGGGTTAGGGGGTTATGGTTAGGGTTTTCCCCTTGAAGAACAAGTTTAGGGTTATGGTTTCCAGTTAGAGTTGGGGTTAGGGTTTCCGGTTAGGGTTTCCCATTAGGGTTAGGGGGTTATGGTTAGGGTTTTCCCCTTGAAGAACAAGTTTAGGATTATGGTTTCCCGTTAGGGTTTCCGGTTAGGGTTTCCCATTAGGGTTAGGGGTTATGGTTGGGGTTAGGGTTTTTCCCTTGAAGAACAAGTTTAGGGTTATGGTAAGGGTTATGGTTTGCCATTAGGGTTTGAGGTTAGGGCTAGGGGTTAGGGCTAGGGTTTCCCATTAGGGTTAGGGGGTTATCGTTAGGGTTAGGGTTTTCCCCTTGAAGAACAAGTTAGGGTTAGGGTTTCCAGTTAGAGTTAGGGTTAGGGTTTCCGGTTAGGGTTTCCCATTAGGGTTAGGGGGTTATGGTTAGGGTTTTCCCCTTGAAGAACAAGTTTAGGATTATGGTTTCCCGTTAGGGTTTCCGGTTAGGGTTTCCCATTAGGGTTAGGGGTTATGGTTGGGGTTAGGGTTTTTCCCTTGAAGAACAAGTTTAGGGTTATGGTAAGGGTTATGGTTTGCCATTAGGGTTTGAGGTTAGGGCTAGGGGTTAGGGCTAGGGTTTCCCATTAGGGTTAGGGGGTTATCGTTAGGGTTAGGGTTTTCCCCTTGAAGAACAAGTTAGGGTTTCCAGTTAGAGTTAGGGTTTCCCATTAGGGTTAGGGGGTTATGGTTAGGGTTTTCCCCTTGAAGAACAAGTTTAGGGTTATGGTTTCCAGTTAGAGTTGGGGTTAGGGTTTCCGGTTAGGGTTTCCCATTAGGGTTAGGGGGTTATGGTTAGGGTTTTCCCCTTGAAAAACAAGTTTAGGATTATGGTTTCCCATTAGGGTTTCCGGTTAGGGTTTCCCATTAGGGTTAGGGGTTATGGTTGGGGTTAGGGTTTTTCCCTTGAAGAACAAGTTTAGGGTTATGGTAAGGTTTATGGTTTGCCATTAGGGTTTGAGGTTAGGGCTAGGGGTTAGGGCTAGGGTTTCCCATTAGGGTTAGGGGGTTATCGTTAGGGTTAGGGTTTTCCCCTTGAAGAACAAGTTAGGGTTAGGGTTTCCAGTTAGAGTTAGGGTTAGGGTTTCCCATTAGGGTTAGGGGGTTATGGTTAGGGTTTTCCCCTTGAAGAACAAGTTTAGGGTTATGGTTTCCAGTTAGAGTTGGGGTTAGGGTTTCCGGTTAGGGTTTCCCATTAGGGTTAGGGGGTTATGGTTAGGGTTTTCCCCTTGAAGAACAAGTTTAGGATTATGGTTTCCCGTTAGGGTTTCCGGTTAGGGTTTCCCATTAGGGTTAGGGGTTATGGTTGGGGTTAGGGTTTTTCCCTTGAAGAACAAGTTTAGGGTTATGGTAAGGGTTATGGTTTGCCATTAGGGTTTGAGGTTAGGGCTAGGGGTTAGGGCTAGGGTTTCCCATTAGGGTTAGGGGGTTATCGTTAGGGTTAGGGTTTTCCCCTTGAAGAACAAGTTAGGGTTAGGGTTTCCAGTTAGAGTTAGGGTTAGGGTTTCCGGTTAGGGTTTCCCATTAGGGTTAGGGGGTTATGGTTAGGGTTTTCCCCTTGAAGAACAAGTTTAGGATTATGGTTTCCCGTTAGGGTTTCCGGTTAGGGTTTCCCATTAGGGTTAGGGGTTATGGTTGGGGTTAGGGTTTTTCCCTTGAAGAACAAGTTTAGGGTTATGGTAAGGGTTATGGTTTGCCATTAGGGTTTGAGGTTAGGGCTAGGGGTTAGGGCTAGGGTTTCCCATTAGGGTTAGGGGGTTATCGTTAGGGTTAGGGTTTTCCCCTTGAAGAACAAGTTAGGGTTAGGGTTTCCAGTTAGAGTTAGGGTTTCCCATTAGGGTTAGGGGGTTATGGTTAGGGTTTTCCCCTTGAAGAACAAGTTTAGGGTTATGGTTTCCAGTTAGAGTTGGGGTTAGGGTTTCCGGTTAGGGTTTCCCATTAGGGTTAGGGGGTTATGGTTAGGGTTTTCCCCTTGAAGAACAAGTTTAGGATTATGGTTTCCCGTTAGGGTTTCCGGTTAGGGTTTCCCATTAGGGTTTGGGGTTATGGTTGGGGTTAGGGTTTTTCCCTTGAAGAACAAGTTTAGGGTTATGGTAAGGGTTATGGTTTGCCATTAGGGTTTGAGGTTAGGGCTAGGGGTTAGGGCTAGGGTTTCCCATTAGGGTTAGGGGGTTATCGTTAGGGTTAGGGTTTTCCCCTTGAAGAACAAGTTAGGGTTAGGGTTTCCAGTTAGAGTTAGGGTTTCCCATTAGGGTTAGGGGGTTATGGTTAGGGTTTTCCCCTTGAAGAACAAGTTTAGGGTTATGGTTTCCAGTTAGAGTTGGGGTTAGGGTTTCCGGTTAGGGTTTCCCATTAGGGTTAGGGGGTTATGGTTAGGGTTTTCCCCTTGAAGAACAAGTTTAGGATTATGGTTTCCCGTTAGGGTTTCCGGTTAGGGTTTCCCATTAGGGTTAGGGGTTATGGTTGGGGTTAGGGTTTTTCCCTTGAAGAACAAGTTTAGGGTTATGGTAAGGGTTATGGTTTGCCATTAGGGTTTGAGGTTAGGGCTAGGGGTTAGGGCTAGGGTTTCCCATTAGGGTTAGGGGGTTATCGTTAGGGTTTTCCCCTTGAAGAACAAGTTAGGGTTAGGGTTTCCAGTTAGAGTTAGGGTTAGGGTTTCCGGTTAGGGTTTCCCATTAGGGTTAGGGGGTTATGGTTAGGGTTTTCCCCTTGAAGAACAAGTTTAGGATTATGGTTTCCCGTTAGGGTTTCCGGTTAGGGTTTCCCATTAGGGTTAGGGGTTATGGTTGGGGTTAGGGTTTTTCCCTTGAAGAACAAGTTTAGGGTTATGGTAAGGGTTATGGTTTGCCATTAGGGTTTGAGGTTAGGGCTAGGGGTTAGGGCTAGGGTTTCCCATTAGGGTTAGGGGGTTATCGTTAGGGTTAGGGTTTTCCCCTTGAAGAACAAGTTAGGGTTAGGGTTTCCAGTTAGAGTTAGGGTTTCCCATTAGGGTTAGGGGGTTATGGTTAGGGTTTTCCCCTTGAAGAACAAGTTTAGGGTTATGGTTTCCAGTTAGAGTTGGGGTTAGGGTTTCCGGTTAGGGTTTCCCATTAGGGTTAGGGGGTTATGGTTAGGGTTTTCCCCTTGAAGAACAAGTTTAGGATTATGGTTTCCCGTTAGGGTTTCCGGTTAGGGTTTCCCATTAGGGTTAGGGGTTATGGTTGGGGTTAGGGTTTTTCCCTTGAAGAACAAGTTTAGGGTTATGGTAAGGGTTATGGTTTGCCATTAGGGTTTGAGGTTAGGGCTAGGGGTTAGGGCTAGGGTTTCCCATTAGGGTTAGGGGGTTATCGTTAGGGTTAGGGTTTTCCCCTTGAAGAACAAGTTAGGGTTAGGGTTTCCAGTTAGAGTTAGGGTTAGGGTTTCCCATTAGGGTTAGGGGGTTATGGTTAGGGTTTTCCCCTTGAAGAACAAGTTTAGGGTTATGGTTTCCAGTTAGAGTTGGGGTTAGGGTTTCCGGTTAGGGTTTCCCATTAGGGTTAGGGGGTTATGGTTAGGGTTTTCCCCTTGAAGAACAAGTTTAGGATTATGGTTTCCCGTTAGGGTTTCCGGTTAGGGTTAGGGTTTCCCATTAGGGTTAGGGGTTATGGTTGGGGTTAGGGTTTTTCCCTTGAAGAACAAGTTTAGGGTTATGGTAAGGGTTATGGTTTGCCATTAGGGTTTGAGGTTAGGGCTAGGAGTTAGGGCTAGGGTTTCCCATTAGGGTTAGGGGGTTATCGTTAGGGTTAGGGTTTTCCCCTTGAAGAACAAGTTAGGGTTAGGGTTTCCAGTTAGGGTTAGGGTTTCCATTAGGGTTAGGGGGTTATGGTTAGGGTTTTCCCCTTGAAGAACAAGTTTAGGGTTAGGGTTTCCCGTTAGGGTTTCGGGGTTATGGTTAGGGTTTTCCCCTTGAAGAACAAGTTTAGGGTTATAGATTCCTGTTGGGAAACCCTAACCGGAAACCCTAACGGGAATCCATAACCCTAAACTTGTTTTTCAAGGGGGAAACCCTAACCGTAACCCCCTAACCCTAATGGGAAACCATAACCCTTACCATAACCCTAAACTTGTTCTTTAAGGGAAAAACCCTAACCATAACCCCTAACCCTAATGGGAAACCCTAACCGGAAACCCTATTATGGTTAGGGGTTATGGTTAGGGTTTTTCCCTTGAAGAACAAGTTTAGGGTTACGATAAGGGTTATGGTTTGCCATTAGGGTTAGGGTTTCTGGTTAGGGTTAGGGGTTAGGGTTTCCCATTAGGGTTAGGGGTTATCGTTAGGGTTTTCCCCTTGAAGAACAAGTTAGGGTTAGGGTTTCCAGTTGGGGTTAGGGTTTCCCATTTCAAGCGCCGTCAGGGTTGGTTCAATTTGAGTTCCGGCTTCAGGTCCAACTGAGCCAGCATAGTTGCCAGAATGTTGGCGTAAAAAGTTGTGTAGAACACAGCACGCCAGGATAATGTGATTCAGTTTGTACTCCGCCATATGTATGGGTGTAAGAAATGGGCGGAACTGGCTGGCCAGGATTCCAAACGTGTTTTCCACCACTCTTCTGGCTCTGGCCAGCCGGTAATTAAAAACCCTCTGGTCCGGGGTGAGGGTCCTCAACGGGAATGGCCGCATAAGATGGTCCCCCAGCGCAAACGCTTCATCCGCAACAAAGACGAATGGGAGTCCTTCCACATTGTCTTCTGAAGGTGGCAAGTCCAAGCTACCATTCTGGAGACGCCTGTAGAACTCGGTCTGGGCGATGACTCCACCATCGGACATCCGGCCATTCTTCCCCACGTCCACATACAGAAATTCATAAGTAGCCGACACCACCGCCAACATCACAATACTATTGAACCCCTTATAATTATAATAGTACGACCCAGTTGGGTGGTGGGATGATGTGGACGTATTTCCCATCAATTGCCCCTCCGCAGTTAGGAAATTCCCACCGCTTGGCAGCCGTAAACTCCAATACAAACTGACTGCACGCACTGAAGAGCAGATACAAACCCACAAGCACAAACTGAACCGCAGAAAACGATCTGAAAGCCACGAGTCTGAAAAAGCACGAATCGTCTCTCACCAAACTTTTACTAACACGAGATTAGCAAAAGGAGCCCAAAGGGTGCTGCGCTTGGATCTGAACTGGCCTTTTCTAGTCTCATCGTACGTGGTTTACGTCACCGCGTTCTTGTCGATCGGAAATTCCGACAACTTTGTACGACCGTGTGTACGCAAAACAAGTTTGAGCCAACATCCGTCAGAAAAAAATCCTAGGATTTTGTTGTTGGAATGTCTGATCAATGTCCTACCATGTGTACGGGGCATTAGGGTAAGGGTTAGGGTTAGGGTTAATAAAAAATATTTAAAAAATTGCATAATAAAGACAAAATAAATAAATAAATAAAATGAAATTACATATACAGCTTATAATAAAAATAAACAAAAAATATACCAATTGCAATTTAAAAATTAAATATATTAAAAAATTGCAATTACATTTTGCATAAAAAAAGACAAAATAAATAAATAAAAAAATGTAATTACATATACAGCTTATGAAAAAAAATAAACAAAAAAATATACAAATCAATTGCAATTTAAAAATTAAATATATTTAAAAATTTGCATTTTTTCCTCACATATGCTCATTATGGGATCCATAGTAAAAGTACTGAAATTGAGGTAGATACAAGTACACTGCTGCTCTCCCAACTTCTGCTACTCACTCACTAGTTAAATAATACTCTTTTTTGGGCTTTGGGAGGGTCCTATGATGTTATCTTAAATAAACGTTCCTAGACGCAAACGCGGCTAAACGCGGCATGCAAACGTGGCAAAACGGGCGTTTTTAAGCGGCGGTTTCAAGCTGTCAAAACATTTGTTCATAGGAGGTTGCCTCAGCGTCCCGTGTACATTAAGCCCTAAAGAACAAAACGTTACAATGTTTATAGTTGGCTCAGCAGCTGAGGAATGTGTTGAGAAACTTGGCAGACTGACTGTTTTTTTTTTTGTTTTTTTTTTTAGAGCTGTCGGCTTGAGCAGAGAACTCTGCATAGAATCGGGAAAATGCTTTAAGATCGCGAGGGGGGAAAGAATTTGCAATCTTGATTCTTAACGATAAGGGTGAGTTCACACCAAAGAAATGCAGTCCTGATGCGTTCCAGATGCTTTTCTGCATGGGCGTTTTTGATGCATTCCAGTGCGATTTTGGTGTGTTTTTGATGCAGTTCAGTGCTTTTTTTCCCCCCTCTTTTTTCCTAACCTTTCATAGGGACATGTGCATTTTTGGTGCATTTAGGTGTGTTACAGTGCGCTTTTGATGCATTTTACAGTGTTCCAGTAAAGTCCAGTGCAGGAAAAATGCAGCATGTTCTACCTTTTCTTCTGGAATGCACTGGAACTACAAGCACTGGTGGCAACTATGCCGCTTAAAACCATATAACCTACTATCCATGCATTTTTTGATGCAGAAAAAAATGCACTGGACTGCATGTGGTGTGAACTGGCCCTTAATCGTGCAGCTCTAATGTAGCCTAGTGCTGGTGGTGTGAATGAGCCCTGAATTTATTGTTTTCCTTTTAACCTGTAATTAAATCAATCAATCAATCAATCAATCAACCAATCAATCAATCAATCAGTCAATCAATCAGCTTTCTAATCCTTATTACCTTGCAGGCATAGATGATGGCCGCGAGTCCCAGTGGACAGCAGCAGCAGAGCATACTGAAGATTGACCAGCACAGGTAGCCTTCATACTGCATCGGAGGGTGAGCGGTACCTGTGGCACCTGCGGCAACTGCTGGAGTTGGCGCACATGCTCCGGCGGGCTGCATGGTAATCGTTAAGTTGTTGGTGTTTGGTTGGTAGATGAATGGCTGCATTGGGTAGGGTCCTGGGTAATACGGCTGGCTTTGTGTTTGTGGAGTTGGCATGCTTTGCGGGATGGTGGGGGCAGGCGGACTACACGGTGGAGGCAACTGGCTTGGGGCAGGCGGACTACATGGTGGAGGCAACTGGCTTGGGGCGGACAGACTGCACGGTGGAGGCAACTGGCTTTGGACAGGCGCACTGCACGGTGGAGGCAACTGGCTTGGGGCAGGCGCACTGCACAGTGGAGGGAACTGGCTTGGGGCAGGCGGACTGTACGGTGGAGGGAACTGGCTCGGGGCAGGCGGACTGCACGGTGGAGGTGAAATGGGTCGGGGGACGGCCAACTGCACAGTGGAGGGAACTGGCTCGGGGCAGGCGGACTGCACGGTGGAGGGGAACTGGCTCGGATAAGGCCCCTGCAGACGTGACATCTCCGAGTGGCTGGAGATTAAGGCGGTCTCAGGCCCGGCCATCTGATTAGACCCTTCACTGTGAGTAATGGTAACTTGTGGTACCGGTTGGTAAGATGGAAAGATGCTTGATAGGAGCTGTTGTTTTTCCCTCTTGAACTGCGAGGCTATATCTTGAGCAAAAAAGTTTTCACGGAAAGGGACCAGTTCTGAGAAGTTAGGTTGACCACCACCGTTGACCTCTCCGTCGGAAGGTACCAGTCCCCTGGCTGTCATGGTGTTCCAGTGGATTCAGGGCTTTATAAATCACGCTTGGAGTGGCTGTATAAATGAGGTGCTCGGACTCTAATCTGGCCCTTCCTGAGCAAGCATGCAGCCAGCAAAGTCAAAGTCAGAGCTTCTGTTCTGCAGATATGATTCATTAGTGACTCAGAAAGTAGTAAAGCCAATGAGTCGGCGTGACCACCGATTTTAAAAGAAAAGGTGCAGAGGCTGCCTCTGCTGACCTAAAGGCTTCAGTACTTCCTGGGGGGGGGGGTTGACTTGGGACAAGTATATACATTTAAAGTCAGGCCACAGAAAGCCACGCCAATAGAATTTTCAGAATGAAGTCGCAATGGCAGCTATTAGCATATATTTTGCCTGTAAGACCCATACAGTGCAAAAAAGTTGTGCAGTTGCTGCCCTCTGCAGGCTTTGTTGCCAGCTGCAGCTGTTAGGAATGTGCTAAAGGTTCCCCCTTTTGGATGCTTCTCACAGGTTCACAGGCTTCCTCTGACCCTTTTTTTTTTTTGGTTTTGTTTCAATATTTTTTTTTATTGAAATACATGAGAAAAAAAACGTAAACTGTTCACAAAGAGAAGACATATTGTCATCTAGAGCGGGGAAGGCATGCTCCAGTATTGTTACAGTAATGAAAACATCGGAGTAATAAACAGAACAGTATGAAGTGCAATGTAAATACCGGATGATGAGTATACAGTGCAGAATCACAAGTTTCAAAGGAGGAGGGGGGGGGGGGTGTCATATGGGAGGGTATGGAGGGGGGTATGAGGAGAGAGGGGTAGGAAAGGGGAGGAGAGGACAGAAGTGCAGAGGAAAGGCAGGTTCGAATCAAGGAGCGTGGATTATTATAGTATTACTGGAGGAATCATTCCCGGATGCAGGGCCGGCGCTATCACTAGGCAAACTAGGCAGCCGCCTAGGGCACACTGCTGGCTAGGGCACCCGGCCACTGGTGTTCCTATTCTCTTCTCTCTGCAGCAAGCAACTGAGTCTCAGCATCAGCAGCCAGCTGCCACTCCGTTTACACATAGTGTCAGAGGCGCAGCAGCGGAGGACTGTGTCTGTGTCCCGACTACCGAATGAAGAGAAGCAAGCAAACATTCATTGATGTGTTCTGGTGAGGCTGCATTTGATGGGCGCTGGTGAGGTTGCATTTGATGGGCGCTGGTGAGGCTGCATTTGATGGGCGCTGGTGAGGCTGCATTGATGGGTGCTAGTGAGGCTGCATTGTTGGGCCCTGGTGATGTTGCTTGCATTGATGGGTGCTGGTGAAGCTACATTGATGGGCGCTGGTGAGGCTACATTGCTGGGCCCTGGTGATGTTGCATTGCTTTGATGGGCGCTAGTGCGGCTGCATATGATGGGCGCTTCATTAAAAAGGTGGGGTATACATGGGCAGGGCAAAGAGGGTGTTGAGTCAAGGGGGGTTGGCAAAATGAGGTTTCGCCTAGGGTGTCAAAAATCCTTGCACCAGCCCTGCCCAGATCGCTCGATTTGGTCCGGGGGGGGGGGGGGGAGCAGGTAGTGTGTTTCAAGAGAGAGTCAAATGTTGTATAGTAGGACCTGCCGTGATGTCATCTATACAAGAGTTAAGAGCAAAGATGCTGCTCTGGGGTCCGCCTGCCAAAATTGCCATTGGTCATGAAATGTGCTTAGTTTGAGATAAGTTTTAGCGAAGAGACATTCCATACTCACGTGGTCATTAAGTATGTCAATAGTCATACCTAGGGTGGGTGGGGATGGTTGTTTCCAAAGGCGGGCAATGGAGAGATGAGCAGCGATTAGGACATGGGTGACAACTGGGTGAAATTTTGAGGGCCAGATCGGTAGGCTTAGTCCGACTAGAGCAGGGATCCTCAAACTACGGCTCTCCAGCTGTTGCAGAACTACACATCCCATGAGGCATTGTAAAACTCTGACATTCACAGACATGACTAGGCATGATGGGAATTGTAGTTCCTGAACACCTGGAGGGCCGCAGTTTGAAGACCCCTGGACTAGAGCGATCTGCGGGGATAACACATTAGATACATTTGTAAGATCCTGATTGAGGTTGGAGATGACTCTCCAAAATGGGCCAATGACAGGGCATCCCCACCATATGTGGAAAATGTGACCATCCCTAGAGCATTGTCTCAAGCATTTCCTGGATTGGGTTGGGAATATGTGGGCCAATTTTACAGGGGTATAGTACTAGCTGTAAAAAAATGTCATTGAATTTTCCCAATGTTTCTGGAGAACCTGAATGAGGAGTGAAATGCACGATACCATACAGATGGGGGAACCTGAATTTGCAGGGTAGATTCCCACTGAGAAATGTAGTTTCCAAAACATCTGGGGTGCCAAGGTTTGCCATCACTGTGCTAAAGGTACCCCCTTGGAATGTTTCTTACAGGCTTCCTCTGACCTTCTAACAGCTAATGGCCATAATTTGGTCAATGTGTAATGGCTCTACTAGGGAGAGAGAGAGATAACCCTCATGCTAATCCTTCCTTTAAGCACAGCAGTAAACCTCATACTGATAGGAAGGGGTTAGCTTATTCCCTTGTTTTGGGCCTCTTCTTTAAGGATTGGACCCATAGTTTTAGGAGAACCTGAATGAGGAATGAAATGCACGATACCATACAGGTGGGGGGACCTGAATTTGCAGAGTAGATTTCCACTAAGAAATAGCCAAGTTTTTCTCCTCCATTTTTGGTTTTGAGAGTAGGTCGTAGATGTGGGATATACCACAGATCTTGTTGGACTTGGAGTTGAGAAAGGTGATTATGTCCTTGGTTAGCGGGGCCTGGGAAAAATGACGAGGATGCTAGGATATGACGAATTCTCAGGTAAATAAAGAAGTCTTTATTGGGGATGTTATATAGATGTGAGATGTGTTGGAATGTTCGGAGCTGGTGTTGGTCGTACAGATCTCCTTAAGCGCAAAATCATGTACCTGGCGTGATTTTTCTCTTCGGCTCTGGGGTGCGTGCCGCCGAAGCCCCGCTCAAGCTGTGATTGGACACAGCAGGAGCCAATCAGCAGGTCCAGGGCAGCATGTTTCTGTCGTGTCAGGAAAGTGATTTTGCATGCATTTCCGACACACACAAATGTGAACGCAGGCTAAATCTCTCAGTTAGATTGGTGGTCAGTGTAAATCTTCTCATTACATTGGTGCTTGGTGAGGAATCCTTTCATCAGTATTGAGGTACATTAATCTCTAGCAACCAATCAACAAGCAGAAATCATGTGCTGTAAAAATCATGTGCTGTAACCTCTAGCAATTAATCAGTGAGCCGTAATGTGTGCTGTAACCTCTAGCAACCAGTCAGTGAGCGGTATTGATACACTGAAACCTCTGGCAACCAATTGCATTTGCTGCCTTATCTGCTTCAGTAAATGGATTTTGAGTCTAGCTGCTATTTATTGTATGTCTCGGAGCAGGTGGAGATTGAAACTGCATGGAGGGGGGCCCAAGAAAATTTTTGCCCAGGGTCCAATCAATATTAAAGACGGCCCTGGGCTGAGGGAACTGGCTTGGATACGGCTCCTGCAGACGTGACATCTCCGAATGGTTGGGGATTAATGGTAAGAGGGTCTCAGCCGTCTTATTAGACCCTTCCTTGTAAACAACAGCGATTCTTGCTGCCAACTGGTAAGATGGACAAATGTCTGACAGGAACTGGCTAAAGGCATAGAGGTTTTTTTTTCTCTGTATTCTATCTAGGTGTGAGACCACATCCTTCCTTGACTGGAGATGAATGTTTCCATTTAAAGGAAAAAGTTCTGAGAAGGTACAATGACCACCACTGTTGAGAAGGTACATAGACCTGCTGATCTCCCCATCTGAAAATACCAGTCTCCTGGCTGCCATGAAAATCCAATGGCTTCATAACTTTATAAATCAGACTTGGAGTGACTGTACAGATGAGATGTTCTGACTCTACTCTGACTTCACTAGCTGCATGCTTGCCTAGAAAAAGCCAAAGTCAGTACCTCTGTTCTGCAGACGTGCCCCATTGGTGACTCAGAAAAAATTATAGCCAATGAGTCAGCATGGCCACCCATTTAATAGAAACCTCCACTGAAAAGGTGCAAAGGCTGCCCCTGCTGATCCAAAGGTTTCAATACTCCATGGGTGGTTGACTTGGGACAAGGATCTAAAGTCCTATCTTTTTTTTCTCAGATCAGCTTGTCAGAAACTACAGAGGCCGTAGAAAGCCATGCAAATAACATTTTAAAAAATTATGTCTCAATGGCAGATTTTGCAATATTTTCCTTTAAGAACTGCAATTAAAAAAAAAAAAAAGTACCATTGCTGCCCTCTGCATGCTCTGTTACCAACTGAAGCTGTTAGGAAGCTAAAGCAGTGATGGCGAACCTCGGCACCCCAGATGTTTTGGAACTGCATTTCCCATGATGCTCAACTACACTGCAGAGTGCATGACCCTCGTGTGAAATGTTGTTCCAAAACATCTGGGGTTCCAAGGTTTGCCATCACTGTGCTAAAGGTACCCCCTTGGAATGCTTCTTACAGGCTTCCTCTGACCTTCTAAAAGCTAATGGCCAATATTTGGTCAATGTGTAATGGCTCTACTAGGGAGAGAGAGAGATAACCCCCATGCTAATCCTTCCTTTAACCACAGCACTAAACCTCATACTGGTAGGAAGGGGTTAGCTTATTCCCTTGTTTTGGGCCTCTTCTTTAAGGATGGGATCCATAGTTTCTGGAGAACCTGAATGAGGAGTGAAATGCACGATACCGTACAGATGGGGGAACCTGAATTCGCAGGGTAGATTCCCACTGAGAAATAGCCAAGTTTTTCTCCTCCGTTTTTGGTTTTGAGAGTAGGTCGTAAATGTATATACCACAGATCTTGTTGGACTTGGAGTTGAGAAAGGTGATTATGTCCTTGGTTAGAGGGGCCTGGGAACAAGATGAGGAGGCTAGGATATGACGAATTCTCAGGTAAATAAAGAAGTCTTTATTGGGGATGGACACAGCATGAGCCAATCAGCAGGTCCGGCAGGATGCAATGTCCACCAGAACCTGCCGATCGTTCTGTAATCAAGGCAGATCGCTGTTCTGCCAGAGGGGCAAATGGAGATTTTGTGAAACATGGATCTCTGTTTTCCGTCAGTCAAAGCACCTCCCCCTTTAGTTAGAAAGGACTCCCTAGCGACACACTTAACCCTTTGATCGCCTCTGATGTTAACCCCTTCCCAGCCAGTGTCATTAGTACAGTGACGACTATAATTTTTAGCACCGATCACTGTAATAATGTCACTGGTCCACAAAAAGTGTCAGTTAGGTGTCCGCTTTGTCCGGCGCAATGTCGCAGTCCTGCTAAAAATTGCTGATTGCCGCCATTGCATGGCTGGTGTTCCATTTTTAGGGGGGGAAAGGGCGGCAAACAAACCACCCGAGCCCCCCCTCCCTGTTCGGTCGGTCGATCAACGAACAAACCCCCTGTCACTCATCTGTCCGCCCACCAGCCCCGCACTTACCCCATCCAGATCGTCAGCAGCTTCGACGGCTTTCCCCTGCGTCTCCTCCGCAGCGGCTTCCCCCCTGCTTCTGCTCCCAGCCAATACGGTCGCTTTTCCTCTCTGGCCAATCGTGTCTTAAGACCCGCTTCATGATTGGCCGGGAGGAGAAGCAGGAAGACAATAGCGAATATTAATTCGCTATTGTCACATGACTGGGTGGGCTCGGGGTGCAGTGCTCTACTCTGGACTTGGAGCACTTCCGGCTCCTCCGGCATGTAAACAAGGGGTTTTTTATTAAAGCAAAAGATCAAAAAAAGGTTGTTGGTTTTTTTTTTTTGGTCTTTTGCTTTTAAAGGTAGAGGAGAGATTTGGGGTCTTATAGACCTCAGATCTCTCTATAAAAAGGACCTATCATGCTGTATTGCTATCACAGGGGATGTTTAGATTTCTTGCGATAGCAATAAAAGTTATACAAAAAAAAATAAAAATGAAGGAGACAAAAATGAAATAAAATAAATAATTAAATTTTTTTTTTTTAAAGAACCCCGTGCTCGCATTTAGTGGTGAACGCATACGTAGATCACGCCCGCAAATCAGTGTTCAAACCATTGCGCTTCCAGAACTACAGATCCATGCCGGCTTGGTGATTTTATTGTTCATGCGCATTCGTTTTACATGTTTGTAAGTGCACTTTTGTATTCAAATGAATACGCTGCAGGTTTTATTGCACTATGGAGAGGCTTTTTTTTTTCTTTCTAGATGATTTATCCTCTGCTGGAGCCCTTGTATGTTTTCCCATTGGGGATACCCTAGAAGAGTGATAGCAAACCTTGGCACACCAAATGTTTTGGAAATACATTTCCCATGATGTTCAACTACACTGCTGAGTGCATGAGCATCATGGGAAATGTAGATCCAAAACATCTGGGGTGCCGATGTTCACCATCACTGCCCTTGAAGCTGAGAGAGCAGTCTGGGAAGTGTATTTTGAGTGACCGTACATGCTTTATATGACTTCTCTTGTAAAAAGAGGGTCATGGGTATTTTGGTACGCAGACACACTATATTATCAAAAGTATTGGGACGCCTGCCTTTACACGCACATGAACTTCAATGGCATCCCAGCCTTAGTCCGTAGGGTTCAATATTGAGTTGGCTCCGCCCTTTGCAGCTATAACAGCTTCAACTCTTCTGGGAAGGCCGTCCACAAGGTTTGACCATTGTTCCAGAAGCGCGTTTAGGAGGTCAGGCACTGATTTGGATGAGACGGCCTGGCTCGCAGGCTCAGTTCTAATTCATCCCAAAGGTGTTCTATCTGGTAGAGGTCAGGACTCTGTGCAGGCCAGTCAAGTTCCTCTACCCCAAATTCGCTCATCCATGTCTTTATGGACCTTGCTTTGTACACTGGTGCGCAGTCATGTTGGAACAGGAAGGGGCCATCCCCAAACTGTTCCCACAAAGTTGGGAGCATGAAATTGTCCAAAGTGTCTTGTTATGCTGACGCCTTAAGAGTTCCTTTCACTGGAAATAAGGGGTCAAGCCCAACCCCTGAAAAACAACCCCCACACCATAATCCCCCCTCCACCAAATGATTTGGACCAGTGCACAAAGCAAGGTCCATAAAGACATGGAGGAGCGAGTTTGGGGTGGAGGAACTTGACTGGCCTTCACAGAGTCCTGACCTCAACCCGATAGAACAGCTTTAGGATGAATTTGAGTGGACACTGCAGGCCAGGCCTTCTTGTCCAACATCAGTGCCTGACCTCACAAATGCCCTTCTGGAAGAATGGTCAAAAATCCCCATAGACACACATCCTAAACCTTATAGACAGCCTTCCCAGAAGAGTTGAAGCTGTTATAACTGCAAAGGGTGGGCCAACTCAATATTGAACCCTACAGACTAAGACTGGGATGCCTTTAAAGTTCATGTGTGTGTAAAAGCAGGCGTCTCAATACATTCGGTAATATATTGTACTCCTATTACACTTTGGGTGATGGTGAAGGTTGGTGACACCTTTTGGATTGGAATTCACTGAGGAACACCTTATCACAAATTCACTGGATTTACTTTAATAGACTGTTGATGGACTTTATTTCACTTGTTATGAATTATAAGTGCACTGTATGATTTATTTATTTATCAATTTATGCTCTATACACATTTTTTTTTTCTTTTATTCTTTTTGTTTTTTTAGCACAGCGCTTTATAAGTATTATTGGTGAGTGTGGTGTCAAAGGGGAGCGGTGTTCTGAGCAGAAGCAGAATGTAAAACTTAACCTATGGCAGGTCCCTCCCGATCCTTGGTGTTGCAAAGTATTGCACCTTCTGCAGAGAAACATGAAGACACTCAGTGCTGGAAAGAGGTTTAATAAGATGAAATGCATGAACATGGAAGATAAATCAGTGCACACTTCTTACATCAGTATAGAGAGCATCAGCATAGAGAATAATTGTAGTAGAGAGTCAGTACACTAAAGACAATCAGATCTAAATCTACACCGCACCCTATAGTGTCCCCATAGTGTGATCTCTACAACATAAGACCGTAGTCATTAAACTCCAACACTTGGCTCTCGGGATGGTAGGTAGGAAGTGGTTCTGGAATAGACGTGAGACATAAGGGTGGAGGGTCCACATCAGTGGAGATGAGTGGGCAATCTAGGATAGGCATAACGGCTGACGTCGAAGTGACCCGGAAGAGTTAGCGAATGGGCAAGAGAATATGGCACAGCAAAAATAATTACAGGAATTAAAATGAATGCCAAAACTCCAAGCACCAGGGCGGCGATGTTCAGTTTGTAGGTGATTCTGGAATATGAGGAGGCACGCTCATCTCTTTCACAGTTCGCGCTCACCGTCTGAAAGGGAAGAACAAGACCAATGTAGACCAAAACCAATTCAGTACATAGATGCTTAAAGGTGAACACCAGGATCTGTGAATAGAGGGGGTGGAGCTATCAAGCATCCCCCCATCCTCCGTTCACAGATCCCGTGTCATTCATAAAAAATGATTTTTTCTGTTTTTTAATTTAGGCTTTTAAAGGCTTTGGTTAGAACTCTAAGATGTTGGATTTCTCCTCTCTTTCGGTCTTGGTGACAGTAGTTAGCAGAACATAATAGAGGGGTGAATCTCCCTAGTAGGGATATAGCCAAAATAAAAATTGGTAGTGTCTAACCTTTCCACACCCTATACATTGGTTAGATTCCCTCCACCCTCTGTTCTGGTTTAGCTTTAAATATTGGATTTCCACCATTATTTCATCTCAGTGACCAAAAAGTCAGCAGGACATATACAGGGGTAAAACTCCCCAGCGGGGATACAGGCAAAAACCCTCCCAAAAACTGTCAGGGTCTAACCCTTCCCCATCCTATACTTTTGGATAACTTCCCTTCACCCACTGCTCGGGTTATAGTTCTAAAATATTGGATTGACCCTTACTTTGTCTCAGTGACCATGGTCAACAGGATAAATAGAGGGGCGAATCTATCCAGAGGGGACAGCAAAAAAAAAAAATGTCACAATCTAACCTTTCCCCATTCTTTCCATTCGATACGTTCTCCCTCCACTATTTAAAGGCTCTGGTTGAACCTCTAAAATGTTGGGTTTCTCTTCACTTTTGGTCTTGGTCAGTAGGACAAATAGAGGACAAAATCTCTCTAGAGGTGAAATGGAAGGCAAAAAACCCCCCAAAAACGGGTGGGGTCTAACCTTTCCCCATTCTTTCCATTCGATACATTCAATATCATACCTCCCAACTTTTTGAGATGGGAATGAGGGACACCTATCAGCAAAAGTATGCAGGCATAGGACACACCCTCTGCCACGCCCTCTTAAAGGAGAATTGTATAAAAGACAAAATTGGTTAAACCCACAAGTGCTTTTTTACCACTACTATTCCTTTATATTGGCTTTTGGAATTTCAAAATCCAGCAAATTAGAAATCAGATGAAAGGTTTAGCGCGGGGAAACACTTTTTGAAAGATAAAAAAAGTGCATTTTATATACAACTATATAGATCAGACCAAAATGAGGGACAAATGAGGGGGAAAGAGGGACAGAGGGACATCACTCCAAATCAGGGACAGTCCCTCCAAATCAGGGACAGTTGGGAGCTATGCAATATTGAGTTGGCCCACCCTTTGCAGCTATAACGGCTTAAAGTCTTCTGGGAAGGCCGTCCACAAGGAGGTTTAGGAGTGTGTCTACTATGGGAATAATGTGAATATCCCCATGCTGTGGTTGATAATTAGACTGCTGCTAGGTAAAAAGTTGTATATTCCTTTAAAAATTAAAATGTAAGGAGCCTGCGCTGTCTGTGCTCAACACAATAAATCAAAAATCTAACCTAAAAACTTCATACAATGCCTACAAAAAAAATTCACACACATGAAAATTCCAGCGTTGTGAAGAAAATATATAGATAAAAATTAAAGTCAATAAATTCATAAAGTGCTGCAAATCCTCCGTGTGGCAATTGTCTCTTTTAAAAGTGCAATGAAATATGGCAAAGTGATGAAAGTGTTGCGCTCCTCTTCCTCTCGTACCCTCACTCACCAACTTTCCATGAAAATATCGCCTGTAGTGAAAAGGCCCGCGTAACTCTGTAGGTAATTTCTTAGCTCTTCCTCACGTTTCCACCAGTTATACGTTATCATAGGAGGAGAATTGGACATTTATAGCGTGATACCATTTTGATAAAAAAAAATGTATAAAGATAAAAAGTTTACACTCACATTGTACATCCTTGCTTAAAAGCATGTAAAATTTTAAAAAATAGGTTTCATCTATATGGCAGGAGGATTGTTCGATATATGGAAGAATTTTTTTTTTTCGTGGGGGTTTGTGGATGTTTTTGCTTTGATATGATTATTTGTGTCATTATCTTTATGTCTTTTTGTGTATATGTTGTCGTGTTATAAAAAATTTAAATAAAATCTGAATTAAAAAACAAAAATAGTATAATAATATACCAATAATAAAAACCTATGCAAGTAAAGGGAATATTTAACCAATCCTCTAGATCTGTGCACTGCCAAAAAATTTGTTAGTTTTCGTTTCATTCTTTTTTTTTTCGTTTTTTGGTTTATTTTTTCGCAATTCATAAATTCGTAAATTTGAAGATTCGTAAATTCGAAAATCCGAAAAAATATCCAACTAATAATAACTAACTATCAAATTAAAGGTATTGGAATTTCCTTTTCCAATTTGGCTGTTAGTGAAAGTAAGCAATACGCATTTATCTGAAGTTACGAATTATCCGAAATAACGAATGCCGCATCTCAACAAATGGAATGGAACTAATTAATAATGAACAATAATACGTTTTTTTTTTGTTATTAATATTATTGATATTTATTATTAATTTGTTACGTTCCATTCGTTTAGATGCGACATTCGTTATTTTGGATAATTCGTAACTTCAGATAAATTTGTATTCGTTACGTTCACTATCAGCCAAATTTGAAAGGAAATTCCAATACCTATAATTTGATAGTTAGTAATAGTTAAAGCGGTAGTAAACCCAGCCATAAAACAGTTTAATTTCCGGCACGTGCCGGAAATGCAGCACTCCCATTGGTTGTGCTCTCAACCAAACTGTCAAACCATCCAATGGCTGGTGTCATAACTGATCACATGTGCAGCATCATGGCAGTTGTAGATTAAACAGAGGCAAAGATGGCAGCTTCCTTGGCTGAAAACAACAGGAGGGTTTACTTACACTTTAAGTTATTATTAGTTAGTTATTATTTAATATTTTCTATTTTTGGAATTTCAAATTTATAAATTTTCGAATTTTTGAATTTACGAATATTGGGAAAAATTATTTTCGTTAATTCGGATATTTCCAAATTAACGAATTTGTCAAAATTTGTTAAACTAATTCGGAACAAAACGAATTACACATGTCTACAACCCTCCCTCCCTTTCCATTCATCTTACTATTTTCTCTTTTAACCCCCCCCCCCCCCCCCCACAGGATTTTACATTACAGGCGAAAATTTCATGGAAAGTTTGCCGCACAGAGGACTTACAGCACTTTATGAATTTATTGACTTTAATTTTTATTTATATGTTTTCTTCACAACATTGGAATTTTCATGTATATGAATTTATTGTAGGCATTGTGTGAAGCTTTTATGTTTGTTTGTTTTTTTTCTTCACATTTTATTGTATTGAGCACAAACCGCGCAGGGTCCTTGAATGGGCTGCACAGAGTCCTGACCTCAACCTGATAGAACACCTTTGGGATGAGCGGAGACTGCGAGCCAGGCCTTCTCAGCCACATCAGTGCCTGACCTCACAAATGCGCTTCTGAAACATTCCCACAGACACACTCCTAAACCTTGTGGACGGCCTTCCCAGAGGAGTTGAAGCTGTTATAGCTGCAAAGGGTGGGCAAACTCAATATTGAACCCAACGAACTAAGACTGGGATGCCATTAAAGTTCATGTGCGTGTAAAAGCAGGCGTCCCAATACTTTTGGTAATATAGTGTAGCTCTAAAATTTTTAATTTCCACCAACTTTCCATCTCAGTGATAATGGTCGCCAGCAAAAAAAAAAACAGTGGCAGACGTCAACACGGGCCTAAAAAAAATAAAAATATCTATCCGGTCCAGCCCCACTGTATCCAGAACTAAATAAATAAAACCAGTTTCGGCTATAGACACACTTTGTAATGCAGAAATGAGGAAGAGACACCCGTATTACTTTTGGCCACCGCAACACATAGCTGTGAAGTCAGCCTTAAAAAAACAGCGACAGCCAACAAATGCAATGTTATAGCGTCCTGCATTGCAGTGCATTTTTTACATTCAGTGCACTTTTCCCCCAACAATGCAAAACTCGCCATGGCGGCTGTTTGGAGATTTTTCCTAGTAGAGCTCATTGATGCGTTTAAAAATGAAAAATTTTTATTTTGATTTTATTTTTGGACATCGCAGACCAAGGCAACTGGCACCATTGAAAACATTGTTTTTTTTTTTTTCCATGCCCTTGGATTTTTTCTGCATTGAGCAACGTAGCCCAGTGCCAGTGGTGTGACTGAGCCCTGAACTTATTGTTTCCTTTCTACCCTGTAGTTGATTCAATCAATCAATCAATCAATCAATCAATCAATCAGCCTTCCTTTCCTCATTACCTTGTAGGCATAGATGATGGCCGCGAGTCCCACTGGAAAGCAGCAGCAAAGCATACTGAAGATCGACCAGTACATGTAGTCTTTATACCGAATCGGAGAGGGTGCTGCACTTGCTGTGGCCGGCTGCATTATAATCGTGTTGTCGGTGTTTGGTTGGTAGACGACTTGCTGCATTGGGTTCGGTCCTGGGTTTTGGGGAATTGGCATGTATTCCGGGTTGCTGGGGTCAGATGGATAGTTGGGCTGAGGGAACTGCCTCGGGTACGGCTCCTGCAGACGTGACATCTCCGAATGGTTGGGGATTTCAGCCGTCTTATTAGACCCTTCCTTGTAGACAACAGCAATTCTTGCTGCCAACTGGTAAGATGGACAAATGTCTGGCAGGATCTGGCTCAAGGCATAGGAGGTTTTTTTTTTCTCTGTACAAATCTAGGTGTGAGACCACATCCTTCCTTGACTGGAGATGAATATTTACATTTAAAGGAACCAGTTCTGAGAAGGTTCATTGACCACCACCGCTGAGAAGGTACATAGACCTGCTGATCTCTCCACCTGAAAATACCAGTCTCCTGGCTGCCATGAAAATCCAATGGCTTCATAACTTTATAAATCAGACTTGGAGTGACTGTACAGATTAGATGTTCTGCCTCTTCTCTGACTTCACTAGCTGCATGCTTGCCTAGAAAAAGCCAAAGTCAGTACCTCTGTTCTGCAGACGTGCCCCATTGGTGACTCTGAAAGAATTGTAGCCAATGAGTCAGCATGGCCACCCATTTAAAAGAAACCTGCACTGAAAAGGTGCAAAGGCTGCCCCTGCTGATCCAAAGGCTTCAATACTCCATGGGTGGTTGACTTGGGACAAGGATATATATTTTTTTTTTTTGCAGATCAGCGTGTCAAAAAGTACAGAGGCCACAAAAAGTCATGCAAATAACATTTTTAGAATGATGTCTCAATGCAGATTTTGCAATATTTTTCTTTTAAGAACTGCAATTAAAAAAATAAAAATGTACCATTGCTGCCCTCTGCAGGCTCTGTTGCCAACTGAAGCTGTTAGGAAGGTGCTAAAAGGTACCCCCTTGGAATGCTTCTTACAGGCTTCCTCTGACCTTCTAAAAGCTAATGGCCAATATTTGGTCAATGTGTAATGGCTCTACTAGGGAGAGAGAGAGAGATAATCCTCATTCTAATCCTTCCTTTAACCACAGCAGTAAACCTCATACTGGTAGGAAGGGGTTAGCTTACTACCTTGTTTTGGGCCTCTTCTTTAAGGATGGGACCCATAGTTTCTGCCCTTCTGGCAGGACCTAATTTATAAGATTGGTAGAGTCCATGAGGGTGGAGAGGGAGAATTGTGTACCCCACTTAAGGGGGATGTAGCAGAGACTTATATGGAACATTGTTCACCATCCCTACTTGGGCTTCCCTAGATATGGGCCTTGAGATATCAGATCTCCAGCACTGGCCTAAAGGGAACCAAGATGTAACACTGTGCCAGAAGAGATGGATTTACTGGATTGAACTCAGAATTTCCTTTCCATTATTTGGAAACTCTTTTACTTCCAAGGAAAAGAAGATGGACTTCTGGCTAAGAGGGCGTTCTTCAAAGAGGATGCATGAATACCCAAGTAGAAGTGTGTAAGGTGGGCCAGTATGCCAGCTAGATGGGTGCTGGTTGACAGGATCCTGAATATAAGGAACACCTCTTCTAGTCGGGAGTGGTGGTGGTTAGGTGAAGAGGTCACCATGTTGGCTGTAAAGTGCCTGACCCCTCTACAGAACAGGCGCCATGTGACCTGGGCCCCAAGCGTTCTGCTGGACTGTACTAACTTGGGACCACAGAATTATTGCAAGGCCTTGTGATGTAAGTACTCCCGACCACTTATGGGTCAGTGCTGCTGTGGACCAGGGGGATGATGTAGGGGAGGGTTTCTAGCCCATCCTCTGTTTACGTGTTAGGAGACAGCTTAGGCCTATATGAGCTGTAGGGTGTTTATAGAATAAAGCAGGAGGTGTCTGGACTGCTTTGTATGTCTGTAGGCCCCCAAGCAGTGTAATAACTATGTGGAACAGCAAGGGGATGCCTAAACACTGACCTGTAACCCTAACACCTTTTTTTTTTTCTTAATGCATTGCATTGATGTGATTTTTTGTAATGATTGAGTAGGTTTTTTTTTACTTTATAGCAGGAGCCAAATTACAATATTTTTCTTTTTCTAACATGCATTACGGCATGCTGTGATGTGTTACAATTTGTTTTAATTAGTTGCAGTGTATTGCACTGCATTTAAATACAGCATGTTCCATTTTCACACATCCACAAACCAACACAATGCATTGGTGTGAACTAAGCCCATTGGAAACAATGGATTACGACTTGTTATTATGTTTGGCCTGCATTTAGCAACACTGCCCCACTCACACGGTGCGAATGGGACCTCAGAGTTCTTTGACAGGTGCAGTTGACTACTTTCTGATTTGCATTTAACCTTTTTTCAAGCAGTTTTTGCATCCATGTCGAAGGCTGAACCTGTCTGATGCAAACTCACACCCATCAACGCTGACCCTTTAACATGCACACCGCAGCCACATTTATTACAATGGGAAGCCAAATTCATGGTGGCCTACAGCAGTTCTTCAGAGTACGGCTCTCTATACACTCATTCCAATTGGGAGCCATACTCATGGTGGCCCCCAGAAGTTCTGCAGTGTATAGCTCTCCCCACATTCATTCCAGTGTGGGGCCATACTCATGAAGACCTCCAGAAGCTCTGCAGTGTATGGCTCTCCCCACATTCATTCCAGTGTGGTGCCATACTCATGGAGGCCTACAGAAGTTCTGAAGTATACGACTCTTCCCACATTCATTTCAATGGGGAGTCATTCTCATGCTGGCCTCCAGCAGTTCTGTAGAGTACGGTTCTCCCCACATTCATTCCAATTGGGGGCCTTATTTAATTGTGTCCTCCAGTAGTTCTGCAGAGTATGGCTCCCCCCCCCAGTCATTCCAATGGTGAGCCATACTCATGGTGGAAAGGAAAGTATATTCTATTTACTTTTTTTAACCTTTTCTTTACATTTCTTCAGCTACTTCCTGGTTAGACAAACATTCCAAATGATGTCATACTCTCAGGAGTCTTCAGAAGGGGAGGAGGGACTTTCTCAGCTAAGCACTCCCTCCTGTCTGCAAGCCTGAGTTAAGTGCAGATGGATTCCGGGAAGTAAATGCTACATGAATCATCTGCCCTTACTCAAGATGGCCACGGCTAGAAATTGGGGGGAGGGGGGGGGTGTTTTTCAAAGTGATTTCTAAGCAAACTAAAGCATGGAGACATGGGTGGATGCGGGAAGATTGCTTTGAATAGTAAAAATGAATTAAATTGTGTTTTTTTGGGGGGGGAGGGTTTGTGTTGCTCCTATACGGTGTAGTTCTGCTTTAAGCTTTTTTATTTATTTTTATTTTTTTATGTTTATGTGTAAAATTGCATTTGTTTTGTAGCAGAGGCACGATTCAGTTGGCTTTATGGATAAATCGGGTAATAAAATTTAATTTTGGATGAGTTACGAGGTGCTTCTGATTCCAGATGGAGGAACGAAATTTACTGCTCTTTACGGTAATTCAGTTCTGGTTTTGTTTTCCAATACTTTGTATGGCTAAAGCACAATAAAACCAGCACTGAGCAACATCTCCGCCATCCTATTCATTTCACACGGACCAAAGAATGGGAATTGTAGGGTTGACCGTTTCAAGGTCACTGTTATAAATCATTGGGGCCCTATACTGCCTCATGAACCCCCCCCACCCCACCTACAAAAGTTACAGAGAAGGAGCCATCCCCGAAGGATATTATCCTAGCAATCAACATCTGTCATCATTATTTATCTATCTGACCAGCTTAAATGTATTAGAGACAATCTATTATCCTTGAGACATGATGTGCAAAAAGTATGTGCTCGGACAACTCTTCTTGAGGGGAGACTTTGTCAGGTAGAAGACGATGTGAGCCCAATGAGACAAGAGGCAATGCTAATGAGAGATCAATTAAATATGTGCATTCATAAAATGGATGATATGGAGAATAGGTTACGTAGCAAGAACGTAAGGGTTCTGGGTCTCCCCGAGAGAAGTGAATGCAATAACCCCATAGAATTCATGGAAGGTTGGCTTAAGGAAATGTTTGGTAAAGACTCTTTATCAAGTTTCTTTGCAATTGAGCGTGCGCATAGAGTCGCCTCCAGGGCACCATCTTCAGGGGTCAGCCAAGGCCCCTTATTATCAAGCTCCTGCACTTTAAGGACAAGGTTACTGTCATGAACAGGTGTGACCAGATTGTGCGGACTGCAAAGAGGAAACCAAAACGCATGTAAAGTAAATAAGAATAATGTTTATTTAAGATAAGTGATATAAATAAGAAAACACCCCAAACACAAATAGTGCTTAACCAACCAACAGAAAACCCACAGACAACAGATAATATATACAGCCAAAGGGAAGTACCAAAATCAAACACGTTAGCCAGTCCAAGGTCATACACAGGGGATCAGCAACTGAACAAGGGCAGGATAGGAGAGGGAGATAATGGATGGGATCAGGCTCCAAGGGAATGGGAACACAGGAGGGGGACAGGATCAGGATGGGATCGGGTACAGGCTCAGGTTCAGGTTCAGGTTCAGATTACAAGGTACAAGGTACAAGGTAACACCTGAGCTCAGGGAGTGTTGTCTGCTCCATACTGCCAAGATCCATCCGCTGGTGGACGTCAGTACTGCGGCCAAAAGATGAAATAACACCAGCAGGGAAAGGTTCCTCTGACAGTTCCAAACTGCCAGGAGACACCTGCTGGTGGACCCCAGTACTGCACGCCAAATGATATATCTTGTCGCTCATCGTGAAAGGAAAAAAACAGTTTTCCTTTCCCGATGAGCGAGCCAGCTCAGCGCCGGCTCCCGAGACGAGGCTCGCAGGTGTCAAATCTTGCCGATAACAGCGTCGAGATTGACACAATATCGCGGTCACCTACTGTAGCAAGGCAAGTTAAGATATGCTCATGGAATGTGCGGGGAGTAAGGAATATTCTAAAAGACAGGCTATTTTTTCTATGGCGGGGACAGGTGGATTTAAAATACTCTGCCTGCAGGAGACACACCTTGAGAGAGGAACAACTAGTGCCTTAAGGCATAGGAATTACCAGGTGCAGTATCACTCTACCCATACCTCCTATTCAATGGGGTGTGAGTACATAAATTCTGGATTGGTTTTCTCCTGCAGACAGACAGAGTAAGGTGGATGAGAATGGACAGTATATTTTTCTTTTTTGTGCAATTGAAAGCAGTGTATTAGCCAATGTTTATATTCCTCCTCCATTTAGCACGGAAATTATGTGCGATTTAATAAGATTCATAGCAGACAAACCTGGGGTGCCGGTTATAGTGGCAGGCAATTTCAATAGGACTATGAATAATAGCATAGATAGGTTTCCATGGAGGGTTTCTCTCGGTGGGGCATCTAGTGGCCCACTCTTCCAATATTGTGAGGAGATAGGGTTGGTGGATGTCTGGAGGAGGTGCCATCCGGGAGTGAATCAGTATTCGTGCCACTCTAGGACATATGCCACCTTGTCCAGAATTGACCTTGTGCTGTGCAATGAGGAAGCTCTGAAATTACTGGAAGAGGTAGGTTATGAACCAAGGGGGATCTTGAACTACTCACCAGTAGCTTTTTCAATAAAAACAGGGATGAGCCATAGTAGAGGTGACTGGAAAGTAAATCCCTTTTGGCTCAAAATAATTGAAGATGCCGGGGTAATTGCAGCCAGCTTAGAGGAATTTATAAAACTAAACTCAGGATCAGCCCCACTGTGTATAATTTGGGACTCCCCGAAGGCTTTTCTGCGGGGAGTGTTGATACAGAAAATCTCCTATATTAACCACTTGCTTACTGGGCACTTAAACCCCCCTCCTGCCCAGACCAATTTTCAGCTTTCAGCGCTGACGCACTTTGAATGACAATTGCGCGGTCATACAACATTGTACCCAAATGAAATTTTTATCATTTTTTCCCCATTAATAGAGCTTTCTTTTGGTGGTATTTGATCACTTGTGCGGTTTTCAATTTTTGTTAAAAAAAATGTAAAAAACTGAATTTTTAAAAAATAAAACTGTTATTTTTTTATATTTTGTTATAAAAAATTTAAAATAGGTAATTTTTCTCCTTCATTGATGTACGCTGATGAGGCGGCACTGATGGGCACTGATAGGCGGCAGTGATGGGCACTGATGGGTGGCAGTGATGGGCACTGATGGGTGGCAATAATGGGCACTGATCAGTTACACTGATAGGCAGTGCTAGGTGGCACTGATTGGCACTACTGGTGAGCATTGATAGCTGGCACTTGTGGGCATTAATAGGTGGCACTTGTGGGCATTGATAGGTGGCACTGTGGGCACTGATAAGTGGCACTGTGGGCACTGTTAAGTGGCACTGTGGGCACTGTTAAGTGGCACAGATGAACCAGATGTGCCTCTTCCACTTCGGGACCGATGTCCCTCGCATCTGAGCCGGTGACCGGCTTTTTTTTCTACTCACGCTATCAGCGTGAGTAGAAAAAAAAAAGTGTTTGCCGATCTTTTGTTTACATCATGTGATCAGTTGTCATTGGCTGGCAGCTGATCACATGGTAAGGGGCCGGGACCGGCCCCTTACTCGGATTGGTGATCACCCGAGTCTCAGTGACCCGGTGATCACAGTGCACTCGGCGCGCGCCCAGGGCGCGTGCACAGGGGGGCCGTCATATGAATTCAGGTTCGCGCTGTGGCCGTCATTCGGCCATAGCGCGGATGTCAAGTGGTTAAGAAACAATCACAGGCTAAGGAAATTAAAGCAAGGGGGAGGGTAAGAGGGGCTGAAGTGCGGTATGTGGAGGAACCGACCCCAGTTAGATATGGAAAGTGGGTGGAGAGCCAAGAAGAATACAGGAAATTAGTTCTGGAGAAAGCGGAAAAAAAATGTTTCAGAGACAGAGTTTTTTTGGGAAAGAAGAGCAAGTTGGAAGAACTCTGTTGTCCCTGATAGCCAAGGCAAATAGCCCCCCAACCACCATACCAGCAATTTGGGACAAGGAAGGAAAAATTAAAAGAGCCACCCCGGAAATTAAAAATTATTAGAAAACCTGTACAGCACACCACAAATAAATGTAGAGGGGGAAATGTGGGATTTTTTTTGAAAAACTGAAGATATCCCCTTTATCAAGAGAAGACAGGGAAGAATTGGAAGCTCCGCTGACGTTGGAAGAGTTGCAAAGGGTAATAGCAGATATGGCAAATCAGAAAGCACCGGGTCCTGACGGCTTGCCTATAGAAATATTTAAGAGGTACGGGGACGTATTGCTCCCCAAACTCTTGGAGGTGTTTAATGGGGCAGCGGAGGAAGGAAAATTGCCCATATCTATGGTAGAAGCCACAATAATTGTATTACTAAAAGAGGGGAAAAATCCGCTTGATGTGGCCTCATATAGGCCTATATCGCTTCTGTGCTCAGACGTGAAGATCTTGGCAAAAGCCTTGGCAACAAGGCTGAATAGAATAATTTCTAAAGTGATACATCCAGACCAAACCGTTTTTAATACCGGATAGATCTACGAGTGTGAATATAAGGCGAGTGTATTTAAATATGCAGCTGCCAATAGAGAACAGAGGGAATAGAGCTGTCTTATCATTAGATGCGGCCAAGGCTTTTTCGATAGCCTTGAGTGGCACTACATATGGAAGGTATTGGCTAAATTCCAATTTGGCCCTAACTTTGGTTAAGAATATTATATGATAGACTTAGGGCCAAGGTTAGGGTTAATGGTGAGTGCTCTGAGTGGTTCCAGTTGGAGAGGGGGACAGGACAGGGGTGTCCGCTGTCACCCCTGCTCTTCGCCCTCGCAATGGAGCCATTGGCTATTGCCTTAAGAGCCTCCCCAGAGGTTCAGGGATTCAAAAGAAGGAGGGGGGAGGAGAAATTTGCTATGTATACAGATGACATCCTGCTATTTCTGGGGGATACGCAGGCTTCTTTGAAGGCAGCCATAGGGATATTCAAAGAATTTTTGACATTTCTCTGGGTTGGCAATTAATTGGGAAAAAAATCTGTACTCATGCCAATAGACACCCTTATAGAACCCCTTCCACAACAGGTAACCCAAATAAGAGTAGTAAATCAAATGAGATATTTGGGTGTTAATATAACAAGAGACCTGGGGCAGTATATAACGGGAAATGCGGTCCCACTTATGACAAAATTAAAACAGAAAAGCCGGGTGTGGGGCCGTCTCCCTCCCTCGGTTGCCGGATGGTGCAATTTAATTAAGATGGTATGGATGCCACAAATTTTATACGTAATACACAATTCGCCAGTGTGGATTCCAAAACACTGGTTTAAAAAAATGGACAGTGTGTTCAGAGAGTTAATTTGGAAAAATGGAGTGGCAAGGATTCGCTTGCAGGCGTTTGCGGCAGCCGAGAGAGGTGGGGGGGGCCTGGCATTGCCAGATCCAAGACTTTCTTTTCTTGCGGCACAAATGCAGTATATGAGAGGAAGCAACATGCCAGAACAAAGAGGAGCAGGAAGTAACCTACTGCTGAATGATACTAGCCATGATACAATAGTGGAGGCGGTTGAAGCGGACTCCTTCGGCTCCAGTTGTCCTACAGCCCAGTTAATGGTCAGAAGTTGGAAGTCCCTCAAGACTGAGTTAGGTTATGTTGGATTCTCTGAGTTCTCCCCATTATGGGATCATGAAAATTTAAAAGAGCTTAAAGTAATGGGGAAAATAGAGGAATGGGACCGGAGGGGCATTCACTGCCTGGCACAGTTGTACAGGACAGGTAGATTGAAATCATTCCAGGAGTTAGCGGAAGAGTATGAGATTCCTAATCGATTATTCTATAGGTATCTGCAAGTCAGGCATGCTCTAGATGCACAATTTAGTGGGAAGGAGCCGGAGTGGAGTGAAATGCCCTTTCTTAGGAAACTGGTCAATACTAGAACATCTAAAGCAGTGATGGCGAACCTTGGCACCCCAGATGTTTTTGAACTACATTGCCCATGATGCTCAACTACTGTACAGTGTAGGTGAGCATCATGGGAAATGTAGTTCCAAAACATCTGGGGTGCCAAGGTTCGCCATTACTGATCTAAAGGATTAATTTTCTGATATGTATGGGTGTATAAGTATGGCGGGTCAGGAAGGAGAAGGTAGAACCCAAAAACGGGATCAAATGGGAGAGGGACATTGGGCCAATAATGGAGGAACAATGGAATTACGTTTTGGCATTGGGCCCCAGGGTCTCTCTTTCTCCTTCACAGATTGTATCCCATTTGTACTGGATACATAGTAGAGCTGCACAATTAATGGTTAAAAAATCGTGATCTCAATTCACCTCCCCTGACATCTCTCCTGCAGAGGTTGCAGATTCTTTCATATAAAGGAGTGGAGAGACTTTATCTGCTCACTCAGCTGTCAAAAGAAAGCATCTGGGCATTCTGCTAAGTCTTTTAACTTGAAACATTGTAACTAAGCTTCCTTCTTAGATCAAAGGGATAGAACTTCTGTGTAAACAAATAATCCAGGCAGTCTGACAAGTTTTTAACAATGTGTAAATGCAGGAAGTTTAACCACTTAAAGTCTAATTCTTTTTTCTGACACTTCTTTCTTAAGTTAAAATCAATATTATTTGCTAGAAAATTACTTGGAACCCCCAAACATTATACCGTATTTATCAGCGTATAACACGCACTTTTTTCCCCTTAAAATCAGGGGAAAGTCGCAGGTGCGTGTTATACGCAGATCCCCTGCGATCCCGAGCTGTCACAAGTTCAAAATCGCCGACCGCGATTTGAAAATGGCGCCGCCGGTGCCGAAATACACAGAGCCGGTCCTCGGCTCTTTCCGGTGGCTCTCGTTCACTTTCGGCTCCACTCGAAGTCCCGAGCGGAGCTATCCGAATCTACTCGGCTAGGTTCGGATAGCTCCGCTCGGGACTACGAGTGGAGCCGAAAGTGAACGAGAGCCGCTGGAAAGAGCCAAGGACCGGCTCTGTGTATTTCGGCGCCGGCGGCGCCATTTTCAAATCACGGTCGGCGATTTTGAAGCCCAGGATGGCAGGGACAGGGGATCGAAGGCTGCACTGGGGCAAGGCTGCACTGGGGAAGGCTGCACTGGGGAAGGCTGCAATGACAAGGCTGCACTGACAAGGCTGCACTGACAAGGCTGCACTGACATGGCTGCACTGACATGGCTGCACTGACATGGCTGCACTGACATGGCTGCACTGACAAGGCTGCACTGGAGAAGGCTGCACTGGGGAAGGCTGCACTGACAAGGCTGCAGTGACAAGGCTGCACTGACAAGGCTGTACTGACAAGGCTGCACTGAGGAGGCTGCAATGATGGGCATTTAAATGTAAGTTTTTTTCCCTTCAACTTCCCTCCTAAAAGTTTTTTTTTTCCTTAAAATTCCCTCCTAAATTGGGGTGCGTGTTATACGCCGATAAATATGGTATATATTTTAGCAGAGACCCTAGGGAATAAAATGGCAATTTCTGCAATTATTATTATATTATTATTTTATAGTCACACTGTATTTGCCCAGCAGTCTTTTAAATGCAATTTTTTGGGAAAAAATACACTCAATGAATAATAAAAAAAAAACGAAACAGTAAAGTTAGCCCATTTTTTTTTGTTTTAATGTAAAAGATGATGTTACGCCGCAAGAATCGTGAGAGAATCGTGATCGATCTACTAAGCAAAAAAATCGCGATTCTCATTTTAGCCAGAATCGTGCAGCTCTAACACATAGGTCCATACTACACGCCTTTGAAATTGTTCATGTTTGGAAAGAGGTCCGATGCTGAATGTCAAAGGTGTGGAGACAGGAGGGGTGACTTGGTACACATGTTCTGGCGATGTCCCGGGTTGCATAGGTTTTGGAAAGGTATAATCGATAAAATAAACTCTGTGTGTGTGGCATTGCTGGGCATGGAGGCCCGGTATTGTCTCATTGGTCTGATGGAGGAGAATGTGTATAAGAGATACACAGACTGCAATAATTAGATGCTTGTTCCAGGGAAAGAAACTAATCGCACGGAAGTGGCAGGCAAAAGATCCCCGGACGGTAGTAGAATGGTTGAAAGAGGTAAAGGATGTGATTGGGAAGGAGAAATACACTTATGGGAAGAGAGGTAATAATAAGAAATTTGTGAAAATATGGAAGCTATGGCTGGAATTGGAACTACCCTAGTTAAAGGAATGTTGGATATGAAGAAAGGCTGATGTGTGTAGGGTGGAAAGGGTGATGAGAATGGATGGGGAGGATGGGGAGGGGTGAAGGGGTAAAAAAGGAAATGTGGTTGTTCTTATTTATTTTTACCTTTGTCATTTTATAATTTATGTAAACACGGTTGTTTTGTGGACAAATGTATTTACCTAATAAAAAGTATTTGATTAAAAAAAAAAAAAAAAAGCTATTTTATTTGTTTTTATTTATTTATTTTTTTATGTTTATGTGTAAAATTGCCTTTGTTTTGTAGCAGAGGCACAATTCACATTGCCTTTATGGATAAATCGGGGAATAAATTTTAATGCTGGATGAGTTACGAGGTGCTTCTGATTCCAGATGGAGGAACGGTATTTAATGCTCTTTACGGTAATTCAATTCTGGTTTTGTTTTCCAATACTTTGTATGGCTAAAGCGCAATAAAACCAGCACTGCACAACATCTCCGCCGTCCTATTCATTTCACGCGGACCAAAGCACGGGAATTGTAGGGTTGACCCTATCAAAGCCGCTGTTAGAAATCATTGGGGCCCTATACGGCCTCATGAGACCCCCCCCCCCAACCCCACCTACAAAAGGGGTGCAGGAGCAGGGATCCGGGACAAGGGGTGGGCTGCCCTGGGCACTTTGGCATCATGTGAGGTGAGAAGGGGCACCACAAGGAGATGGGGAGGGGGGTTTGCATTGGGCGTGGGAGAATTTGGGGGGCAGCAGGGAATACGAATTGATCTAGAAGGGGACATTTGGGGGAGTGTGCTAGGAAAGGTGATTTGGGGGGTATATCTGCTGGGCGGGGGATGGGGGGGAGAGGATTTGTGCTAGAAGAGGTGATATGGCAGAGGAGACCTGTGCTAGTAGGGGAAATTGTTATGGGGGGGGGGGAATTGTGCTAGTAGGGATGATTGGAGAGTATTTGTGCTAGGAGGGAAAATTTTAAGGGGGGGGGGGGGTTGTGCTAGGAGGGGGGATTTGGAGTAGAGGATTAGGTACTTGGAGGGGAAATTTGAGGGATAGAGGATTTGTGCTAGTAGGGATGATTGGAGAGTATTTGTGCTAGAAGCGAAAATTTTAATGGGGTGATTTGTGCTAGGAGGGGGGAGGGGGGATTTGGAGTGGGGGGGATGTGTACTCTGAGGGAAAATTTGAGGGATAGAGGATTTGTGCATACATCTTGGGGGGGGGGGGGGGGGGAGTGCAATTTGACATGTTTGCCCCTGGGCTCTAGGTGGCCTTGTCCTGGCACTGTGCAGCTTTAAAAAATAAAAGTCCCGCTTCTGCTTCCACCTTCTGGGCCCCTCTGTTGACCTGACTATGTCCAGGAAAATGGAATTTAAGCCCTGGTAAGCAAGTATGGGGGGGGGGGGGGTATTAGATCACACGCCTCCTCCTACTTGCTTATTAGGGTTTAATTTACATTTACCTGGACCCCTCCATTTATTAATTTAGGCTGAAATGAACAGCAAAGCTGCCCCCCCCCTGTTTAGCTGATGGGGCTGGGGCCCAGTACAACAGGACCGGTTGTACTGCCTTATCAGTGGCCCTGGATGCTGGACCGGTCAATAAACGCACGGGCATGCAGACTTTATCAAGCGCAGCATCCTGGGGGAGGTGGGGTTCAGCACATTTTTGACATCCTTGCCTTGAGTGCCTGAGGACCTGGGGTTAATTAGGGCTCATGCACATGAATGTGAATGCTTTTGGACATACAATGGAAATTGCGGGCGTATTTCCGCATCCCGTGAAACTCGTACAGTTGGCTATAGGAATGAATGGCTGTACACGGGTTTTACGCAACTACTTGAACCAATCTGCACCCAGGGGTGTACAGCATTACACAAGTGCACACTGGGGTGCAGGGGGTGCTAATCGCACCCGGGTGACACCCGCCACCTCAAGTAGGAGGGGCCGGTTTCGGGTGGGGACCATAAGGGGGGTTAGGGTGGCACCATATTTTACCGAACTGGGGGGAGCATGTAGGGGTGACACATGTATTACTGAACCCGGGGGGGAGGATTGGCATGGGAGGTATGGGGGTAGGGGGTGACACCATCTTTTACCGAACCAGGGGGTTTAAGAAAGGGGGTGACACCATGTTTTTTTTTTTTTTTTCAAATAACATTTTATTGATCCAAAAGTCAGGTAAGTTACAAAGACAATGATATCTTGTTGTATAAGATTTGCCATGCCAGAGGCAAAACCGGCAAGTAGTCGGTATCAAGAGAAAAACATTCAGTTGTATAAAGCTTAGATTAGTTACCATATACTGTGCAATAATCAACATATGCATATAGACATGTAACCTGACATCATCTAGTAAACATAAGAAATAAAAGAAAGAGTAGAGAAGAAAAAGAAGGAGAGGGGAGGGGGGGGGAGGGGGAGGATGGGGGAGGCTCCACCAGTGGCTCAAGGAGGATCTTCTCGTCTATGCCAGTCTTCCCAGACCTTATCATGTGTTTCCAATCTGTCTTGCAATCTAGCAGTCATTTTTTCCATTAGCTCTATATCCTTAATTCTGGCATACAGATCTGTTGAGGTAGGCGGGTCCCTTCTTTTCCAGTAGAGGGCTATGAGACACCTCGCGGCTGTCAGGATGTGCCGAAGCAGTTTCTTGGAGTGCTTAGGTATCTGTAAACCAGATACTCCCAAGAGGAATAATTTAGGGGTTCTGGGAACCTGTACTCCCAGCAAGCGGGTTAGTAAGGATTGCGCCTCCCTCCAGAAGGGCTCTATCTTGGGGCAGGACCAGTAAATGTGGTATAGTGTTCCCCTTTCTCTCTGACATCTCCAACATCTATCTGAGCTAGAGGGGTAGATGGCTCGGAGGACATCAGGGGTCATATACCAAAAGAAAATGATTTTATAGGCGTTTTCCTTATAGAGTGTGCAGAGAGAGCTTTTAGCTGCTTGAGACCAAATTGTTTGCCAGGTTGCTTCTGGTATTTCTTCTCCCAGTGCTCTTTCCCATCTCAACATGTATGCATGTTTACCCTGGGTGGCAATACAATATGAATTTAGCACCTTGTATATATCTGAGATTAGTCCTCGACGTGCGGAGCCCTCTAACATCAGGTTCTCAAATACGGTTGGAGTTGAGAATTGTAAATTCGGGGCTATTGACTGGGCATAGTGCCTGATCTGTAGGTACCCATAAAACACCTGACGGGGGAGGTTAAATTTCCGTTGGAGATCGATGAATGAGAGCAATTTGCGCGTGCAGGGGTGCACTAGATGACCAAAATGGAACAAATTTCTGGTTGCCCATGGTGAGGACATTTGATGTGTAAGGCCTGCAGGCAGTCTGGGGTTATAAAGAAAGGATGTGAGGAGAGATCTCTCCGAGCCCAGTTTATGAGTTCTGGAAAGTTTACGCCAGAGAGAGCGAAGAAGAGACATAGGACCCAGGAGCCGGGCCGATTCCACCTCCACATTTGCATTCCAGAGAAAACTATTTGGGTGTATGGGTGCCAGCCAGATTTTTTCAATTTCAGTCCATCTATTGTAAGACCGTTGGGGAAACCAGGACGCCAGGGCCCGCAGCTGGGCTGCTTGGTAATACTTGTTCAAGTCGGGAAACGCCAGTCCACCCTCTGAGCGCGCCGCCACTAATACTGATTGGGGTATTCTGTGCCTCCTGTAGTTCCAGACATACCTCACCAGATCCGCCTGAAGTTTCCTCAGATCTGACCGAGGGACCGGAATGGGAAGCGTCTGGAAAAGGTACAGAAGTTTGGGAAGGATGGTCATCTTTACAGAGGCCACCCTCCCCAGGAGGGATATATGGTGGACCTTCCATTTTTGTAACGACTCCCTTATAGATCTATAGAGGGGAAGGAAGTTGGCTCTATAGAGGGTGGTGTACGACGGGGTGATCTGCACTCCTAAGTATTTAAGGGCTGTAGTTTTCCAGTGGTAGGGGAAGCATTGTTGTAGATGTTGAACCTCTACTGGAGGGATATTTACGGGAAGGGCCTCTGACTTAGACGCATTTATTTTGTAACCGGATAGAGAACGATATAAATCTAGCTCAGCATGTAAATTAGGGAGTGATATCCTAGGCTGAGTCAGGGTAAGTATAATGTCATCCGCGAATAGTGCTAGTTTAAAATCTCTACCCCGTACCGGAACCCCGTGTATATTTGGATTTTTACGCACCGCCGCTGCCAGAGGCTCCACACATAGTGCAAATAACAACGGCGAGAGAGGGCATCCCTGGCCCGTTCCGTTAGCTATCGAAAAAGCTGATGATAGGGCAAAGGGTGTCTTAACCTGAGAGGAGGGGTTTGTATATAAGTGTTGTATGGCCCGCAAAAAGGGGCCCTGGAACCCCATGTGTTTCAGTGTGGCAAACAGGAACGGCCATCCAAGGCGATCAAAGGCCTTTTCAGCGTCCAGCCCTAGGACCAGTGTTTCTAGGCCGTCCCTGTTTGCCACCTCTATGAGATCAATAATCCGTCTCGTATTGTCCCCTGCCTGACGGAGGGGGACAAAGCCCACTTGATCCTTATGTATTAAGGAGGGAAGTATTAGGTTCAGTCGCATCGAGAGGAGCTTGGTAAAAAATTTTAAATCAGAGTTTAGTAGTGCGATTGGCCTATAACTTGCACATAATGAAGGATCTTTTTCAGGCTTGGGGATCAACGTGAGGAATGATCTCTGCATGTCTGAAGGAATAGGGGTTTGCTGGAGGAAGGCATTGTACAATCTGCACATATGGGGCAAGAGGACCGGGAGAAATGTCTTATAATATTCATAAGGGAGGCCATCGGGGCCGGGGGACTTTCGTGACGGTAAGCTTTTAATGGTGGCTGTTAGTTCTTCTACCGATATCGGGGCGTTAAGGGAAAGTAAATCAGATGCCTGAAGTTTAGGAATATTACTGTCTACTAAATATTGTTGCATACGCTCAGCTAAGTCAGGGGAAAGTGGGTCGTGTGGAATTTCAGGGTCATTATATAGGGCTGTGTAAAATTCTCCGAAAGCCTGAGCTATATCCTGGGGGTGTGAGAGAAGTGTATCTCTTCTATTTTTTATTTGATGAGGGGTGGTCATATGTGATCTTTCTGACAGTTTACGTGCTAGTAATGAGTGGGCTTTATTGCCTTTGTCGTAGTACGTTTGTTTTAGTCTAAGGAGAGCTTTCTCTACCTGGCCTAACGCTAGATCCCGAAGTGTAATACGCAAGCAAACAATTTTTTTAAGAAGGGTTAGGGATGGCGAAGTCTGTAGTTGGAGTTCTAAGGTTTTAAGGTCCTTCTCCGCCTGAAGTTTGGATGCCTTTGCATCTTTCTTCATGGCTGAGGATAGTGCTATACACCGCCCCCTGAGGACCGCCTTGTGGGCCTCCCAGAGAGTGGCAAGAGTAACATCTGGTGTGTCATTTTCAAGAAAATAGTTTTGTAAGGTTGACTCGAGTTCTAGTTTAGATGGGGTGTGTTGTAGAAGAAAGTTGTTTAATTGCCAGTGACATGGTTTACGTGTATAGGTACCCATCTTCAAGGACATAGTCACAGGGGCGTGGTCAGACCAGGAGATGGGTAGAATCTGAGCGTCCATAGTGGCGCGAAGGGTGGCATTGTTGACAAATAGGTAGTCTATACGGGAGTGCATGCGGTGAGGAGAGGAGTAAAATGTATATTGTCTGTCACCTGGGTGTAGTGCCCGCCATATATCAAAAAGAGCATAGCGCCTAGTGAGTTGGCGAAATAATTGTGCTTCCCGAGCCACTCGGGCTTGGGGTTCTGTGGGGTTCATTACATGGCGATCTAGACCCACCGACTGACATAAATTAAAGTCTCCTCCAATGATCAAGTAGTCGTTGGGGGATTTAAATATGCACGCTAGTACTCTAGTTAAGAAGTGTATTTGGTGGGTATTAGGGGCATATAGTGCACAGATAGTGACCCCTTGATCTTGCCATTGGCCCCTTAAAATAATGTAGTGTCCATGTGGGTCTATAAGAGATTCAGTGCATTTGAAGGGGGAGCCCTTTTTGAACAAGATCGCCACTCCGGCCTTTTTGCGGGGACTAAACGCCTGGTAAACCTGAGGATAGTATCTGGATGCAAATGTGAAGGCACCTCCCTTATTAAAATGTGTTTCTTGCAGCAGGGCAACATCCGCCCCAGACTGCCTGATTTCCCTCGTAACTAGATGCCTTTTTTTATTTGAATTTAGGCCGTGAACGTTAAGTGATATTATTTTAACCATAATTGAGGGTATGTGTGAACTCAGCGTTACTTAGCTTATCCAGCCGCGAGGGTGTCTCAGTATCCAAGGAAGCGAGGGATCCATATGTAGGACATGTCCGGTCAGCCCTCCCGAGCCGATGATGTGCCAGGGGAAGGGAAAGAAAGGGGGAGAGAAAAAGGAAAAGGAGAGTGGAAAAAAGAAAAGAGATATTAGTTATCAACACAATCAAAAGAAGCAAACATTGCAAAAAGACCCCAAGCAATCCAGATCGCCCGGGATCAAGTAAGTTCCAATAAGTCTCCCCGGGCGGGCTCCCCATAAAGAGTCCAGTCCGGGGGGACATAGAGAACCCAACAGTCAAATACAGCAGTATTCAGAGAACCTCCTATAACAATAGGAAATAAAAAGGGGGAACTTTGGTTAGGTAAACCTAAAGGGGGACTAGTGACCAGAGAAACTACTACTGTCAAGTCTCCAACTGAAAGTGCCTGATGTGAAGCAGGAATTAACAGGCTTTGGGCCTAAAAAAGGGGGGGGGGTGCAAATATAGCTGATGGGTGGGCCAGGGGGGGGGGGGGCCCAATATGGCAGTCATCCATTCCTATGCTTAGTGGACCCTCTAGGAGAGTCTCTGTCCCTGGGACGTTTTGTTGGAGGTATCTTCTGCCAGATCACCGGCGGGGGCGTTGGTGTTTCTACCAAGTCCCATTCTTGAAGACGGGGGACAGGAATTTCTAGGGTGTTGCAAAAGTTATCCAGGTCCTCCGGGAAGCGTAAGATGGCGGATTTTCCTTGATGGCGGGCTGTTAAACTGAAAGGAAAGCCCCATCGATAAGTTATGCGGTTCTCCTGTAGTGAGGCTAGTAGAGGCTGGAGAATTCTACGCTTTTGTAGGGTGATCCAGGAAAGATCGGGGTATAGCTGTATTGGCGCATTTCCATGGACAACCTTCCTGGCGTCTCGGGCCTTTCGCATGATGTCTTCCTTTAAGGGGAAGGAGTGGACTCTGCATATGACGTCGCGTGGTCTGGAGGCAGGTCCCTTGGGTCGTAGGGCACGGTGGGCTCTGTCCATCTCTATGGGTTTATTCAGGGGGTCCCCCAATAAGTTGTTGAATAAAGATTGCAGGGTTTCGTGGAGATCCTCCGGGCCCTCCGATTCTGGTAGTCCTCTAATCCGAATGTTGTTCCTACGACCCCTATTATCTAAATCTTCAATATGGCGTTGCATATTTCTGAGCATTAGGTGGTGATCAGCTCCTTGTATTTGAGTGCGATGTATAGCAAGTTTGGTCTCCTGAATCTCCTCTTCAGCCATCTCCACTCTCTCAGATAGGTGTTTGAGGTTGGCATGAATTGTTTGGATTTCCGCCCTGCATGTAGATTTAACTTCTTCAATAAGGAGTTTAAAGTCCTCTTTAGTGGGTATGGCTTGGAGACATGCTTGCCATATAGTGTTTTGTTGGATTTGTGGGTCATCATCCATGTGTTGTTGGGGACAATGCAAGAGAGGGGGCTCCCCTCGTGGAGCAAGGGGGGGCTCAGTTCCTGGTGCTCCACTAGGCTGAATGTGGGTGCCCTGCATGTTACCCCCTCTTAAAAAAGGGGGGTGAGAAGCAGTTATTAAGCCATCTCTGTGGGTCAGATTTGGAGAGTTAGTCACTTGTGCATAGGACAATGCCTGATCCATGCCTTTCTCTGTCGTGGTGGAGGTATTATGCCGCGCTTGTCTTTGTGGCTGAGGTAGGCCCATGACATAGTGGCGTTCCTGCAGGGGGTTGCTTTCTCCTGTTTGTTTTGTGAGCGGGGGTCCCAAGGCGTACTCTGGCTCCGGTAGTGGGGGAAAGTCTCCCGAAGTCAGTGAGGGTGAGGGGGACACCGTCCCTCCTGCTGAAAGAGCCGGGTCTGAGGCCGTTCGTAACAGCCGCGGGTAGGCCTCAGAGCACTGGGTATAGCTGGCTGCTGTGAGGCCTTGTGTAATGTCTCGGGGGTCATGCTGTATCCCGTTATGGGGCATATAATGTTGTGATGGACTCACCCCTCCTGGGTCTCGAGTGCCCGAACCGCTCCTCTCCTGATCCAGCATCAGCGTGTTCTGTGGGTACAGCAGCGGAGGAGAGTTCGGCGGCTGCTGTGGCGTCATGGAGAGAGAGCATGGCGGCGGCGCCATCTTGTCCATCCCGCCGTCGGAGCCGGAGGGAGGTTTAAAGTACTCCCGGAGGGTCGCTGAGGATCCGGAGGGTGGTGCGGATGGTCCCCTGGGATTAGAGGAGCGGGTTCTCCGATTTCCACCCATATACAGGTGCTTAAAATCCCCCTAATAGGCCGTTAGGCTGCAGGTCGGTGGAGAGCTACAGGATCAAGCGTCCATACAGGGCAGCTTCCGGTCACGCCCCCCGACACCATGTTTTTTTCTGCACCAGGTGACACCAAATTTACCACTGCATGCCCATTTGTTATTGTTTTGCTATGACCGGCTGTATGCAGTAGCCAGGTATCACGGGCGCAGAATTAGGCCTAAAAATTTGCGTTTTGTATACCAACAAGATCTCGTATGTATGAGCCCTTAGAAGATTCATAGATGGCCTGTGACCGGCTCATTCCGCTTGCTTTGAGGTTTTACAATGGAAAAGAGTGCGCACGGCCTTCTCATATCACATCTCTGTTGGGGTTTGTTCTGCAGAGAATTTCCAGGAAACTTTCATCCCTTTTCCGACATGTTAGAACATCGTTCATCATCTGGCTGCAGACACCCGATAAAATGTAGAGTTGAAAAATTACAAATCAGTTGCCTCGCCTGTTCCAGGAGGAAATGTAAAATTTCTTCAAACTGTTTGCCCAGCCAAAACTTTGTGGTTAGATATGGATGGATTGGGGAATTGTAATTTTTTTTGCAGAGTAGCCGAAGGCTAGAATCCCTAGTTTCAAATGTATTATTATTATTGTTAATATTAATAATTATATTGTTGTTGTTAATTATAGTGATAATAACTTTAGTATTGTTATGTTAATATTATTATTATTGTTTTGTTGTTGCTGCTGCTGCTATTATTAAATTATTGTAATTTAATATTACGAATAATAATATAATGACAATGTATTATTTTTATTATTAATACTAATATTAAACAACAACATAATGTAATAATATAATGACAACGTATTATTATGATGAATATGATTATTATTATTAGTAGTAGTAGTATTTATTAATTTTCATTCCTGTCTGTTGCTGCTGCTAATATTATATTATTTTAATAATTATAGTTAATAATAATTTTAGTATTGTTATGTTGTTGTTATTATTTTGTTGTTGCTGCTATTATTACATTATATTGTTATGTAATATTATTAATAATAATTAAAATGTAGTAGTAGTAATATTTAATAATTTTTATTCCTGTCTGTTGCTAATATTATATTATTTATTATAAATTTTAAACGTACTAATTATTTTAGATATTTGTTAATAATAATTTTAGTATTGTCATGTTGTTAGTTACTGCTGCTATTATTACATTATATTGTTTTTTAATATGGTTATTGTAAATAAAAGATTATTATAGTATTAGTATTATTATTAGTAGTATTTAATCATTTTTATTCCTGTCTGTCGCTGCTTCTATTATTATATTGTTAATAATAATTTTTAAATATTATTTCTAAATAATAATTTGTATTTATTATATATAATCTAATTATCTGTAAGCTTTTCTAAGAATTAGTGTCTACCCACAGATTTCAAAATATGTAAAAAACGGTTGGCTAGTATCTATCTATCTATCTATCTATCTAATCTATATCTATATCTATATCTATATCTATCTAACCTATATCTATCACTAGGACAGGCAGTAGTGTATTAAGGTTTTGTGCTGCCCTAGGCCTGACTAAACTCGTGCACCCCCCAATTTAAATATGACCCACCCTTTCCTGTCAAGGCCACACCCCTTGCAGTTTAAGACCCACCCTGAAATTTTCGTTCAGGGGGGGCGGGCAATGGATTTCCTTAATTTGCATAAATTTCCTCTCACTTCCTGTTTGACTATGGGGCAGGAAGTGAAGGGAAATCTCTGCAATGGGACAGGGGTGGTAAAAATTAAACTGACAGGGGTTATAACCCTCCCTTATTCTATCCAAAATGAAAAAAAGAAAGTGTTGCCTATAGTTCTACTTTAAGCACACATTTCTGCTAATTTTATGAAGAGGACTAAGAAGATATAACAATGCCAATGGCGCAGCAGAAAACATAGCACAGTGAGGAAGGTTTGTGGTCCAGGATGATAGGACAGTCAAAGTTAGAAGCGGCACCCCCCCCCCAAGTTGCAGAATGCCGGCTGCCCGCATACCGGAAGCAGTGTGGCCACTTTATGGGGGCATTAGACTAAGCTGCCTCTCAGCCCAGCCCACCCCATTTGTGGAGTCCATGAAAGAGTCCGGTAGGGACTCTTTCCATGCTGCCCCCCTGCAAAGTGCTGCCCTAGGCCTGGACCTTGTTGGCCTAGGCCAGGATACAGCGTTGAGGACAGGAATATATAGAAATATATGAGAATTAATAAGCAGGCGATGGCTATCTGCCTAGTCCCTATCTTGCGGCCCCACACCACCCTTAACGTTTTGACTATAGTCCCGTGAACACTTTCGTTTCTCCACTGCAGCACTGCAGGTGGCAAATAACTCAGAATCCACTTTCGTTTCCTCTCTGTACGAGGCTGAAGTCTGAAGGGTGTGTCCTTGCTCTTCCATCCTGACTCATAGTGCTGGCCGCGTTCCCAGAACCTATAATGAGTGCCATTACTTTGTATGAACATCATCACATTTCACTGTAACAGGAGCCTGCTTTCTCTCTGCCCAAACAGGTTTAGGGAAACTAAAGGCAACCGATAAGACATTTTCAAAGGAGACCTCCATCAACACTTTTCACTTAAAGCACAACTCCAGACATTATTTAGTTTTGGGTGAATTAAGGAGGAGTTAGAACTAGGAATGAGTTTAAAGCAGAACTTTACCCCATAGCAACTTGATAGAAAATAATGTTCTTTTAGCAAGCAACATTCATTCCACAATAATAATAATTACCAAAATTACTGTAAATTGCCTCCATCGTTGCTCCTGTCTCTTCTTGCTGGAGGCTGCCATTTTGCTGAAGCCCAGAGCCCCTCAGCAGCAGTAAATCGATAGGCTAGTGGCTCTGATTTTAGGCACAATATTTTACATAGCTAAACCCGTAAAAAGGGGCCAGCATGAAGTGATCTAGCAGGACTTCATTTTCTCACTAAAGTTCCACTTTAGGGTTCAGTCCAAACACACTTAGTTCACACTTAGCCTTGGCTGTTCTGGTGCTCAAACATTTACCTGTTCGGCAGGATCTGAAGGGCATGTATAATAGCGGCATGAATGACTGCTTACTAGTCAAAAGGAAAAAACATTGTTTGAAGGGTACCCTGCTCCAAAAGTATTATTAATATTCCAGGTTTGTACCTGTCCCTTGGGTTACAAATATAATATTCTTTATCATTATTAATATTATAATTGTTTCATATTTTTATTACTGTCTGTCTTTTGTGTTACAAATATATTACTCATTATTATCATTATTTTTTTTTCATATTTTTATTACTGTCTGTCCTTTGGGTTGCAGATATATTATTCTTTATGATTAATATTATATATATTTTTATTCCGGTTTATCCTTTGGGTTTGCAGAAATATTATTTATCATTATTATATTTTTCATATTTTTATTCCTGTCTGTCTCGTGTGGATTTTAAGGAGGAAACCCATGTAAAAATCAAGAAAAAAAGGTTAAGGTTCCCCCTCAAAATTTCTTATCCGAGAATACAGGTTCCCCCCAAAAAATCCATCCCAGGCACTTATCCGAGCATGCAGGTTCCCCAAAACAAAATCCATCCCAGGCCCTTATCCGAGCATGCAGGTTCCCCAAAACAAAATCCATCCCAGGCCCTTATCCGAGCATGCAGTCCCCCCCCCCCCCCCAAAAAAAAAATCCATCCCAGGCCCTTACCTGAGCATGCACGTTCCCCCCAAAAAAATCCATCCCAGGCCCTTATCCAAGCATGCAGTTTCCCCCCCAAAAAAATCCATCCCAGACACTTATCTGAGCATGCACATTCCCTCCAAAAAAGCCATCCCAGACATTTATCTGAGCATACAGGTTCCCCCCCCAAAAAATCTATCCCAGGCCCCTATCCGAGAATGCAGTTTTCCCCCCCAAAAAATCCATCCCAGGACCTTACCTGAGCATGCACGTTCCCCCCAAAAAATCCATCCAAGACACTTATCCGAGCATGCACGTTCCCCCCAAAAAATCCATCCCAGGTCCTTACCTAAGCATGCACGTTCCCCCCAAAAAATCCATCCTAGACACTTATCCGAGCATGCAGGTTCCCCCCAAAAAAATCCACCACAGGCACTTACCTGAGCATGCACGTTCCCCCCCCCCCAAAATCCATCCCAGACACTTATCTGAGCATACAGGTTCCCCCCAAAAAATCCATCCCAGACACTTATCTAAGCATGCACGTTCCCCCCGAAAATCCATCCTAGAAACTTATCCCAGCATGCAGGTTCCCCCCCAAAAAATCCATCCCAGGCCCTTACCTGAGCATGCAGGTTCCCCCCAAAAAAATCCACCACAGGCACTTACCTGAGCATACAGGTTCCCCCCAAAAAATCCATCCCAGACACTTATCTGAGCATGCACGTTCCCCCCAAAAAATCCATCCCAGGCCCTTATCCGAGAATGCAGTTTTCCCCCAAAAAATCCATCCCAGGCCCTTACCTGAGCATGCACATTCCCCCAAAAAATCATTCCCAGGCCCTTACCTGAGCATGCAGGTTCCCCCCCAAAAAATCCACCACAGGCACTTACCTAAGCATGCACGTTCCCCCCAAAAATCCATCCCAGGCACTTATCCCAGCATGCAGGTTCCCCCCCAAAAAATCCATCCCAGACCCTTACCTGAGCATGCAGGTTCCCCCCCAAAAAATCCACCACAGGCACTTATCTGAGCATGCACATTCCCCCCCAAAAATCCATCCCAGGCCCTTACCTGAGCATGCACATTCCCCCCCAAAAATCCATCCCAGGCACTTACCTGAGCATGCAGCCCTTACAATACTTACCAGACTTAAAAGGGCCTGCTATAAATTGGAAGAGAACATCATGTCATTGTTTTTTTGTTAGATAGAACCTCTTAAGATTGTTTTTTTGTTTGATGTGTCCCTGTTAAAAGCTTTCCTCCCACTTCATGTGGGGTTTCTCCATCAACATTCGACATTAATTAGTGGTTATGTGCCCCCCCCCCCCCCCCCTCCTCTGCAGGATGACAGAGTAACAGGCATTCCACAGTAATATGATCATCAAAGAGAACCCGTCTTGATGGAAATTATGAATAGCCCCACCAACTTAAAGTATGCAAGCTTTGAGCTTTAAAACCACTTCAATACAGGGCACTTTTACCCCCCTTCCTGCACAGGCCAATTTTCAGCTTTCAGCGCTGTCACACTTTGAATGACAAGTTTGTGGTCATGCAACACTGTACCTAAAATGAAAATGTTATCATTGTATTAGTCCGGCCCCTCTAAAGTTCCTTTTGCATCTGTCAGAGACTCCGGGGAAAACATATAGGAATTCTATCCTGTGTCACTTGGTGAATGCAGCCAAAGCATGCATCCCGCCTAAGTGGAAACAGACACAACCCCCTACCAGTGAGTGTGTGGCTAAAGAGAGTAGAGGAAGTAAACAGGATGGAAGATTTATTCTGGACAACTAGGAAAAAAAAAAGAGAAATTTATTTAAAGACGTGGTCACCATGGAATTGTTTTGTTTCTTCGGAGGAAGGGAAAATACGAATTGATATAAATTAAAGGGGAGGAGGGGCTTTTCGGAAGGAGAGGAGAATATGGGTTTTGGTTCAATATGAGGGTGGATTTTCGAAAAAAAAATTATTTTTGCTTTGTTTTTTTTTTTTTGTTTTTTTTTTTTAATGTTGCTGTTGTTATGTATTGTTTTGTTTGGGGAGGGGGGTAAGGAAAGGAGGGGGAAATGGACTATAAATAGAAACTGCAGTCGGAATATTGGGAGGTAGTTATCCTGGCCGGGTCTGGGGGAAGCGTCTCCCTCCTGACATTGAGTAACAACATGGAGGATGGAATTAAGGGAGCAAGTTTATCCTTATTTTTCTATCGTCTTTGCTTCTTTTTTGGCTCCCTTATGTTCATATGGGTTCATTCTTTTATCCATCTTTATTGGATAGTATATCAGAAATAGACAGGAGTAGATGGAATGGAATGTAATGAGGTATTATTATGTTTCTATTTTTCTTGTTGTCTGGTAGACATGTGCGCCGTCAATAAATTAGTTTCATTTCGTATTAAAATTAATTCGGATTTTGTGTCGGAAATTCAATTCAGATTCGTACAAACTAATTTTCATTAGGTTCTTAAACTTTTTGTAACATTAATGAAAGTTTGTTATGATAAATTTATCATTATGAGGGGCTCTCACCATCCCTGTGCTGTGCTCATTATGAGGGGCTCCCACCATCCCTGTGCTGTGCTCATTATGAGGGGCTCTCACCATCCCTGTGCTGTGCTCATTATGAGGGGCTCCCACCATCCCTGTGCTGTGCTCATTATGAGGGGCTCCCCCCATCCCTGTGCTGTGCTCATTATGAGGGGCTCCCCCCATCCCTGTGCTGTGCTCATTATGAGGGGCTCCCCCCATCCCTGTGCTGTGCTCATTATGAGGGGCTCCCCCCATCCCTGTGCTGTGCTCATTATGAGGAGCTCCCACCATCCCTGTGCTGTGCTCATTATGAGGGGCTCCCCCCATCCCTGTGCTGTGCTCATTATGAGGGGCTCCCCCCATCCCTGTGCTGTGCTCAATATGAGGGGCTCCCCCATCCCTGTGCTGTGCTCATTATGAGGGGCTCCCCCCATCCCTGTGCTGTGCTCATTATGAGGGGCTCCCCCCATCCCTGTGCTGTGCTCATTATGAGGGGCTCCCCCCATCCCTGTGCTGTGCTCATTATGAGGGGCTCCCCCATCCCTGTGTTGTGCTCATTATGAGGGGCTCCCACCATCCCCGTGCTGTGCTCATTATGAGGGGGCTCCCACCATCCTTGTGCTGTGCGGACTTCCTGGGTTTTTCAACTTTTAGGTTTGTAAACTTTTCGTAACAATAACGAATGTTCGTTATGATGAATTTATCATTATGAGGGGCTCCCACCATCCCTGTGCTGTGCTCATTATGAGGGGCTCCCACCATCCCTGTTCTGTGCTCATTATGAGGGGCTCCCACCATCCCTGTGCTGTGCTCATTATGAGGGGCTCCCACCATCCCTGTGCTGTGCTCATTATGAGGGGCTCCCCCCATCCCTGTGCTGTGCTCATTATGAGGGGCTCCCCCCATCCCTGTGCTGTGCTCATTATGAGGGGCTCCCCCCATCCCTGTGCTGTGCTCATTATGAGGGGCTCCCCTCATCCCTGTGCTGTACTCATTATGAGGGGCTCCCACCATCCCTGTGCTCATTATGAGGGGCTCCCACCATCCCTGTGCTGTGCTCATTATGAGGGGCTCCCCCCATCCCTGTGCTGTGCTCATTATGAGGGGCTCCCCCCATCCCTGTGCTGTGCTCATTATGAGGGGCTCCCCCCATCCCTGTGCTGTGCTCATTATGAGGGGCTCCCCTCATCCCTGTGCTGTACTCATTATGAGGGGCTCCCCCATCCCTGTGCTCATTATGAGGGGCTCCCACCATCCCTGTGCTGTGCTCATTATGAGGGGCTCCCCCCATCCCTGTGCTGTGCTCATTATGAGGGGCTCCCCTCATCCCTGTGCTGTACTCATTATGAGGGGCTCCCACCATCCCTGTGCTCATTATGAGGGGCTCCCCCCATCCCTGTGCTGTGCTCATTATGAGGGGCTCCACCATCCCTGTGCTGTGCTCATTATGAGGGGCTCCACCATCCCTGTGCTGTGCTCATTATGAGGGGCTCCCACCATCCCTGTGCTGTGCTCATTATGAGGGGCTCCCCCCATCCCTGTGCTGTGCTCATTATGAGGGGCTCCCCCCATCCCTGTGCTGTGCTCATTATGAGGGGCTCCCCCCATCCCTGTGCTGTGCTCATTATGAGGGGCTCCCCCCATCCCTGTGCTGTGCTCATTATGAGGGGATCCCCTCATCCCTGTGCTGTACTCATTATGAGGGGCTCCCACCATCCCTGTGCTCATTATGAGGGGCTCCCACCATCCCTGTGCTGTGCTCATTATGAGGGGCTCCACCATCCTTGTGCTGTGCTGACTTCCTGGGTTTTTAACTTTTTTAGGTTCGTTAACTTTTCGTAACAATAATGAAAGTTCGTTATGATAAATTTATCCGAAGTTCATAAACGAAATTTCGTATTTCGTACAAAATTCGTATTTCGGATCCTCACGAATGTACGAATTTCCGATTCGTACGAAACTAATCGCACATGTCTATTGTCTGGCTGTATGTACAGAAACAAAATGTTATACACAGAAAGATTGTTCATTTTTTTTCTCCTGCTATAGAAAGAAAAATAAAGAAATTATAAAAAAAAACAAAAAAAAAACCACTTCAATACCGGGCACTTTTACCCCCTTCCTGTCCTGGCCAATTTTCAGCTTTCAGCGCTGTCACACTTTGGATGACAAGTTTGTGGTCATGCAACACTGTACCCGTATAAAAATGTTATCATTGTATTAGTCCGGCCCCTCTAAAGTCTGAAGGACAGTAAACTGGTCCTTTGGTTAGGAAGTTTGGAGATCCCTGCTCTAGGCTGTTCATTGAGCCAGAAGAGTGACTGTTGCCGTGGGCCTGGCTGCTATTGCACTCATCTGGGAAAGGAACCTGGGACAAATTAGCGGGGCCCTTTCGGGGGGGGGTAACATGCAAGCTGAGAGGTCAAGAATAACAGTTTCCACCAGTGCCTTCCCACATGGGTATTTTGTTTTAAAAGCAAGCCTGTCACTTGGATGATTGTGTTAGAGTGAAAAAAGGACCTAAAAAAGTACAAAACTTTGAGATGCTTATATGTACTCTTAGTTCTGAAGTGCTCCATGGGGGTCCCTGTACTCAGTGCATAGTGCCTGCGTCTGGCTCCGCTGCACACTCTTCAAATCAGTGCTAAAGTTGATATTTGCGTATTGTGTAATCTGGGATCAGAGGCTCCCAGGTTGCTCAACTTTTCAGCTTTTGCAAAGCACAGACCATCAGATTGGAAAGACTATATACACTATGTAGCCAAAAGTATTGGGACACCTGCTTTTTACACGCACATCAACTTTAACGGCCTCCCAGTCTTATGCCGCGTACACACGGTCGTACTTTTCGTCTACAAAAGTCAGACAGCCTGTCCGACAGACTTCCGGCAGACTTTCGGTGGACTTGCGGCGGACTTGCGGCCTACTTTCTAACGAACGGACTTGCCTACACACGACCACACAAAGTCGGTCGGATTCGTACGTGATGACGTACACCGGACTAAAATAAGGAAGTTCATAGCCAGTAGCCAATAGGTGCCCTAGCGTGGGTTTTTGTCCGTCGGACTAGCACACAGACGAGCGGATTTCGGGGTCCGTCGTAGTTACGAAGTAAAGTTTTGAAGCATGTTTCAAATCTAAAGTACGTCGGATTTGAGGCTAAAAAAGTCAGTTGAAAGTCCGGAGAAGCCCACACACGATCGGATTACCAGCCAGCTTTAGTCCGTCAGCGTCCGTTGGACTTTTGTAGACGAAAAGTACGACCGTGTGTACGCGGCATTAGGCTCGATTCACACTAGCGCGTTTTTTGATGCATTTTGCATTTTGCAGAAATGCACGGGAATTTTTTAACATGGGTTCCTATGGAACATGTTCACATCAATGCTTTTTTGTTTCTTTGCGTTTTTGGAAAGGGTCGGGGACTTTTTTTCATGCAAAATGCAGCGTTTTGCATGTAATGGTTTTCAATGGACAAGCATCAAAAACGCAAGTGCACCGTTTTTGCAGCGTTTTTGGTGCGTTTTTGCCGGTTTTTTTTTTTACATTTTTTTTTAGACTGTAAAAAAAACAAAAAAAAAAAAACGCAAAACGCAAATCGCGGCAAAAACGCGGCTCAAAAACGTGGCAAGCATGAAAAAAAAACCTTCAAAAACGCTCAAAAGCAACATGCATAGGTGTGAATCGAGCCTTAAGCTGGCCATACACCATACAATTTTCCTGTTCAATTTTCTTTAGATTTACCTTCAACTATGTAGTACAAGGGCCTGCCTGATTGCATCCAAATTGAAAGTGTTTAGGTTTGACCTCCTATTATATGGTTTTGGTAAATCTAAGGGAAAGTTGTACAAGAAAATTGTATAATGTGTGGCCAGCCTTAGTCCGTAGGGTTCAATATTGAGTTGGCCCCACCCTTTGCAGCTATAACAGCTTCAACTCTACTGGGAAGGCCGTCCACAAGGTTTAGGAGTGTGTCTATGGGAATGTTTGACCATTCTTCCAGAAACGCATTTGTGAGGTCAGGCACTGATGTTGGACGAGAAGGCCAGGCTCGCAGTCTCCGCTCTAATTCATCTCAAAAAGGTCCACAGGGCATAATCTCAACTGTTGCCTAAATCTTCAAGGAAGTCTGAAAATGTGGTTATCTGAGGATTCAAACTAACAGCCCTTTGATTATAGGAACCCCTGCATATGCTCAACGCCACAGTATCAGATGGTAAGACAGCTTGTTGTAACCAAACTAGATTAGTCACTAAAGGATCTTTGCATGTGCGTTTGTTTCAAGAGTCAATTTCCCTGAACCATAGGTCATCATCTCAATTGATACCATTATCTTTACTAACTTTCACTACACGTGATCTCCATCTCTACTCCATCAACAGTCTCTGACACTGACCTGGTTTACTAAGGCCCCTTTCACACTGGGGCGGTTTGCAGGCGTTATTGCGCTAAAAATACCGCCTGCAAACCGCCCCTAAACAGCCTCCGCTGTTTGTTCAGTGTGAAAGCCCGAGGGCTTTCACACTGAAGCGGTGCCCTGGCAGGACGGTAAAAAAAAGTCCTGCAAGCCGCATCTTTGGAGCGGTGAAGGAGCGGTGTGTTCGCCGCTCCTTCACCGCTCCTGCCCATTGAAATCAATGGGACAGCGCGGCCATACCGCGGTAATACCGCGGCTATAGCCGCGCTGTACGAGCGGGTTTAACCCTTTTTTGGCCGCCATCAGGGGTTAAAACCGCACCGCTAGCGGCCGAATACAGCCGCAAATACGACGGTAAAACATCGCTAAAAATAGCTCTGTTTTACCGCCGACGCCCCCACCGCCCCAGTGTGAAAGGGGCCTAAGGGATCTTTTCATCTCGTAAAAATGTAGTTTCAACAGTGTATTCTCTTGAACCACAGGGCACAATCTCTACTGCTGCATACATTTTCAATAAAGAGGTCTGGAAAGGTGGTTATCTGAGGAGTCAAACTCACAACCCTTTGCTTGGGATAACAACAGCATACACTCCATGCTACAGCCTCAGATGACAACTGAGCTTGTTGTGACCAAACTAGAACATTCTCTCACAGATCTTTGCATCTGGTAAAACGGTCCTTTCAAGAGTCAATCCCCTTGAACCATAGGACATCATCTCAACTGATGCCATTAACTTCAAGATCTTTCACTACACATGAGCTCCATCTACAGTCTCTGACAATGACCTGGTTTCCTAAGGGATCTTCTAATCTGGTAAAAAAAAAAAAAAAAAAAAAAAGTAATTTCAACAGTCCATTCTCTTGAACCACAGGGCACAATCTCAAGTGCTGCCTAAATGTTACAAAGTCTGAAAAGGTGGCTATTTTTAGGATTCAAACTCACAACCCTTCGCTTGCGATTACTCCAGAGTACCCTCATCGCCACAGCCCCAGATGGCAAGGAAGCTTGCTGTGACCAAACTTGACTAGTCTCTCACATAACTTACTAAAAGATCTTTTGAATATGGTAAAACGCTCCTTTCAAAAGTCAGTTCCCTTGAACCACAAATAGCTGATGTCATTATCTTGAATATCTTTCACTAAACATGATCTCTATCTCTACTGCATCGGACGCTGACTTGGTTTACTAAGGGATCTTCTCATCTGGGAAAAATGTAATTCAAACAGTCCATTCTCTTGGATTTAATCTTAACTGCTGCCTAAATCTTCAATAAAAAGGAGCCTGAAAGGTGGTTATCTGAGGATTTGAACTCAACCCCTTGCTTGTGATACACCAGCATACCCTCTATGCCACAGCCCCAGAACATAGGTAAGCTTGTTGTGACCTAACTAGACTATTGTCTAAAAGCAAAGTCTACAGGAGCTGCATGCTCGACAGTGGGACAGTTGGTGCAAGGGGACTTGAACCAACGTATGAAGGCTACAACATAACCAAGCAGCAACACCTCAAGCCACAAGGACAACCGAAGGAAGAGAGGGATTTCAATCAAAATTTAAATCTATGTTTGCTGACTGATTGTTCATGCCATTTTGTATAATTTGCAAAACCTTTAATAAAGAAAACTGAAAAGAAAATTTAAATCTACAACTTAAAACATATAAGAGAGGATTTGAACTCACATTGCAGGATACAACATAACAAGGCAGCAACACCCTGAGCCACAAGCTGGCCCAGGACAGAGAGGATTTGAAAAAAAAGATGAAGTCTACAACATAACCAGCCACAAGCTCAACCATACAAGAGCAGTATAGCCAGTGTTTATCTGGCGCTCCAGATGGAGTAATCCTTAGGGGTATAGTCTGTGGCTGTAATAGCAGGAAGGTGATGTATCCATAGAAAGGGGTATTAAGGGTTAATAAGGAAGGCAGCCATCCTTCAGAGTGTGTCCAGAACTCTGCAAGACATGTAAGGAAAGGAGGGGGAGGCACCGACCTGAGTGTAGTATTAAAATGATGACTTTAATAGGATAAGATTAAAAACACTTACAAGATGATAGAAGACGCATGCTCGTCAAAGTAAAGTGCAGTTCTGGCATTCCACATGGCTCTGTGGGTCCCACCGCTGTTCCGGATAGCTGGAAAGGATCACAGTGTTTCTCCAGGAGCTAAGGAACCAAGCAGCTCCACACAGACCAGCATGGACCGTGGAACAGGAAGTGATGTCACTGGCGTCTGATTGGACCTAGGCAGGGCTGGGATCTTGTCAGCCTTTCATCACTGCAGCCCTGATTGACAAGATTCCAGCAGCCCTGCCTAGGTCCAATCAGACACCGGTGACATCACTTCATGTTCCACGGTCCACGGATTTGAATCAAAGTTGAAGTCTACAACATAATAAAGCAGCCACAAGCTCAACCATATAAGAAGGGAATTGAACCAAAATCAAAGCCTACAACATGCTCACCCGTGAAAGAGGGGATTTAAACCAATGTTGAAGTCTACAACATAACAAAGTAACAACACCTCAAGCCACAATAATAACAAAAAGAAGAGATTTGAATCAAAGTTGAAGTCTACAACGTAAACAGCAGCCACAAGTTTAACCACATAAGAGGGGATTTTAACCAACATTGAAGTTTATAACATAACCAGGCAGCAACACCTTAAAGCGGTAGTAAACCCAGCCATAAAACAGTTTAATTTCCGGCACGTGCCGGAAATGCAGCACTCCCATTGGTTGTGCTGTCAACCAAACTGTCAAACCATCCAATGGCTGGTGTCATAATTGATCACATGTGCAGCATCATGGCAGTTGTAGATTAAACAGAGGCAAAGATGGCAGCTTCCTTGGCTGAAAACAACAGGAGGGTTTACTTACACTTTAAGCAACAAGCTCATCCAAGGCCAAGGGAACCAACGATGAAGTCTATAACTTAAACAGCAGCCACAAGGACAACCAGAGGATTTGAACCAAAAGTTGAAGTCTACAATATAAACCAGCAGCCACAAGCTCAATTACATAAGAGGGGAATTGAACCAAAATCAAAGTTCACAATATGCACACAGTCAACAGTGTAAGAGTGGATTTGAACCAAAGTTGACGTCTACAACATAACCAAGCAGCAACACCTCAAACCACAAGCTGAACCAAGCAAGGTGGGATTTCAACCAAAGTTGAGGTCTCAAACCTAAAACAGCAGCCACAAGCTCAACCCTATAAGAGGGGATTGGAACCAACATTGAGGTCTACAACATAACCATGTAGCAACACCTTCAGCCACAAGCATACCAAAAGCCAGAGTGGATTAGAATAAAAGTTGAACCCCCCCCAGCTCCAGGGTTGTAGTATTACACCTTATACTTAAAGCAACATTAAACATTGCTAAGGTTTGGAAATCATCAGAAGCTCCAAACATCTCCAACACAATAGTACCCTGTTTCCCCGAAAATAAGACCTAGAGTGATTGTCAGTGATGGCTGCAATATAAGACCTACCCCCCAAATAAGCCCTACCGTGTTTCCCCGAAAATAATCTCTACCCTGAAAATAAGACCTACAAGGACTTTAACTAGGGCTTATTTGGGGGGTAGGGCTTATAATGCAGCCATCACCGACAAGCACGCTAGGTCTTATTTTCGGGCAAACAGGGTAGAGCTTAACCGTCAATGTGAAATAGAGAGACTAGTGGCTAGAAAAAAAACTTGGGAATGGAAAAGTTTATTTCTAACTGGTCGTCTTGGTTAAAACACCCCCAAATGTACTGTGAACTTATGTTTCTGATTAATCTTCTATTCCAAATCCCTTCTTTGTCCAATAGGGACCATTTTGCTGCTGCTTCCCTTCCTCTCTCCTCTACCCCAATTCCTTCCTTACCCACTCCACCCCCCGTCTGGAACCAAAAATTCTGGCAGTTATAGTTCTTATATGTCTAGTTTAACTTCTGTTCATGTTAATTACAGCAATTATTCGCCTGCATTTTTTTACTACTGGTTCAATATGTTCCAGTCGGAACATGTGACTTGCTGTAAAGACTTATGCCGCGTACACACGGTCGTACTTTTCGTCTACAAAAGTCAGACAGCCTGTCCGACAGACTTCCGGCAGACTTTCGGTGGACTTGCGGCGGACTTGCGGCCTACTTTCTAACGAACGGACTTGCCTACACACGACCACACAAAAGTCGGTCGGATTCGTACGTGATGACGTACACCGGACTAAAATAAGGAAGTTCATAGCCAGTAGCCAATAGGTGCCCTAGCGTGGCTTTTTGTCCGTCGGACTAGCACACAGACGAGCGGATTTCGGGGTCCGTCGTAGTTACGAAGTAAAGTTTTAAAGCATGTTTCAAATCTAAAGTACGTCGGATTTGAGGCTAAAAAAGTACGTTGAAAGTCCGGAGAAGCCCACACACGATCGGATTACCAGCCAGCTTTAGTCCGTCAGCGTCCGTTGGACTTTTGTAGACGAAAAGTACGACCGTGTGTACGCGGCATAAGCATTTTGTTTCTACTAAACGTGAAATCCGTGAAATAAATGAAGAAATATTGAAAAATTAGAATCAAAGTTGAGGTCTACAACTTAAACAGTAGCCAACCATATAGGAGAGGATTTGAACCAAAATTAAAGTCTACAACTTAAACAGTAGCCACACGCTCAACCGTATAAGTGGGGATTTGAACCAACCAAAGTTGACATAACCAAGCAGCAACACCTCAAGCCACAAGCTCAACCAACCAAGGGAGGATTTAAATCAGATATGAAGTCTACAACTTTAACATGAGCCACACACTCTATGATATAAGAGGAGGTTTGAACCAAAGGTAAAGTCTACAACTTAAAACAGCAGCCACAAGCTCAACCACATAAGAGGGGATTTTTGAGCCACAGCTGAAGTCTATAACATAACCAGGCAGCAACACCTTGAGCTACAAGCTCATCCAAGGCCAAGGGAATTTGAACCAACGATGACGTCTATAACTTAAAAACAGCAGCCACAAGGACAACCATATAAGAGAGGATTTGAACTAAATTTGAAGTCTACAACATAACCAAACAGCCACAAGGTCAACTACATAAGAGGGGAATTGAACGAAAAACCAAAGTTCACAATATGCACACGCTCAACCATATAAGCGGGGATTTGAACTGAAGTTTAAATATACAACATATCCAAGCCACAAGCTCAACCACATAAGAGGGGATTTGAGCCAAAGCTGAAGTCTATAACATAATTAAGCAGCAAGCCCTTGAGCTACAAGCTCAACCAACCAAGAAGGGATGAATGCTCGAGCTAAAATGAAATAAAGAGAACACAACATGAAACTAGAGAAATAAGAGATCACCATAATTTATAGAGTTAAACAGATGCAATGGGTGAAATAACGGATGTCATATCTTGCCAACAATATTGCCTTGTGGTTTGCTGATCTCGGGGAATTCATAGACCGGCAAAGAACATAATAGATAATATTAGAATTTATTAATTAAAGTCAAATGTGGTCTAACCCACTTTTATTTAGAAGTCGATTTTTGGTGTCAACTAACACCTAAGCTTTTTGACATGAGGCTTTTTGCCTTGTTCATGAGTTGGAACTGAACTGACCAATGCGACCCAACACATGTGGAGTAAACGAGCCCTTTAGGTGATTTTTTTGTTCTATTTTATGTATATAATTATTATTTTTGCAATGATCCTTTACCGCTGTTTTACATTTACTGCTGTTGCTTTTTCCCCATAGGTCTAAATGCATGTAGCCAAAAATGGCAAAAACTTACTCACTTTTGCAGAAATTTCAGGGAAGGTTTTGGTTTGAACTCACAATCTTACTCTGCAAGCTACAGAGTAAGATTGTGATTTCAAACCAAAACCTTCCCTGAAATTTCTACAAAATTATTCTACCACAGACATCATCCATGGCCTTCCACCACAGACAAGAAGGGAAGCCACACTAGCAAAATTCAACCACTTTAACCGCTTGCCGACCAGTCGCCGCAGTTATGCTGCTGCAGGTTGCCCATTCGCTAGCAGGGGAGCCAATCAGCGGGTCAGGCAGACTCTATGTCCGCCGGCCACCCGCGATCGCTCCAGAGAGAGGCAGAATGGGGATCTGCCAGTGTAAGCAAAGCAGATCCCCGTTCTGTCAGGGGAGTTCAGAGTGATCGTCTGTTCCTAGTGATTGAGAACAGCGATCTCTCTCCACTCCCTGTTAGTGTCCCCCCCCCCCCCCCCGAGCCCGTTGATCGCCCCTAGTGTTAACCCCTTCCCTGCCAGTGTCATTTATACAGTAATCAATGCATTTTTATAGCACTGATCGCTGTCTAAATTTCACTGGTCCCAAAAATGTGTCAAAAGTGTCCGATTTGTCCGCCGCAATGTTGCAGTCCCACCAAAAATCGCTGATCACTGCCATTACTAGTAAAAAAATTAAAATAAATAATAAAAATGCCATAAATATATCCCCTATTTTATAGACGCGATAACTTTCGCGCAAACCAATCAATATAAGCTTTTTGTGATTTTTATTACCAAAAATTATGTGGAAGAATACATATCGGCCTAAACTGAGGAAGACATTTGGTTTTTTTTACATTTTTTTTGGGGATATTTATTATAGCAAATAGTCGCTCTTTTTTTGTTCATAGCATATAAAATAAAAACCGCAGAGGTGATCAAATACCACCAAAAGAGAGTTCTTCTTGTGGGAAAAAAAGGACATCAATTTCATTTGGGTGTAACGTCGCACGACCGCGCAATTGTCAGTTAAAGCGACGCAGTGCCGAATCGCAAAAACTGGCCTGTTCAGGAAGTGGGTAAATCCTTCCGGGGCTGAAGGGGTTAAAGCATATGTAAACCCAAGGACATAGAATGTAATCTATTTCAGCTTATCAACCAGATGTGGTGGCTGCATTGGTTTTCTTTTTTTTAATGCTTTTTTCCCCCTCTGTTTTAACCTGGTGATCCTGCACTTAAATGAAGAGTTTGGGATTAAAAAAAACAAACATTTATACTCACCTAGGTGGATGCAGCATCAATCCAATGTTATATCTGTCTCCCACCGCCTCTACACCAAGGACTGAGCGATCAAACACCGCTGAAGTTCTGGGTCTACAGTGAGTAGAGAGCCGGTGACTATCAGTCTCTCTGCTCTGCCCCTCCAGCGCTCACTGGAGCACCGGGCTGTGCAGGGGGTGGGAGCTGTTGGCTCAGGCTCTCAGTGGCTCGCTGAGAGGCTAAGCCAGCTGCCTGTCCAGGCATCTGGGTGGATCTCGACGTTAAAGTTGTGATCCCTCCAGAGTCTGGAGCGACTGAGTAAGGTCAGCTGACAGCAGGCTTCAGCCCGCTGTCGACTGAATACGAGTCACAGGAGTGGTGGACCATGGCGAGGCCTGTTCTGAGTGGAACCTGTCCTGTTAAACCGCTGTATGGTCTTGGCCACAGTGCTGCACCTCAGTTTCAGGGTCTTGGCAATCTTCTTATAGCCTAGGCCAGTGATGGTATACCTTGGCACTCCAGATGTTTTGGAACTACATTTCCCATGATGCTCATGGGAAATGTAGTTCCAAAACATCTGGGGTGCCAAGGTTCGCCATCACTGGCCTAGGCCATCAGTGACCAGTATCAGAGAGTGAGAGCGATAACACCAAATTGAACACACCTGCTCTCCATTCACACCTGAGACCTTGTAAGACTAACGAGTCACATGACACCGGGGAGGGAAATTAGGCCCAATTTGAACATTTTCACTTAGGGGTGTACTCACTTTTGTTGCCAGTGGTTTAGACATTAATGGCTGTGTGTTGTTATTTTGAGGGGACAGCAAATTTACACTGTTATACAAGCTGTACACTCACTACTTTACATTGTAGCAAAGTGTCATTTCTTCAGTGTTGTCACATGAAAAGGTAGAAGAAAATATTTACAAAAATGTGAGGGATGTACTCACTTTTGTGAGATATAAGGATATACAGTATATATTCCTCTTTGGGAGGCTACATGAGCCAGGGGATTAAACCATCATACTTTCACTCTGTGTTTTTTTTTAATTTTCAATTTTGTGGTCCTACTTGCCAACATGAGGTGGACATGGTGTATCATTTGTATAATTGTTCAACGTTTGAATGATATTGACTTTGATTTTAAATGCTGATTTAATTGTTTTTTGATACCAAGAATGTTCCTTACATTGGTGATCAGTGGGAAGAATGTCCCTTACATTGGTGATCAGTAGGAAGAATGTTCCTTACATTGGTGATCAGTGAGAAGAATGTACCTTACATTGGTGATCAGTGAGAAGAATGTTCCTTACATTGGTGATCAGTGGGAAGAATGTTCCTTACATTGGTGATCAGTGGGAAGAATGTCCCTTACATTGGTGATCAGTGAGAAGAATGTTCCTTACATTGGTGATCAGTGAGAAGAATGTTCCTTACATTGGTGATCAGTGAGAAGAATGCTCCTTACATTGGTGATCAGTGGGAAGAATGTTCCTTACATTGGTGATCAGTGGGAAGAATGCTCCTTACATTGGTGATCAGTGAGAAGAATGTTCCTTACATTGGTGATCAGTGAGAAGAATGCATTCCTTACAGTAGTTGTCAGAATGCCACCTGTACAGAAAGCGAAAAAAAATATTTGGCTCATGTTGCTGGTATTCCCAAGTAGCTTTGGCCCCCGAAACACCGCCAGAAGGGATGTAAATAATCCTCAGGTCAAGGAACCCCTACAAACCCTGGGAGGAACCCTAGTTGGGAAGGACTATTGCAAGAGGGCAGAGCGAGTACAGACAGTCGAGCAGACATAATTGTGAGTGGCATCCCCTCCAGGGTTTGAGCGCATCGCTAAACCTGCGTTCTAATGGAGGAAAGCTCGTTGCAATGGTAAATGACCCTTTTATTGTCTTTTGGACCATTAAATTCTCTTACAATATCAAGATACACATTTATTTAAAAACAAAAAAAAAAAACAAAAAAAATGCAGAACAGAAGCAATCTAAAACAATGCCGATCAAGTGATCATAACCAACACTATTAGCCAGATGAGGGTCCAACATAAAAGGTGGTCACCCTGGTTGAAGTACTGCTTAGTAAGCCCTCTGAGTATACACCACGACAATAATAATGTACATAACTATTCCAGCAACTAGAGAGGTGATATTCAGGGCCAGGGCTGTCTTGGAGCTGCAAACGGCTGCCTCTTCATTGTTGTTGTCATCATCACTTCGCGTCTGAAAGAGAAACAAAAAAGAAATGCTACATTTCTAGATATACATTTAGATTTCCATCTTCCAGACAATAAACTAAAAAAACAAAACAAAACGAAACAAAACGAAACAAAAAAAAACAAAAAAACACTAGCAATTTAAAAAGCAGTAACATAATAGCAAAATTCACAATAACCTCAGAATTAAAATTGTATTGCCGCCTTTTCCTCCCTGCAGAACTTTTTCCTTGAACCACTTCAGCTCCAGGCTTTTTCTGGCACCTTTTTGTTTACATGTAACAGTCAGTTTTTTTTTTCTATAAAATTTAGAACCCCTAAAAAACATGATATATATATTTTTTTAAGTAGAGAATAAATTGGCGGGTTTTGCAATTTTTTTTATGTCACGCGTTATTTGCGTAGCGATTTTTCAAAAGCAGTTTTTTGGAGAAAAAAAACAAAAAACTTTTGAATATTAATGCAAAAAAAAAAAAAAAAAAAAAAAAAAAAACACCACACACACCAGTTTTTTGTATAATAGAAAAGATGTTACGTCAAATAAATTTTAATGCAAAAAAAACAAAAAAACAAACAAACACACAATACATTACAAAAGAATTTGGTTATGTATTGTGCTTTTTTTGCATTAAAATTAAAATTTACCTGGCATAACAGCACCTTTTATATTTTACAAAAAAATTTGGTTAAATATAAAAAGATGTTATGCCAGGTAAATTAATTTTAATGCAATAAAAAACAAACAAACAAAAAAAACCAAACAATACATAACCTATTTTTTTTGACAAATATAGATGATATTACGCCAAGTAAATAGATACCAAACATGTCACGCTATGGAGACAAACAATGTAAATTTTACTATGCATAGGCGATGCTTTTTACACATTGCCACTTTAGATTTACAGAGGAGGTCTGGTGTTAGAATTACTGACCATGATCTGATGTTTGCGGCTATACCTCACATGTGTGAGACGACCGCTTTTTGCGTGTGTGCGGGACCGATGCTTGCGGTCGCCTTTGCATGCTAGCACGGGGGCACTTTAATTTTTTTTTTATTTATGTTATTTATTTATTTTTTTTACACTGTCGATTTACTTTTTTTTTATTGCTGTCACAAGGAATGTAAACATCCTTTGCGACAGTACTAGGCAGTGACAGGTCCTCTTTATGGAGAAACCTGAGATCTTTAAGACCCCAAATCCCTCCTCTGCCCTCGAAAGCATTCAAAACACTGAGATCTGTGTTTTTGAACACTTTTTTTTTTTTTTTAAATGAAAAGGCGCCACCGACATCCAGGTAAACCGGAAGTGATGTCGCAACATCACTAACAGCTTACCATAGCAGAGACCCGATCAAAGCCAATCCCGGCTTTGTCTGGGTGTCCAGCCAGCCGGCAGATGTGCCAGCTGGTCGCTTGCGTCTCCCACTGGGACGGAAGCCCCGAGCAACCCGCAGTGTAATAGCAATGGAGCTGATACCTTTGAGAGGTGGAGAGCTACCAGAACAACATGAAAGATCAAAGATCACCGGGGTGCTATACCACCCCTTTAAAAAAAAAAAGAAATGAATACTAAACTAAATAGTAAAGGGAAACTTAGAGAAATGCAATAAAAGAAATGTCACTGTAAAAATATAAACTTAGCCTACCTCAAACGTGGACAGTGTCAGTCAGTAGGGCAGTGGACGTGATCAGCAGATCAATTGATTTTGTCAGCAGGGCAGTGGACGGTGTCAGTTATTTTTGTTTAATTTTATTTATTTTTGTTATTTTGTTCCACTTTATTACATTTTTTTTACAAATTTTATTTCTATTTTATTTAGAGTCCAGAAAGACATGGATGAGCGAGTTTGGGGTGGAGGAACTTGACTGGCCTGCACAGAGTCCTGACCTCAACCCGATAGAACACCTTTGGGATGAATTAGAGCGGAGGCTGCGAGCCAGGCCTTCTCGTCCAACATCAGTGCCTGTCCTCACAAATGTGCTTCTGGAAGAATGATCAAACATTCCCATAGACACCCTTGTGGACGGCCTTCCCAGAAGAGTTGAAGCTGTTATAGCTGCAAAGGGCAGGCTAAGACTGGGATGCCATTTAACTTCATTTGTGTGTAAAGGCAGGCATCCCAATACTTTTGGTAAGTGTGTGTGTGTTAAGGGTCAGCATGAGACTCGGGGAATAGATATCTGCGCTCGGGGATCTGATGGAACATACTGTAATGCATACACGTATTGTATTCCAACATGATAACGACCCCAAAACACACCTCCAAGACGACCACTGCCTTGCTAAAGCAGCTGAGGGTAAAGGTGATGGACTGGCCAAGCATGTCTCCAGATCTAAACCCTATTGAGCATCTGTGGGGCATCCTCAAACAGAAGGTGGAGGAGCGCAAGGTCTCTAACATCCACCAGCTCTGTGATGTCATCATGGAGGAGTGGAGGAGGACTCCAGTGACAACCTGTGAAGCTCTGGTGACCTCCATGCCCAAGAGGGTTAAAGTGGTTGTAAACCCATTACAACCACTTTAAACTACAGGTAAGCCTAGATTAAGGCTGACCTGTAGGTGCAAGAAATATATCTCCCAAACCTAAAAGGTTTAGGAGATATTTGCAGAAATAGCGACACCGATGTCTACGGCGGGCGCAAGGGCACCGAGTGCGCCGTTTCTAAAGGCGATCATGCCGTTACTGGCGGCACCAGGGCGCATGCGCGGGGAGCGACGTCATTGCGGCTCCGGGGCCAGTCACAGTGCCAGAGCTGCGATACCCGGAAGTCACTCTGGGATAGATGGCGGCGTCGG